>WSXT02000006.1:1128036-1158435 GCA_011762715.2 Neuroterus valhalla
GAGCCAAAAACTCGAAAAACCCATTTTTTCACTTATGGGGGTTTTTTGGGACCCTATAAAACAGACTTATGGGCGTGATATTTGAAAAGTATAATTTTATTCGCATTCTGTGACCAATTGTGAAGAGAAATGAGGCATTTCGAACTCGATTCAACCAATATTGAGATTTCTGAATAAAATTTACAAAAACGTCTGTTTTTCTTATGGGAAATACGTGTTAAACTTCACGGGGCTTGCGGCACCTTTAAATATATTTTTTTCCAAAACAAAAAATGTGCATTTATTTTTTTGTGGATTCGAACAAATTTCCGGGCGTTTTGCATAAAAATTCGAAAAAAATGTTTGTAATGCATTTTTGGACCACCCTACTGTGCTCTCACAGGAAAAACTTGGTACTACGCAGGATAGGCAAAAGAAATATGTTTTCATCATATCCTTCTCAAAGTAAGAAGTTCATACATAACTTCTAAAACCTCTATAACAGGGGTGTCCAACGCGTGAGCAACGGTGTATATAACTGTCACTCGTCTATCCCCCCTCTTATCGCTTTGAATGCGTTAATGCGGTAAGCGCGATGTGGAAAGGGAAAACGAGAAGAGAATTCTCGAAGAAGTGCTCGGAGAAGGGCAAGAAAGGAGAAGCGCACCAGCCTAGCGTTGGATACCCCTGCTCTAGAACGCCAAGTCCTCAGGTGCTCCTTCCAAATAATTTTCAAAGACTTGAATTTTCTTCTTAAACTGGCGTGATAAATGTCATATTCTTTGCATTGCATCTGACTTTGTTTATAGCAATCACTTTTTTAACACCTGATTGTAATGAATAATAACATCCTGAGCTACGAGCATTCACTTCAAAGTAATCACGATCAGTTCCACCTTCTAATCAGCCTGCTCCAATCAGATGATCCAGTAACCCTAGTGAGACAAGTCTTGATGTAGAAACCTTTCCTGATACGCTCGGCTGATATTCTTGATGATTTGGAGTCTCGATGGGTCGTAGGGAGCTATGATTTCCACGTGGATGGGTAGCTGCAACTGCAGTAAAGCGACGTTCCAGCAAGGGGGAGGTATAGCTCGCAGAACGATTATCTAAGCTTGGCTAGCCAAAGGATTTTCCCTTCCTTGCTTCCTTGTGCGAGAAGCAAGCGAGAGGAAGGAATGACGAAAGTGAGGTAAGGTTCGTATCTGGCGCACACACATCTACACCCACCTTTGCATGTCTGCAGTTATAAATTGCTGCTATCCTCTATGTAGTTTCTACCAGCGTATCTACTGAACACACGTTACTTGGTTCCGTCAATACTAAGCTCGCCAACCAAGATGTAAACGGTAAAATAAAAAGAGAATTGTTTGCTTGGCGAGCGCGTCAAAGAAAATTTCGACTTTCATCAGTTATTGGATCGCGTTAGATGCTTTGACGCTAGATTGCGTCTTATTTGGTCTTTCAAGACCGTGCTCAGCCATCTTCTCTATCATCGAATACTCAAAATTCCATGTGGTTCGGTTCGAGAATTCTCCGGATTTCTAGATACCCTATGCTACTTTTTCAGAGATTAGAGAGTATAGTCTCCCTGTTGTTTGGCTATGGGAAAAATAATGCAAATAAAAATTTATTTTACTTTGATGGATGTTGGTAGTCGATAGTTGGGATGTGTGCAATTAACCAGGACTTCACTCCGCAAAGGTCGGGGGGAATTGCAAAGACTTGAAACTTCATGCTGCTAGGTGAAACGACAGTTTGACGTAATTCGGCGAGTATCAGGTGGAAACTCCCTTCCTCACCTTAGAGTTGAACTCTTGCAACAAATTCGTACAGTGCGCGGTAAACCACCTGGCTCTTATGCTCTTGCCGCCATTGTAACACGAATAGTTCCTCCGACTTTGAACTGTTCAGAATAGTTCTGACGGTGCTTGGACGACTGCTGTCGACTGCAAGTTGCACCAGTTGCTTCAAGCATTCGGGATCCAAGAATCTGAAATGCCTCAAATTAGAAGAGATTGCTGGACATTTCGAATAATATCCTTCCTACTATCAAATGTAAGTATCATTTCCTCTCTCGAGCTGAAATAATTATGAATCCATTGCAAATAAGTCATAGCACGTGACACTTTCTTTCTCTGAACAAAGATAAGACGTATCTCCGAATGTACTTATTCTGATGAACATTGTAAAATTTATGAATATACTCCAAGATTGGATCTAAAATAGATAAAACTATTTAATGGACTATCAAAATTAATGGCATGTGCTACTTCCTACGAAACTAGGAATACCGAAGCACCTCAAGAACGTTGAGCACACATCCTGTTGGATATTGATAATGGTAATTGTAACTGCTTATATCCTGGTATCGCAGAGGAAGGGGAAAATGGCACGATACTAGTTTACTCCTTACTGTATTGCTCCCAGATCCATATAGCTTCAGCCATTAATGAATATTTATTGTCTCTTAACTCAAACATTACGAGTCCCTTTACTCCTATTGCTGTGTCTGCTTACTCTTTCTATTTCCAACACCTGCCCTCGCTCTGCAACTTTGCATTCAACCTTCTCTCGTCTTTGCCCGACTTGCTTCTCTAGTGGTCGTAAATTATTAAACAGGTTTAATTTACCTGCTACGTGGATTTTTAGGGCTTTATGTGCATCATACCCCAGATACGGATTCTTAGACAATTTTCTAAGTTTTGATAAAATGAAGAGAAACCTGATAAATAAAAAATGTCAGAGACAGATTTTTAAAAGCACTCCAAAGAAAATGCTATATCTAACGAGATTTAGAGAGTTATCTGTCAAACCTGCTGTGTTTCTATGCTTTATGCTGAAATTTGTTTTTGCAAACAAGATAGAAGAATAATAAAGAATCGAAAATAAATTAAAAATCTATATCAGGCACGTAGCAACTACTGCAGTTTCTTATCTTTCAAGGAGAAGTGGTATGCATTTTGCATGGTAACTGAGTCAACACTTATTCTCCTTCCTCCAGCATGCCGTCCTTTAAACTTTAAATGCGTCACGCCCGAAATACATGCATCTAGAACAACCACGCCTCAAGTACCCAGGAAGGAGTTTGCGAGAGGAAACACGAAAGTCATAGACGAGAAACGCGGGAGAAAGCCACTTACGTTTAAATTTTAAATTTATGTATAGTTTGAGATTTTCTTTAGTTTAAGGAAAGGAAAAATCGCATATTAGACGAAAACATTAATCACTGACGATTAATTTCCCCAGCCATGCTTATCAGTTAAGAGTTCCGAAAAAAATACGTTTGAATGAATTATACAATCTCCTTTTGCAACAAAGTCATTTTCTTGCACTCGGAAGCTTATAAAATTTCGCGCTGAGTTGGACCCATTTATTCTGACTTTGCTTGGCTGTCACAAACTTAGGCTGACATGTGTATCTTTCGAATATATACAAAATAATTACCAGATACAGTCTTTTCGATACAATTCTGAATATTTCTTAAAGTTATCATCTAGGGAAATCCCTCTGAGAGATTCGTCTTTCAGGATTGGAATAAATAAGTTTGATCTAGAATACCACTCAGTTTAAAGTATTTCTGCTCTCCCATTTTATTGGTTGTTCATGTCGCGAGAAATTCTTCTCTCTTGCACACAAGACTCGGGAAACAGCTCGCCAGAGACGGAAATTCACGGATCCTCGAAATCGCAGTTGAGCTTGGTAGCAATTCAATCGCTCTCGAGACTGACTGACTGAGAAGACCACAGAGAGAAACTGAAGGAAGCGTGGAGAAGCAGTGGAGGAAGAAAACAAGGAATATGTAGCGAAGATGTGAAGATGTCTGGAAACAGTAAAAGTCGTTTCGTTGCAATATTTCAAAAAATTTCCATCTTTGTCACACAAGAACGCAAACATAGCGCGAAAAATACGAAGAATATACTTATAATGTGAATGACTATTGAAGCGTGTGATTTCTCTCTCCCGAGATTCCAATTGATGGGATCGAGAGAACGATTTCATTAATATTTTACACAATTATAAAATTTTGTTCCAGATTATTATTTAAGTCACGTTAATTACTTCCTATAGAACTCCTAACATTTTCTGGACCACAAATGTACTTCATTGTTAGAGAACTTAGCTATTGTGAAAATCAATCAGAAACGCGAATGGAATCTCTAATTAAAAGAAGCGTCAATATATTGAACACAGTATATCTGGTACATTATCAGTAAAAGAGACAACTCGATGGAGTTGAAGAAATGTATAGAAATAAGTGAGCTTGACGCTGTGTAGGTTGCCATTTGTAAAAAGCAAGACTTGCACTTTGGAGTGTTTATAGGACAGGGTTGTGTGGATCGGACTCCAGATTGAGAGCACATTCGAAGAATTTCCAGAAAACTTGAAAAACATGTCTACGATCTTTTACATAACATTCTCGACCCGGAACTATCCATCTTTCAGAACTTTCAGGCACGCCTCAGTGAGCTCGAAGTGTTCCAAAACTTGCAGCGACGCGTGAACCCCTTCTCTTCTCCACCAGGCCACCTAATACTCTGCAGCAGATAGTTTTACACGAAGTGTCCGAAAGCGATAGATCTCGGGACAGTTTTTCTTTTTCGATATATTGTATGTGATTATCTGCGATATAATTCTTACTGTAGCTCTGGAAGTATTCCCGCAAAGCAAGGAAACAATTTAGAACTCCGACAAAAATATTGGTTAGAAACCAACATTTAACAACTGTGCAGAGGTGTCCAACGCGTGAGCAACTTTATGAATAACTCTCACTCGTCAATCCCCGCTCTTGCCACCTTGGATGCGTTCATGCGGTGTGCGAGAAGAGAATTCTTGATAGAAGAAGAAGAAAGAAGTGCGCCAACCTTGCGTTGGACAGCTGTTGCCTAAAATCCAAAACTTGTTAGAAAACAAGGATTGAAAGGGCATATGAACGCAGTATAGTACGACAAGTGCGCAGTGAATAATTTTACTGGAGAGAAATTAGGGGGACAATTTGAGTTCAGAAAAACAGTTGCAGATGACTTTATTACGAACGAATAGAAACCTTCCCATTATTCAGTCGTCGTCGTAGTCATATGCGTCATATTTGAAATCTGAATGAACAGAAGGAGCGCCTGAGCCCTAGAGTAGCAATAACTCAGAGATTAAAACAGAATTAAAAAAAGTGTGCTGAATACATCCTGTGCCAAGCGGCGAACCCCCGTTGTTGGTGACATGTTAACCCCCGCAAACGAGAGAGTAAACGTTTGCGTCATATTCGTAATTGTGCTTTAAAAATTGATTCTTTCGTCGTCAACGAAATGTCATAAGAATCGAATCCAGGCAGGATATTGCAATATCGTTCGCTTTATTCTTCATACTTTTTCTCCGGGTAAGCAAATATCAATCCTCGATATTGAAAGCTGATTAAAGACATATTACCGCTCTTGGATTAAGTCTCGAATATTTCCATTACCTGTATATGTATAATACTTCATTTCAAACATAAGTATAAAATCTTGATATGAAATCTTTATTAACGAGCGTGAAATGGCCGTTAAGGACTCATCAGAGGCGTGATGATTGCTCAGCTGGAAGTGTATTCCAGGATACTCGACGTGAGAAGAAAGCTTAAGCGAAAACCAGATCATGGGTAAAACTCTCAAAATTTATTGGTCCACATACAGAGGGTTGTTGGCTCGGCTGTGCAGCTAATGAGAGCAAACACAGCTCCACCCTCTGGCAACCCCTTCTCCGTGTAAAATTTTGCTCAACATCAGAGTGAGTCGCACCAACACCAACATTCCTCAAAACGCTCGAGCTCCTTGAGCAAATAGAGGCCCCGCATTACACTCCAAGGTAGATTACAAAAGCGCATTTAAGGCAAGTCAGCCCCCATCACCGAGATTTGAAATACCAGCATTCATGCAGCACCTTCGATGCATTTCGAATCGCTTGCAAAAAAAATGGATCATTTAATCATCAGCCTTCAAAACACTCAGGACTCTGACTCGTATTACTTCTGACAAGAAAGATCTGCTTCGAGAAAGCAATACTCCATCGTTCTTCAATGCATCTTAGCTTCTCAATCATCCTTAGCTCAGTCTCACTCAACTTCAAACGAGTTTTCCAATACTCGTCACTACAGGAAATCAAATAATATAACTCAAGATCCCTGTATCCAATATAGCTCACAAAATCTTTGTAATTCAAAATTGAATGGAAGATTTTTAAAGTTTAATCACTTTTAAACTTCTGAATGTATTTCTAATCTTTAGATTTCCTCAATTATTGCGCGCAAGGTATTGAATCTTCAATAATGGTTGCTGACGCTGGAGAAGATCAATAACTTCTATGCCTTTTGACAAGGTCTTCAACAGTTCTGACTGATACGCTCGAAAACTTGAGGAGGTTCCTAGAAACTACGGAAGTAATATGCGATGGCTGCTCAATCATTCTCAGCTTAGAGAGCCTGCCACATCCTTGAAGGGAGTTTTCCAATACTCAGCATCTCTGCTACATGCCGTAGGAAGTCTACTCGACTCGTGATCTACGTATTTGTAACTAAGAACCTCGGAATCCTTGTCATCCATCATTGCTCCTGCTGATTTCCAAAGCTGTTATTCCAACAGAAACCCAATGCGTTGACACTCTAATAAAACAACACTACGTGCATTATTACGGACGGGTGTTCTTTCATTGTAATAAATGACACAAGCATTTGAAAATTTGGAGCTTGAGCACATTGAATAATTGTAGACATCAGAGGAATATGCTTCAGGAGTAATGGATTCTGCTCTCTTATTCAGAGATGTAGACATATATAGAAGAAGGCTGGAGATGCAGTGTTATTAGCCTAAATCTTCAGTTTTTGGATTAAACCTACTCTTCGCAAAACTAGATACGCAATCTCAGGGACCTATGTGCTATAAGGGCAGGTATTGCAAGCGGCAGCTAGTTGTTCATTATTCCTGGATTACTCGGCTAAAGCTGGAGGAAGTGGGTGATAAGACCTTGCCTGTCCCTGCCTGGAAGAATCGGGACCTCTCAGTACTTGGACAAAACACAAACAAATGCAGAGATAAGATCTGCTAGATTCTACTGCTGATCGAATTCTAACAGATCTCCCGTGTATCCAGGAATTCGAAAACTTGATTCGTATTTCACAAAGTTTGTTGTTATGACTAGAATTTCTGCGGTTTGCGATCCTCTATTCCTTTAAGTTTGCTTCTTATTGATTCTGCAAACGTGCATCCAAGCCCAATGCAGATACGCTGTATATGCTGCACACTCACAGTAATCTCTCAGATCCCTCATAAACTTTCCCAGAAGCTCCAATTCTGCTCATTGTTAATCGATTCATGCGCAATATTAATTAATATCTCAAAGGGGATGAGCCCAACGAAGCCAAGTTTTGCTTATGCTTGCTTCTTCTTGATGTAGGCAGCATTGTCTCATATGAATTCAAACATAATAAGAAACATTAAGAAGGTTTCTAACAGGAAAACGGATAATAACTAACACTTTGGCATTGGAAGAGCAATGATTGGGACGATGATTAACGGAAGAAGAATTTTCCTGATACAAATGGAATAAGGAAGGAAGAGTAAGGAGATAGACCAAATGGCAGATGGATAAGGGTTGCGTAGCAAAGGGGAATGGATTGCTTCCGTGCAGACGGCATGCTGTAACTGATAGCTCTGTCTTCATTTCTTTCTGACACGACAGCGCCGCTTTCTCCTCCCTTATTGTCTTCTTTGGCTCTTTTCCATTCCCTCCATTCTTTTTCTTCTACTCTACCTTTTTCAGATTGGAACTCCTCATCTCACCCAGATTGTCCCTTTGAGGTAGAAAAATTAAAGTATCAACCAGTACTGCTCGAAAATAAAATTCCTATGTACAAAATAAAAAACAAACATTTTCCATTGCTACCTTCTCAGGAACACTGTATGAATTCTTTATATTTTTCATTTGATATTATTAATGAAAAACCTTCAAATAAAAAAGCTTTCAAATCCTCATTTTTAAAAAAACCTCCATAGAATCAAATTGGCCTTTTGAACTACATGTCACAAATTGCAAAACAATTTTTCAAAATTCTTCTCAAATAAATTGATAACTCACGCGCGAAATTCTATTGAATATATTTTATAATGTGACTGAATTCAGAAGATATTGAACCTCTATTTTTTATTGGATTTCGTACTCCTTTGAATGCTGGTAAAGTTTTGACCTCGAAAATCGACTCATTTTTACCACGCAGGAGAGTAATCGTAAAAAGTGGATGGAGAAACGACTCGTTAACAGTCTTTTGCTAACGAACGGCAGGTATTTTTCGAACCATGCGTGCATATTCACTTGCACATATTTATTGCGCTTTCGTGTTCTCAGTAAATTTTATATGCAAAATGGAGAAGGAGAATTTTTAAACATACATGTATTGTATTATAAAAACTTACCACATTTACCTATACGTATAACATAAGAGAAAAAACATTACTCCTACGGATAACAATACAAATTTTTGAAGGAGCAGGAAATTATGATTATGAATTGAATTTTAGTAACAACAAATATCTATGGAGCTATAAAGAAATTGGGCGAATTCCGTTATAGCGACAGTTTGTCTTTCACCACAGATTTAATCACGACCCTCAAGAGAGATGCATGCTTAAATTTCATCCACAACCCTCTTTGTTGAAGCTTTACAGGTTGCTATATCTGCATGGACCGACCTCGTAAACGTCATAAAACGTATGGAAGATTCTAATTAAAGTATGACGACGGACGGCTTCATTTTAGTCAAAAGAACATACACACTCGTAAAGAAACCCTTTGTGCCCCTGCTTTTTTGAACTCTGGATTCCTAAATTGCAGTTTAATTAGTAACCAATACTGAAAAGAAAAAATTCCTTTCTTGTGAAGAATAAAGTTTAGCATTCTATCTCTCAATTTGTTATTTAACGAAAATATAATAGAATATCATTCATGAGGGTACATTCTTAGAACTGAAATTTCAAGATTATACCGTACCATACCAAAAAATATCGGTCTATGGGACAGTTCTCTTGATTCATGTTATTGAGGATTTTTCTGGATCTTGACTTTAATTGATTATAATTTTAAAGCATCTTGAAGTGATTGCAATCATCTGCTTCTCCTGTTTGATTTTTAACATCAACCAAGTAAAACGCTGATTCTCAAAAGTACGCCGAACCCGGTGTAGTTTCGAGCTGCAAAATTTTTGGGATACGAACACAATCAAAGGCAAAATGAAAATTTTAATTATTTCAAGTGTATTACAAAAAATCGCACACCAAGCGTTTTTTTGTGAGTTCGGGAAATGGAACAAGAAAACTGGTTCTACAGAACTTTTTGATAATTATATTCTTTTTTTGGAATATAAGTAGGATGAATTACGCCCGCCACTCATCAATTCTGCTGAACTGCCTCTGATTTTAGAAAACCAGAAGCGTCATAAATTCTCTTTTGTTCAAACTCTTTTGTATTAATTTGTGTATCTCCTTTTTTTAATTCGTTGACTCATCACATAGTTCGTTTCCCATTCATATTCTCTTTCGTTGATAGTGGTACCGAGTCCACGAACGATACTCGTAAAACGATATCGCCAAAGCATTAAAGGCTACCGCTCACATAGTGAAATAGTCGCACAGTGCACAATGCGCAATCATCCAGATGCACTTAAATTGACAAGCGTACGCGTATTTTGCCAACGCGATAAAATTGCAAAAGCTGATAGGGCTTAATTCGGCATCGTAACTCATAATGCTGGTTTACGATCGTCTGCGAACGATGACTATTGAGAACCAGAAAACGGTGGGATGGTTAAAATAAAATCTGACGGCTGCATCAAAATTTCCAAATAAAATCAAATTGCTGAAAAAATGTGTTCCATCATTCGCAGGATATCTTTTTTGGAGATCTGTCATATATTTATTGACACCTATCTCTTTACCTCTGCCTCATTATTTCATAACGAGGATATTGAAGCTGGAGCCCTAGAGCTTCAAGTTGACTTTGATATAAGGGCGTTTAATTGCTCGTAAATTACCAATGATGCAAGAAATAACAATTATTTCTTTCAATGCAGTATTCTCAGAAGATTTAATTTACCTAGAGCTTTCAATAGAATAAACTCGTACAAAGTCCGGAACTCAGCAATTCTCATTAAATAGGCAAAAAGAAAGCAGTGACAAGGCAATTTTTGCATTTCAAAGGAATGAGAGGGAGCCGAGGTCAGGACTTGTCTCTGGTCTTGGCTTTGGAATTCACAGCATTAACTACCTGAACTAATTACTCGAATCAACACAAATTAACTCCTTGGCCTTTTAGCTACCTTCTCTTTTCAATAATCTCAACTCGACACTTTTTACTCATGGTAGTTGGTTGCGGGCTAGGAAGAGAATTAGCTGTTCAGTTAGGTCACCTGCGGTTATGTAGATCACATAGGAGTTCTTAGTAACCGATTTTTTATCTTTTAAAAAACTCAGAAAACACCAAACAACGATCAGACTACAATAAAACAATGAAAAGTCAATCTTTTAGCCCTCCTATCTTATAATTTGTTAACGTTCCCGCAATCATTTCACCTTTTTACAACATAAAACCTTTTTCGGTTTCAAAAGCTGCACTTTTTTATCCTGCGCGTCCAAATGTCACCCGTTAATAATATTGAGTTTCATTATAAACGCTTTATGAACGATTCTAGACGGCTTGTCCGGCAATTTAGAGGGCAGTACGTTCCCAGAAATCCTAAAAGGGATTATGGACTCGCTCTCTCTCTCTCTCTCTCTCTCGCATCTGTCTTCTTTATCTCATCCCCTCATCTATGATGGACATTGCGAACAGGAGCACGTGCGTATTATACAATTAATTTACTAATTTGTCGCACGCCTGTCGGATTTTATTGAAAAGTAAGAGGTTTACACTGAGCTGGATGCGCTTTTCGTTCCATTGTGTGCATTTTGACACAGCAATTTCTACTGAAAAACCCGCGAAACCGCAGCCGTGCATAATATGCTTTCCATTACTTGTCAGCGGTCGATATATTTTGATTCAATCAGCTGAAACTCGTTCAATATAATGCAATGACATTCACATTGGATTTCTCTGTCTTCTACTCGATTTGTCACTGGCTCAAGCGAGCTATTGTCCTACGAGCAGCTTCCGAGACAAAACGGAAGTTTCAAGCAATTTCAAATCGAGGAGGAACTCATCTTTTATTGCGATGCAAGTGAAAATTCATCAAGATTAACGAAAATTTCACCCATTTTTCGTATGAGTTCACGTGGTTATTACGATTATATTGCAATTATATAGTTCTAGTAAGGGTAAAAATTGTTGAGTCTTAAATATGCCGTATAACTGCTCGAATTTTTAACATAAAATGATAGAAATAAATTAAAGGGAATCATGAAGAATACCGAATAAAGTTTTGAGTATGTTTCCTCACTTATAATCGATTGGGTTATTATATAATAATTTGATACATTCCTCAAAGAATATTTTCCAATCCGGAAGTATTAATATTAGAAATATATAACAGTGGGGAATAATATAATAGTATATTATGTCCCTCTCCCCCTTGGCGTATACGATATTTTTTATAACAAATGGATGATTTCAGACATTTTTCGAAATATAGTCATGATTCCAGCCCATATTGGGGTTTGAAAAATGGGTAGCATGCTCGCAAAGAAGTTCAGAAGTTCAAAATTCGATTAAAGAATTTCTATAAATTTTCGTAAATGTATGGACATTTTCGGTT
The DNA here is from genome assembly GCA_011762715.2 of Neuroterus valhalla. Taxonomy (NCBI): domain Eukaryota; kingdom Metazoa; phylum Arthropoda; class Insecta; order Hymenoptera; family Cynipidae; genus Neuroterus; species Neuroterus valhalla. Next base: position 1,139,786 of record WSXT02000006.1, read on the forward strand.
ATGTATGGTCATTTTACCGGAAAATATGATGACTTATCACAAATCCTCCAAAATTCAATTTTGAAAATTTCTATAAATTTCCAGAAATTTCTGAAATTTTTCCGTAATTTATAGTATTCCCACATTCAATTGATGGTAACTCAAGATAAATTACCGAGAAATCAATTTTAAAAATTTCCATAAATTTCCAGAAATTTATGAAATTTGTTGGTAATTCATAGTAATTTACGTTAACTTGAATTTCATAAATCCCTAAAAATTTAATTTGACGAAGTTCCATAAATTTCCAGAAATTCATGAAAATTTTCAGTAATTTATAGTAATCTAATAGAAAATTTATGATAACTTAAAATAAATTACGTAGAATCAAATTTTTTTAATTTCCACAAATTCTCGTAATTTATGGTAACTCAAGATAGGTAACCCCAAATTTAATTTGAAAATTCCCATAATTTCTCAGAAATTCATGAAAATTTACCGTGATTTATAGTATTCTAATAGGCAATTCATGGTAACTTAACATAAATTGCACAGAATTTAATTTTTTTAATTTCCGAAAATTTTCGAACATTTATTAAAATTGTTGGTAATTTATAGTAATTTTACAGGGAATTTATGATAACTTGAGATAAGTAACCTAGATTTCCATTATTCACGTAGATGTTATGTTTCGATTTATTGATCTATATATGTAGATGTTGAGTTTTTGATCAGAGAGTAATTAATTACGTAGATGTTATGTCTAGATTTCCATTTTTTAAATTTCATTAAATTCAGGAAATTTATGGAAATTTTTGGTTATTCATGGTAATTTTACGGGGATACATAATAACTCACTATAAATTACTACAAATTTAATTTGACGAATTTCAATAAATTTCCGGAAATTCATGAAAATGTTCGGTAATTTATAGTAATTTATGGTAACTCAAGATAGGTAACCCGAAATTCAATTTGAAAAATTTCCATAAGTTCACAGATTTTCATGAAAATATTCCGTAATTTATAGTATTCTCACAGGCAATTTATGGTTACTTAAGATGCATTACCAATCTTTGGCATTACCCAGAATTCAATTGAAAAAATTTCCGGAAATTTCCAGAAATGTATAGTTTTTCACGGGAATATATGGTAACTTACCATAAATTACTAAAAATTTAATTTGACTAATTTCCATAAATATCCAGAAATGCATGAAAATTTTCGGTAATTTTCAGTAATTTTAGAGGTGATTTATGCTCACTCAAGATAGGTAACCCAAACTTCAATTTGAAAATTTCATTAAATTCACGGAAACTTTCGGTTATTTACAGTTATTTTATAAGTTATGTATGATAACTTCCCGAAAATTACAGATGTAAAATTTTCATTATTCATCTCTGACGTCGCTTTTCACTCCCTAGAGGGTTAAAAGTAGAGCTTTCGCCCCGCTTCATACGCGTCAAAAAGGTCTAAAATCATACATGTGCTATAAAAAAATATTTTGCAACATGACCTTCAATTCACTTTCACTTTGTAAAAAGAGGAAATGAATTTTGACGAATGAAAACACATTGCTCCTTAGCATCAGTATTTCAACGCACGAAAGATAGTAGCTTTTTGCTCTAATGCAGAGATTTAAACATAAATATTCAAACATAAAAATTGAAAATCATCATATGGTTAAAATTTAAACGTTGTGGAAATTAAAAAAAAAAAACCTGCAATCCTCATTTTTGAACAGCTACATAATTATTACTGATTTCTATTGAATATTTTGACTGTGTATATAAACATTGTGTTGAATTAAAACGCACAACTTCCTATTAGTGTCTCACACTTGCATACAAAATTGCAGGAAGCTTATTTTCCCTGAGATTTTTGCGGTAAGGAAAAGCAATGGATTTGTTTGATACCACTTTCAGGAACATTCTCCTGATAAAAATTTGTTTTGGAAATAATCGACCTTCAATTGATTCCATTCAAAGTAGTCAATAATTTGCAGCAAACATTCCCCTGAGAAACAATCCATTCAGAACTCTGCCACTTACTTTTCAAACAAAATTTTTTAATCCAACTTCAGCACTCGGAAAAACTCGATGAAACCCTCATCATAGGAGAAGAGAAGTGCTTCGAAAATCCTCACTGAGTTTAATCACCATTCACTCTTGGCGCATTTTGTCTTCTGGGTAATACTATTATCAAAAGTTTTTCGCAATTAATCTGGACTAGCTTTGATGCTGTTCTTTTGAGATATATAGCATTTGTTAGTCAGGTAAACAGAACAAATACGTCGTTTTTCTCCTCGGTGACCTATTCAATTAATGATAACAATTCGTCTTTGTGCGAAAACGAAGGTAAATGGTGAAGCAGGTACTTACAATAACCTGGTTTCTTGAGCACTCTGTGTCGAGAAGCGGGTTGGAGAGTTGCACGAGGATAGAAACGTTGGAGGGGGATGGTAGAAGTGAGAGTTGAGAGTTGAGGATGGGTGAGGAAGATGGGGTAGAAAAGAGGCGAGAAAAAAAAAGAAACAAGAGGAAAAGGAAGAAGACCCAAGGAGGGATGACTCCAGAACAGGGTAAAATAGTAGAATAATAATATTCCGCGCGATTCCATCTAGCATTAGCGATTCTTTGAGCGAGTAATGAAGGAATTTAAATATTTCTCTCGCGCTCGGTCTTTCGTCCCTCAACCATCCCCTTCGTTTCTCTTCCTCGTCGGCGAGTTTCCAAGTCAATTACCGGATTCAAACACCGCGTCCTTGGCCACGTTCTTTATTAAAACAATTCGCTAGACCTCTCACTCTCTCGGTTCGTACAGTATACTGCGCACAACTGCACAGCAAGCTTGCCAGCATGTAGCTATCTCACTCCGATCGAACTTTCTTCCTCACTGTTGACGTCGCGTCTGTGCTTGTCTCTCTTAATTAAAATATGATAATCAAGCGTTGGATTAGAGAATCATGCCTCTCGTTGTGCTTTGTAACCTCCATTCCAATATATGAATCAACTCAAATTTGCAATTTATCACAATATGCTCACATCACAAAACAGACACGAAAAATTATTTCATTATTTTGCCACATAATCAGCTATTCGTATTACCTGCTGCTTTACATTTCTGCATCCTCATTTTAATTAAACCGGGTTTTATCCAGTCGACTGTGTTCTTTATTTTAATACTGTGGGTACACTTTTTATTCAAGTTTTTTCTGAATTTAATTTAAATTACAAGGTCTAGTAACATTAAATAACTTTACTTGGTTTTTGTGTGGCTTTTTTGAAATTTTGTTGACAAACTTGCTGAATGAATAACTCATAAAATAAGTTGAACCATGAATTTGAGTATTTTTTGGAATATAAATAATTCTCAAAGCTTCAAATTTATACATTCCTGAGTGAATTTCCTGATTGGATAAAAATATGCAAAATTCTCCAACCATCATCGGAAGGTTTCTTTTAGGCTTGCGAAAACAAAACAGATTGGAATGAAAACGCTAATGGTATTTCGCAAATCATGGACAGTAATTTCCATTTAATTATTATTTGTATTTGAAATATCAAAATTGATGATTACAAACTGAACTGTTCATTATTAAATTCCAATTATATGAATACTCAATTATCTGGAAAATGTCAAAAATTCTTTTCATAAAAATTCTTGTTAAAGATATATCCAGTTAAATCAAAATTTGGATACAAAAAATCCCTCTTCCCGGTCTCGCTATTTGTAACAAAATGTCCATCTATTCCTTCGACAATTTCAGTCCATGTTGCCACTTTCTCAATTAAAATATGGTATGTGATTCTACTACATATAATCTCAAACAATGAGTCAGTTGAATGTCGTAAAATAGACTTTTTGATGAATGAAAATTTGCTTCATTGGCTTCCGTTTAAAAAGTTGATAAAAGGTTATGCAAATATAGGAAAAATTAGGCGTTTTCTCCTGCTGCGTAATGGACTTTTTAGCTAGAATATTTTCGCATAGAAATCGTCAAACTGAACTCTTTCAATGTAGCGCATGCTAAATTGCTCTTAAGCATAAATCAATGCATTATGGCACTTCGGTCGTGTAGAATGATGGGCATGCAATGAATATCATGTGATTCGAAGTTGCGGCTATGCTATCGCATTACTATTAATATTTCAATAGCTCCGTATTTTCGACGACCCAGTGGCTCCTAATGCAAAACCGCATCAATACGTTAATTGCTTCATCGGATATGAAACCCATATCATTTCATGCGATAACTCCGATATCAGCTTGATATTGAAGTTTCATCTCTTTTGAGATGCTAAACTCCACTACTGCTAACCAATATCAGTTTAATTGCGTTCAAGATTATCATCAATTAATAGCTTTTAAAATAAATCTCTTCCATTTACGAATTTGAATCTAAAAAATGCATCATTGAGGGATATATCACTGCCTTTATATACTCTTGAATTTGAATTTATATGTGCAAATAACATTCAGAAAGCTGCAAATAATAACTACTTGGAAAATATATTCATTAAAAGAATTGCATATTTTGATTATTTTACACTTATCACGGTAATGTCCCAACCGAAGCGAAAATGGAGAAGAAAAATGGGAGGTAATAGACTGAGCGAAACGGAAGGACAATTTCTGTTACAAATGGGTGGTAGACAGTGTAATAGGTAACAAGAAGAGAACTAAGCGATATCATTATTTGTGTCTGGGGAATTCACCCCAACCCCCAATCGCCAGAGGAGCTTTATTTCGTTTGGGTGCTGACTCGACTGAAGGTCTGTTAGCGTGGTTTCTGCTCCAGAGTGCTTCAGCGACATAGTTAACGAATCCTTTCTCAATTTTGCAAGACCTTCGTCAAAAGTCCCGGATGGGTCAAAAAAGAGAGTTATAATCAGCTTCGTTAAGCACCCACAATCACATATCAAATTTCATGTCAAAGAGGAAAATGTGATAACGAAAGATTTATGTCGAAAAGCTGTTTGTTAATTCCCTATATATCCATGGTTTAAAAACTCTGCAGTTTTAAATATTCTCATCTTTTTGAATCAAGATAAACTTGTTTTTTTCGTTACTCACGGATTCCTCTAAATGCAATTTTGACGAAAATCAAATGAATTTCGAACTCCGTAGGAAAGTGTTAATGGGAGAGAGAACTCCAGCATGACTTCCCGTTTCGCTCACGCGCTGATACCGTCGCGACATCCGCCAAAAGTTAGTTTAGCGCAAACACACCCTATCTGAAGCAGCTATAGCTGATTTAATTACCACACACTTACACTCTCATTCTGCTACGCAGCTTTCATTACCTCATCTTCCTTTGCTTTTTGGCTGGAATGAAATTAACCAGGAATATTGTAGGAATTCTCGAAGATAAATTTAGTATCTGGAACTGCATAGAAGCAAGGAATCAACAATTGATGGGTATGTTGTGAATGCAGGTATTCTGACAGTAATTGGTAATGCAACACGTTTTATTGATGATAATGACATGTGGGAGACATTCGATAGAGATAATAAATGGGACTCTGCCTTAGGCAAGACATTTCAGTGACTTCTATTCCTGATCATTGGTTACATTCCCCTTTATATTTGAATAGTTGAATTCCCCAGAGTCTGGAAATCCCAACTATGCAGAAATATGTTTAATCTATTCTGCTTGCGTGATATTTTCATTGAAGCTAACTAAAATGTTTATTCAATCCTGTTTGCTCTTCGCATCAATTTTGGGGAATATTTGCTTATTATTAGAGACTGATTTCCAATAATCTATTTAATGCATGACGAAATGATACATTTGACACACTAAAACTTTTACGTCTCAATTCTAAATACCCAATGCACAGTTGTGAATATTTAATAATGAATGCTGTGTATTACGTATGAGTTTCGTTGCGGTGGGAATACAATATAATTAAATTCGTTATGGTCCCGTACAGCGAATTGGGACAAGCTTTCAAAATGACATGATTCAATTGCGGATATAATATTACTTATTATTGAATAACATTCAACCCGTCTAAAATTACTCTCGAAGTAGGATTAGACGTACAAATGCAAGAACGAATCTCTGCATTTCGATTATCTCTCTGAGCTCTTCATCAAATCAGACACAACATTTTCTATATTCAGGATTTGCATCCATGCCCAAAGTCAAAAGAATGGAATGAAAACCAGTGAGTGAAATACATTCCAGTTGTTGCAACCAGGAAGTAATTCGTATTTTCGAAAGTATAGAGTGAGAACAATTTTTTTTTCATTCCGAAAACTTGTTTCCATTATCAAAGGTTCTTGTTTCTGCGTGAGAAATCTGATTTCTATATTAAACTTCCAAATGCTTTCCATATTTCGGAAAGAAAACTGTCGTATAAGGACAACAGATATTAGTCAATCTTGCAGTAATGAAAACTCCTTTCGCGAAAAAGGAACCTTCATTTAAGGAATCTCTATAAATGATCGTTCACAAGGGTCTTTGATGTGTATGATGAGGAAGTGTAGAGAAAATGGAGTCCTTTCTTCCTTGCAGTGAGAAAATCTTACGCATCTCATCTCACTGGAGCCAAAAGGGTTGACTCATATGAGAGGGTGGATTTTTCGCGTCGACGTTGACAAAGTCACCCTTGAGATTGTTGAAAAGGCACGACTCTCGTCGGACAGACTCCAGAGCAGAACAGAGTCGATACGTGCGAAATCGCACAGTCAGGAGAGGTTGGAGCACGTTCTGTCATCCGTTCGGTGGTGTCACGATGACAGGCGACAAAGTATTCCATGTACGTGTTGAGCGAAGGGTGGAATGCTTGTAAACAGCTGAGACAGCAGCCATGCGAATATGCGAAGCCTCTGATGTTAGTGGGGGTCTTCCGTCCGTACCATGCTTCCATGTAATGTGATCTTCTATACTCACATATGTATGTACATCACCATAACGAAGAACGCCCGTGGTGGTTAAACCTAACTTATCCTTCAATTGTAAATTCCCCCATAGCGACTGCGGTCGTGTTAAATCGCCTGGGAAGATTGCGACGACCAAAACGCACATTCACTGAAGACTGAGTGCGCCTCTATTTTTACGACCGTATTACCACCGTTACGACCTTCTTCAGTGTCCCATTCCGGAAACTAATAGAGTCCCAATGTGTATTTGAATTCAAATGCAGCATACTACTTCTCCAATTAGTGGTAAACATGACTCGTACAAAATCTCTTACTTTATTTACAATGCTGCGAAAAATTAGATTTGAAGATTCATTAATGTTTTATTCAATAAAGAAGATATGACTATATTCTGAGTTGTTCAATTTTGACGAAAAAATGGATCAATTTTTTGCAGTGGAGGAAACAGTTGACAGCTAGATAACTACTCAATATGCTTGGATGTATTATTGCGTTGTTGCATTATAAGGTGAAATGCTACAACGACACAATTAATACTTCTAGATAGTCAATTCAACAATTTTGATAGTGGATTCGATTGAGAATGTGCAAATACGAGTTTCTTTAACTATAGGGTTCGAGAAAACGAAATGAGAATAGGAAACTTAAATGAACAGTCGGAATAAAATGCAGATGGCACTGGAGTTTTAGTTTCACTTCACGTTTATGCAAACTTTTGAGAAGTGCTTCACATATACCTCCCAACATACGCAAACCTACTACACCTTATTATTTCCGCACGACCAACCTCTTCCCTATCTACAATTATCTATCAATAAATTTACATCACTATATATTTTATTTGGATTAAGGTTCACGTAAAATATTATGATGTATGTCATTCATATATAATTTTCATTTCCACACAGAAAAACAATTAATTCCCACTAAAGTTAGAAAAATTTGTGTGGCACTAACGACTTGATCGCCTGTAAAAGGCACGTTCACATGCAACTCGATTTATCCGAAACAATTTCGCATTTCTGCCTAATGATGGTATGCTTCTACAAGCATGGGGAAGATACATATCGAATAAGGCTAAATTCACCAAACTTGCAATTTGTTATGTAATCGACCCCTATCTGGTATAATTACGTTCATTAGACATAACCTGACTTTACAGGTTATTTATATTTGAAGCACATTGAACTTTATACAGAAGCAGTACTCTTTTTGAATAAGTAATTTGTCACTGTAGCTATTAAAATTAATACCAGAATATGACATGTGAAGCAATTGCTCAAACGTAGAACCTTCTCTTCGAAATTTGAGCATGCGGATGATGACAAACACCTACGATCATACCTCTCTTGGAAATTGCAAATGATAGTTACCTATTCGTGACATGAAAACCAAATGATAGCTTCATGTAGAATTTTCTAAGGGAAGTTGAAGAAGTTAAAATCTGCATCACCAAACCCTGTTAATCAAGAACCCTTGATGTTCTCGGAAATAGGAAGAGATAGGTGGTGTCGTTAAACAAGGTAGAATCTTTCGCTCATCCTGGACTTGTCTGCATCAGTTATCTGGTACAGTTTCCAGGTTAGATATCCTCAACATGAGGCAACGAGGATCATTAGCGTATCGCTAACTCGTTCGATATATGACTATAGCTCTACTCCGTTTCACTATTCCAACATCACCTTTTGTCGAGAAGTTCACTGGGCTAGATGACTGCATACAAATGACAAGGTGTACGCCCTCGTTAGGTAAACCGGATTTCCTCCCTCTTGAAATAAAAAAATCTCAATCGAGCTGGAATTTCTCTCCAGCTCAAGATACAGAATGTAAACGACTTCTGGTATACTTGTTGGCTTGAAAATCAATAGCAGCCTGTGAAAAGTTAAAAGCGGTTGCCTGTTGCTAGCTGACCTCAATTAGCAGCTCATACTTCTGAGTAATAACTGAATCTCCCGATATAGCTTTCAAGTTGGTCCTTGCATCTTTGATCAGGGACTAAAATACATATCACAAATCCAGTTGAAAGAGCTCTGTAATATAACGTGCGAAAAAGGAGAAACATGTAATATCAATGTATAAAAATCTATTTGGAGATTAGGATCTGGGAATAAAGGTGAATATCTAAGCTGAAGAATAGACTCGATTTGGATATACTATGCACTAAAATGAATCGGATGTTCCTTTTCTCTAACCTCTCCTTTCGATTGGTTCAAGTTCTTCAATCTAAGTTTTATGTATATCTTTGTAGCCAAGAGGGATGGTAATTCGCACGGTCATTCGATGTAGACTTGTTACAGTATTTTTAGCAGCTAAAACCCAACAAGGTTTCCTTGACGACTGACAGTATGCTAATCCCTTACAGCGTCGGGATATCTATTGGAACCGCAGGCTCCATGCCCTAGTATTGCTCCTCGGCTGTCTAACCACAACACGTATGCACAATGATTTATGTAGCAGGACCACTTCCGTGTTGGTGCGTTGTGCACAGCCCTTACGATCAGGATGGGATGTTAATTGCCACTACCAATCAGCAGGGGCAGGCCAGCTAACCGAGCAGAGCGACATCGCGCATTAGCCCTTTACTGGTCAAATTTAATCCTATGTACATACGCAAATTTTACCCACGTCTATTAATTCTCCTGACAACTTTACCCACTTGCTCCAGTGTCAAAGCTTCGTCATCATCTATAAGGACACAACTACTTACCCATTCTCGGTTGCATAAATTCTCTAATTTCCATGTGCAAGCCTCCGTTAATAACGGGGAGTGTTTTGAGGATCAGTGGTTCCGAAAACACTTACCTATGATGAGAACATGAAATGTTAATTACTTTCCTAAATAGCATCGTACATTAGCGGAAACTTCCTCAGCGATCTGTATAAGATCATCCTTAAAATTTGTGCTATAATTGTTCTTGTACTTGGGCTTAAATGGAATGTTTCGTTGTTTGAGAGATTTTTCAAATTCTGCAAATTAGTACTCATGTGATACAAATATAACAATTCTATTACGGACAAATAGGTATACTAAACAGAAGAAGAATTTGTAGGATGAGATATATATCGGTTTTAACAAACTTTGTTGGAGGTACTGGTTTCACGTATTTCAGTGAAAATGTTATTCGACCCACAGCTCCCCCTTTATTGGAAATCCAAAGTTGTTGCGCTTATCCCGTTATCCTGCCACTGACGTTCCTAGCAACTTTACTCAATAACTTTCGCTCTAGCTGTCTTTAGATTAAATTAGGTCGGATGAGTAATTGACCGTTAATAAACGCATCCACCCCTTCTGTGAGGTCTAGACACTTATCGATATTGTAATTAGAGCCAAGGGATGCTTATGGGTAATAAATAGTGAATCCATCATTTCCCATTTTCTATTAGAAACATTTTTACATTAAAGTTCTACAAATTTGAGAGAAGTTAGAAGCATCAATTTTGGAACTTCAAATAATTCCTTAGTTAAGTGTTTCGCGGTAAATTTTGAAAACGTTCTGTGAAGAATTTAGTTCAATTAATAAAAACAACAGATATTCGGATTTTCTTGTTCTTATTTTCCGAATAGATCGCATTTTAAGACATATGTACAGAAGATGCGAAAGCCTCTGCTGGAGCGTGATTATATCTTGCTGTTGAGACTTGACATCCAATGAAATAATTAGAGCCTTTCAATTTTAACAAGCCGAGAACATGGCACAATTATTCTTTATCGAGAGTGCAGGGTTCTTCGGAAATATAACAAGGGAATGGGAGTATTGACTGACTCATAACAAAAGCATAAAAACAATGCCCGAAACTTTAGTCTCATTAGGAAAGTGAATAAAATGGTAGCAGGACAAAAAACTGAGTTACTCATGAGGGTCGTGATGGGTAGATAATAATTATATAATGATGGCATGTATGTTTGTCAGGTCCAATAGCTTTGATCAATGGAATATATCAGTTATTTGACGCTGATGGCGGAAATGGATCCAGTTGATTCAGTCTCATTATGCGAATTAAAGCCTGATCGATAATCCTGGTTCGTCCACGTTTCAATCTACTGTCGTGTCACTTTAGACTTATTTTAATCCGTAGAACATTACTCTAATTACGTTCAATTCTGATTTGTGTCAATTAGTTATTTCCCATTCAAATGTAAATGATGACTGATCTATTTCAAGTAACATTTTCATTAATTATCAATTAAATTTTTCGTATTGTATTGTTTATATTTATTGAGTCCCTAGGACTAGAAAGCCCTCGAAGGAACAGATGATATAGTAGCTGTTAAATCATATACAATCACTTACTGAACAAAAATGTAAAAATGATAAAAAAGTATATGAGAGATTTGAGAATAATGCGTTGTCAATAGAGATAAGAACGAATCGGAACAAAAGTGGCCTGATAAAAAAAGCTTAAGAAATTAAACTATAGTTGGAAACTATATTCGTAAAAAAAAAATCGTAAAAAGGATTTTCGAAGTGGCAGTAAGCCGTTGAATTCCTGATCAATATAGGTGTCTTATTCCAGAGACGTGCTTCTCTAACAATAAAGTATCTCTGCAGCTTACGTGATCTATGTCGTGAAATTGTGAGGACTTTTTCTCTTTCATGAAGCCTATGCTGATTAGGCTGATTAATGTCACTGAAATTGAAAAAGTTTAGATAATACTTTAGTGTCCTATTTTCAAATAGATCATAAAGTAAACGAATGTCAATAATGAGGTATAGGACGTTTCTCTTTTAAGTCCGGGAGATATCGACTTCTTTCAAAACGGATATTCTTCAGAGAGGAACTGATTATAGATCAAGGATTTGCCCGTCATTGAAAAGACCTATCAACATTTTAATTATAACCCAAAACTCTTATAAGAATGATGGTATAGCCGTTATTTTCCTGAAGCTGATTAAAAAAATGTTGCTTTAGCATTATTTGCTCTTTTTAAGTGTCAACAGACACTCATTTACAAAATCTGTCTGTTAAGCTGATTGCAATAATTTTTAATTTTGTAATTGTTGCTTTCTGATATAGATTTTATTAAATATTATCAAGTTATAAAAAATATATGTTCCAAACTGTAAAAATTAATGAATTCATTATTGGAGATCCTAAAATAGAGTTTCATGCAAGTATCACAAACATTACGATTTTGAACCTTACAGGACGTAGAATACATTAATTACTTTCCAAGATGATGATCTAATTGTTGATGTGATGCGTAGAAAGAAATAGCCAAGAAATTCCACTATATGCCAATTTGACACTTAATGGTGCATTTTTCTGTAATTCTTTTGGAATTTCCTGTGAGATTTTAGGATATCAGTGTTTCCTTCACAATAAAGAAAAACAAGAAAACAAACTCATTATTCTTATCATCAAATTCTAGAAATACCACTGACTACTTACCGAAGCAAATTCATTATGATAACGTGTAACATAAAATTTTGTATTAGTGGTTTTCTAATTATTTTTTTTCAGAATTTGGAATATTTATCTCATTAGTTCAGATGTCTAGATGTTTGGAAATGAGTTTGATTTACGTTCATCAATACAGATTTATTATATTATTCCCGTATATCTTTTCTAAAAAAATGTCCAAATGAAAGATTTCGAGAAATTTATTCTTTGATTCTCCATCCGACTTTTTTCTAACCGAATATGCTTCTCCGAATCCCCTCCTGCGTCTATTGAATTATTTCTGGCTATGAGGTTCAAGTTGAAGATTACATTTTCAAGCATGAAATTGGGCTAATCCAGGATATCTTAAAATTCAAGGATCAGAGTTAAGTCCCGGCATCAACGATTCGAGAGCGATTGCTGATTAATCACGGTAGACTTTACGCGATATTCGAAATTCATGATTGCATCCGGCCACCTAGACATTTGCGAAATAATCGCGGTAAATAAATTATTAGGCTGGATGTTTTCCAGCAACGCGAATCACAGAATGGCTTTTTCGTTTGTTTAACTTGACAAAACTTTTTTTCCAATTCTCGTCGTCTGAATAAACCCAACTCTTTTTTTTCATTCAGGTAATGTTTGTCAATCTCATGTTTATCAAGAATCTTATTTCTTAACATCCGGAACGCCTCGTGACCTAAATGAGGTGCAGGTTCTTGAGGATGCACTAAATCCGAGCATCAAAAATCCAATAATCGATTTTTCGATCCGAAGGGACGAATTTGCGTGGAAATTCCTTCTGTTGAGGAGATTTCACTGCCGTGAGCCATGTGACTGAAAATATATGGGATAATAAATTTATGTATTACTGGAAGAGAATTAACCCACATAACGGTGGCTATAGAAGGCTAGATGAGCTTTTTGGTACCGGGTATTTGTTATGATAGAGGACGTAACATGTGCTCTTAATCTCGCGGTATATCAGTGGTAATAGGCCCTAGTTTAAAAGCCTGAAGATTTAATGTTTGCCCACATTATACAATTTCCTTCTATTTTACTAATGCTTCCAGCATCCAATCAATAATCCTCCTTTACCAAGATCCCTCACATATTTCAAATCCAGAGAGAAAGCCAATCGTGATTTGAGGGTTAAATTAATTTTCTCAGAAAGGAGTAGAAAGAAATTATTATTAGATTTTATATTAATATGATATATTTTTTTGGAGGTTGTAAACTGTATCTTCTAATTTCAATGTGTGGATTCCGTACATCATCTAACTACATGAATTTTTGAGTTAGAAATTACCAAAATTCTGGAAACACGAAAAAAGTTGAAATGTTTCCATGCATGATAGTTTTTTCATCTCTCGGAATCATCATCTCTCAAGTTAACGTAATGCTATCTTGAATACAAAGTATGCACACAACTATGGATACATCTGAGTATTGAAAGAATAATTTTAGTATATAATTCGAATATGTTTGTATTCAATTGAGCCTAATTCGTAATTTCAAACATAAAACATTAAGTCTCACAACATACAACAAACAAAACTTACAATCCAAAATCCTCGATTACTTGATAAAGTAATCTTTGTAAAAGTTAAAATAGTTTGAAAATCAGTAACTTTTAACTTATTTGAATTCATATTGTATAATTTGAAGAATTTCAAATTGAAAGTATCCTGATTTCCCAAGAATTATGCACCCTCCGCATAACTTCGTTGTAAGGGCTAGCGCGAACACGCCTTTCGATCAAAAATGTCACCAATTAATAACCCCGATGTGGCTCATGTGATGATTGAAATAAATCCAAACCTCAAACACTCGCATTTGATGTTTAGAGAGTGGTTGAGAAGGAACAGTAGAGTTAACAGGTTGTAGGGTGTGGTAATGTGTTGTCGTTAACCCTCGTATCATCGACGCTCATCTGTCTTCATTTCCCGCCAAACCCGTGACTCACACCAACAGACAAGTGAGCCACAAGGATGAGAAATATGCTTTTAAAATATAACCTTCAGTGAGAAAGTGATAGTTGATCACTAATTTTTGATCGAATCCTGATTGGAAGGCATTACTCGTCGATTCGAAATCGCAGGTTGGAGTCCTCTGTGACTCTTTCCTTGTTCGCGATTGATTATTCAATTACTGAAATCAGTTCGGAAGTGGTGATAAACCCTCAGTGAGGGAGAGCCAAGTGCAATCTCGCGATGTTGGCGACATTTTGGAATTTCCTTTTCTTCATTACGCGAGAAAAGAGCTCTCGCAGATTGGGACAACTAGGTTCCAGTAATTATATTCCCAAGATTTTGAGGGTTTATCGGATTCGACGGTGAGCACGTTCCATCTAACGGCGCAAAAGAACTTAATTTTTCTAATTGGCTCTTGAAGGTAGAGTGAATTCAACACTTTATTTTCCTTAAATAGCAAGAGAGGATTTTTTCAGACATTTGGGTTAATCAGTACAATGTTCGGTCAACCCCACGTGGCTGGCGATTCTACATTGATAAAAAATTTGAGTTTTAGACTCAACGTTTTTATCAGTTTAGTGATTAAAGATTTGGGTGGTCCAAAAATTTTTTCTTCGAATTTTTATGCGAAACGCCCAGGAATTCGTTCGAATTCACCGAAAAATATCAGAATTTTTTCTCAATATTAGGTGTCACAGAATGCAAATAAAATATTACTTCTCAAATATCACCCTCATGAGTCTGTTTTATAGGGTCCCAAAAACCCCCATAAGTGAAAAAATGTGTTTTTCGAGTTTTTGGCGCTAATTATGATTTTTTCAGACAGTCGAAGTTTTTTTCTGAATTTTTCAACTTTTCAGTTAAAGAAAAGTAACAGTCAATTGAAATTAACAAAAATAATTGTTTAAACAATTCATCATCATTGCTAATAATATTTTGTTTGCTGAATGATAGAAAATTGCGGTTTTTTCCTAAATTTTTAACTTTTTGCCCTCTTTTCACTTGAAGTAAGTTAATATTTAAATCAATATAACAGAAATAATTCTTTAAACAATTTAGTATTGTTTATAACCATTTTCTCTTAGATGAAGGCTAGAAAGTTTTGATTTTTTTCTCAAATGTTGAACTTTACACTGAATGGAATTTGAATGAAATTCAATTAGATTGCATTGATTTCATTGTTGGTTGAAATAGATTGTTTTTTATTAGAAATAATTTTTCTTTTAAATATCAATGAATATATTTTTGATTAAAAATTTATATTTCGTAGGTCAAAAATTCAACTCTTTGCTTGAAAATTGAACTACTCTCTTAAAAATTCAATTTTTGCATAGATCCATAATTTTAGTAGAAAATTCAAAATTCAAATTTCACTGAATGAATTCAGCTTTTTTGTTTTAATCAATTTTTTTTACTTTGGGAAAAGAACAGAAATAATTTACTTAAAACAATACAATACTAATTAAGATATGACTTTTTCTAATGTTTATTTATTATTTGTTCACAACTAACAAGGTAAAGCAAAGTTAAACATTTCAGAAAAAACCGCAAGTTTTTAGCACTAATCGAAGAGAAGATAGCCATGAACAATAATAATTTGTTTAAACAATTAGTTCTATTAAATTAAAATGAATGTGAACTCATTTAAAGTGAAAAGTAGGCCAAAAGCTGAAAATTTTAGAAAAAATCAAAAGTTTCTATCATTAAGCAAAGAAAATATTATTAGCAATAATAATAAATCGTTTAAAGAATTATTTTTCCAACATGAATCAATGCTTACTTTAATGTGATTGAAGGGTTCTCAAAAGTTAAAAAATTTCAGGAAAAAACCACAACTATGTAGTATTAATCTAGAAGGAGATAGGTATAACAATATGTTGGAACAATTATGTTTGTTAACGTAAATTGATTATGACCTCGGTTTAACTGAATCGTTGAAAATAAGTTGAAAAATCCAGAACAAACCTTGACTTTCCAACCCTTTTCTAAGAGAAAGTTGCTGAGAACAATATTAAATTGTTTAAACAATTATAATAAACATTTTATCATCAGTATAAAGTAGTATTTCATGTATTTGAGACAATCTGCTTCAAAAAATCGCAAAAAATCATAATTAGCTTCAAAAACTCGAAAAACCCATTTTTTCACGTATGCGGGTTTTTTGAGACCCTGTAAAAGAGACATATTGATGTGATATTTGAAAAGTAATATTCTATTCGCATTCTGTGACTAGTTGTGAAGAGAAATGGTGGATTTTGAACTCGATTTACTTAATATTGAGGATTCTGAATAAAATTTACAATAATGTATTTTTTTCTTATAGGAAATACGTGTTAAACTTCATGGGGTTCGCGCCACCTCAGAATATTATCTTTTTTCAAAACGAAACAAAAATGCGTTCATTTTTATGTGAATTTCAACAAATTTTCGGGCGATTTGCATAATAAATCGAAAAAAAATTCTAATGCATTTTGGACCACCCTATTGAATATAAAATATGTGAGGAGTATTAGCAGAACTTTGCGAAAACGTTCCAAAAATCATTTAAATTTATTCAAAATTCCTATGGACAATGTAGATAATAGTTCATATTGTTTTTTGACATTGTTGTTATTTTCCTCAAATATGTATCTTATCTACTACTCTTCACGTTTCACCGAAAATGGTAATTTTGATCATTAATTGATTCATTATTCGTCTGTTCATTACAGAAGTCAGTTTGATATGCTTCCTACCTTATTCCTTTCCGAATCTCTCATTTCATATTCCCCAATGAGAACCAAACAAGTAAAGAACATAATTTCCTTTATTTCTGGAAAATTTGTCCAGTTAATTTTTCAATACGTTCTAAAATTGCCTCGCAGCAAGGAACGTTTACACTAGCATTGAAACTTCCAAAATATTGAAATCTTTTGATTTAGAGAATCAAATCAAGGAGTTAATTCGGATCATTGCTCTAAAAAAAGCACCTTCCAGAAAGAGAGACTCAGTTGCTAAAGTTTTCGAGATAATGACGTTGCTGTCTAAGATATAAAAACTAGGCCGGAAGGAGGGATTAATCCGATAGGCCTAAAGACTTCGCCTTGGCACTTTGTGCGATTAAACTCGATAGGTGGATTCTGATAGGTAGAGCATTTTCCCGCTGCGTTGCCTTTAATGTGTTTTTTATCCGCTAAAGAGTAAAAAGCCGCACCTCACTTCCGTGGCTCGATCACCGTCGTCTAGAAATCGATTACCCACCCCCGTCATCTCTCTCGATTTCGTATCGTTCAAACTCACAAGTTCAAGCTGGAAATTACTTTCTGAAGTGTATCAATAAATTCATGTCTAAAGAATCAAATAGAAATAGGCCGATATAGTTCCAAATTTAGAAACACATTTTCATAAATCTGTATCGAGGTACCCCTTATTGATGTTTCCTATAATAGTTGTTCCAAATATAATATCTGATAGTAGCCACTAAACATCCAAAAAAAAATTATGAAAAATGATTTATTGAATTTGGGATTTTTTTAGTAGCTGAAACTCTATGATTGACAAAGCGAAAGTTTATAACGAATCGCCTAAGAAAGTGGAATTTTATGATCAACACGAATGAATTAATTAACGGAATCTTCTGAGATTGCAGCGTATTAGAGAGAACACGAAATTGAATGTTTTTTGTACGTGCACTTGTATGCATAGAACCTCGTAATAAATTTGTGAGAAGAGGACAGACCGGTAGAAGCATGGTAAGCGGAGGGGTTGTACTTTGAATTAATTACTTCTCTACGTCGTACAGATGGCAGGGATTACATCATGAAAAGGGGTTGTACGCGCAAACTCTCAAATACAACTTCTGGACAAACTATCGGCTTTACCTTTGACGTCGACATCCGTCAGAGACGTTTTGGCAACCACTCCAACATTACATTCCTCTGCATTACTCGCCTCGACAAATGCTCACTTAATCTGAAATCTCTGATCTCTAATCTTCCATACTGAAATATTTTTATCCGACTTCAATCTACGCATGAGTTCATTACTCAATAAAAGTAATGGAAACAATCCAAACTTTGTGAATGAAGAGGTCTATTTTTTTTAATGATTCGATAATGACAACATTTACGTATAGTGTAACGCTATTTATCCTTCTGAAAATGTTGTTTTTGTTTGTTTCAGGTAAATATACGATTGTCCGTATTCTTATGCCGCAGAGTTTCCTGTAACGTAAGTCGATATTTCCATTCTGGTGGGGTTCCGATTGTCGGCGATGAACAATTCCGCACCAGCTACCTGAGTGCAGTACCCCCACTATGCGGCACCCCTCGCACCGTCGAGCTGGCTAAGCTGCTCGACGCGCTGGTCTCGAACCACTCTCAGCGGGCGGTGTGTATCAAAATTGAAAAAAATCGGAATTCCGAATATCTAATTTTGGAATTGATA
>WSXT02000006.1:1165839-1179327 GCA_011762715.2 Neuroterus valhalla
TATCGAAATTTCAAAAAATTACGTACCTGCAATCACCCCCCCCCCCTTCCGTAACAAAGTATAACTGAATCTTCTGACCCTCCTCCCCCCTTGGAGCTGTTACGTAATTGAGGTACATCCCCTTATGGAAAATTCTGTAACTCTGTTCATTGCTTTGATCTACCCAATTCAGCTTTATTTGATACAAAAGTGAATGCCAACTGGTTGTCGCAGTTTATAAATATTAAATGTAAATCCATTCATTTCTAATTTTTAATCGCGCATAGAATAGTGTGTTCTAATAAGACAATTTATTTTCCTAGTGTTTCGTAAAGCTTTCGAAGTATGACTGTCCGTGACTTTCTATGCTCCTCACAAAATATTTTAATGCATCTTCAAATAACTTGTAAATTATGAAACGTTACATCTCTCAATTTCCTTTGATTTATAATTCAAGATACTCATTAGGAAACCCTTATCTTTCAAATTAATTTGAAACAATTTAAGTAAAGATTATTAGTATAAATAATTCCCTCGTAATTAATTTTCTAAGATTACCTAGGTGTATTGGGATTCTTAATGAATGATAAAAATATCCCAAAATTAATCAAAAATAATTCCTGATTAAAATTTCTTTGTTGTTATGTTCACAGGTTTCCCGGCGGCAGCGTACGCGGCATACGCGGCAGGCCGCGGATATTCTGGGTACCCTAGTTTCGGACTACCCTATCCTACAGGTAACCATCTTAGTCTTAACCACCTTAACCACCATAATACGGCTCACATTGCGCCCTTAAACCTGAACTTGAACCATATACAAGCTCAGCCCATACCTCATCACAATCCCCCTACCCCCACCGCTCTCTTCTACCATCCTAATTTGGACCTCTACAACGCCATGCCTCTGTGAACTAACTTACTCGAACTCTGCGCGCACTCTAACCCATCGCTACTTACTAACTCTGCTGATGCCCGCAGCCGGAGTTCAGGTATAAGAAAGGAAAGGAAAGCCATGAGCTCCAGACCCAATCAGGGACGTCAGAAAGTGAAGAATCGTATTTCTTCTTAATTTCGAATTGGTACCTCTAGTTCACTTCTAAAGTGACAAAGAAATTTATTTTCTTTAGACAAGACTAACAATACTAAAGAAGAGCATACGATTCTTTGTGATGATAATATAATAGGGAAGTAATATTTAATGAAGCTCTAAAACTATAGCTTTCCACGTGGAGTATTCGTTATCGGTCCAACTTAGATAAACCCATTCATCTGAGTGCATCCTCGAGAAGTAATTTTCTTCCCAGGAGTTAAATCTCCAACTGATGAAAGTTAATTCCGAAACTTTCACGATATCCACTGCTGATACCAGCTTTTGCTCTAATGGATAATGATATTGTACAAACTCGTTAAAGACATTACCACGTTGGTCTAGTCACAAAGAATTATTTATTATATATGGACTAGAGAATAATGGTCGATGATATTGATATAACCATAGAAGAGCAAACTCTGCTCTCACACTATATGCACCTAAGAACAAATATTGATAAAAAAGAATAAATTTATAGATAATACATTCCTGATGAATAAGATAATATTGCTGAAAAAAATAATAGCCGAAGTATAAGATTATTATGGAAAAAAATTCAATACATAAGATAACCTCGTGTCTAAGAAGATATATGTGAATATTTGATTGTCTGACCATGTTCAATTACATAAGGACCTTGAGATGGTTCTAATAGAGACGATGATTTGGTCAAGAGAGATTCACCTAATGGTTTTACTCTTGGTCGATTTGGAAACTGAGTCACCGCCATTAACAGATTGCTTGAAATACTTTTGCATCTAGATTCTGAACGCCGATCATTTTAGGGATCACTGTAATTATTCTTGGATCAGATCAAATATTGGGCCAAGATGGTCTGCGTTGCATTCGCATTCGAAACAAAAATCGCGAATCGGAGGAATCGAAAACGCGCAGGTACAAAGCGGGTCTCTATCGACCAGACGGAATCCGATGAGAAACGTCCACAATTCACATCCGTAAAATTCACAAACTTTTTTCTCGTCTAGTTCGAAAAATTTTGCATCTCGGCCAGAATATTTACAAATCACTCCTATACTCTGTCATGACTTACTATTCGAGATGGGACCATAATCGGTCGTGTGACTCGAGACCCTTGTAAATAAAACATTTTCGAGTCACGGGATGATAATTTCTGACAACGATTGGATCAGTTTCATTTTATATTTTTCGGTCACGCCTCTCAACTTTGTATAGAATAATAATTTGTTAGAAGTGAACTCTTAAAGATACACCGAAAATGTTCCTACTTTCAATTGTTTGAAAAATTTATAAGAAAATGAAAAGATGAAAAACGAGAGATGAAAATGAATCAAAAATTTTTTGGTCTTCCTTCTCATACTTAGTATCTCATTAATTTTCACGGATCAAAAATTCATGAGGGGTCGGGATGGAGAAAGAAACAAATTTTTAATTTTCGCCTTGGTTTATATCAATAGTATTTCTTACTAGCAAATGTATCAATTTCGAGTGGAGATGCAAGGTACCTGAAAAACAATCTTCGCCTTAAATAAAACTGAGTTCTCCTGAAGCCAGATTACTCTCGTCTCCGTTTTCCGATGGCTTCCAATTCGAGTCGTTAGTCCAAGTCGTAGAAGCGGTGATAATCCGGGCGGCAACTGCGCGAGCGACTATTTTTTAATATCCGAGGAAACGTAGAAAGGTCTTTATTAACGTCGACCCTCGTTCGGAAAGACAAATAGCTGGTGGTCGACCACCGAGGGAGCAGTAATTCCTTCGATGCTTTACGAAACTTCTCCTCCGACTCTCATCATCCTCCTTCTTGAACTTTTCCCCACTCCTGTGCCTCCTCCATTCAGACACGTTTGTTTGCTATGTTTTTTCCGTTTTTTAATTTCTCTTCATTCGTTCCGTTAGCCTTTGCCAATTCTCGAGCCTGATCAGGATTCGCGGAAAATGAAAACACAATACCGAATTCGGAAAATATAACCAAAGAAAATGCAAAAAGCGAAAGTGCAAAATTAAAACAAAAATATCAAACACAAGAGGTCCCAAAGATTGGAGAGCGAATGGAGAAAGAGAAAACTAATCGAAACCCCTGGAAAACCTTGATTTAATTAACTTTGTCATTAGAAGAACATGCCAACGGTAACACAAGTGCCAGACGAAACTGCGACTCATATCCCTTGGGCCTAGAGCTTGTTCACATCATAAGACTTAGATTGCGGGTGCGTAGAGGTACGAACGTCCTTGGACCAATGCGCATGAGCTTGAGCGCCTGCTCATGCGCAGAGCTTCTGGGACGCATACACATGATTGGACATTCTTAGGAAATTAAGATCCAACTCTTAGCAAGTGGACTCATATTTTCTAAGGGTACAACTCGTGTCGGCTTCTTTAGACGCTTCTCGGCAAAATTAATAGGTCTTATGGTGCTAGCGCCATTTACAACGCGATCGCGATTGAGAGGGTAGTAGACGACTCAGGAATAATATATATTGTTTTTCGGACGTTGATCTATTCATGAAAACGATTTCAACAACCCTTCATTATTAACCTGCTCCCATCACTCAAGATACGCTTCCGTATCTTGAGCATTCTCCCTGGCTTTTTAACACAGATTCGAATAAACATTACCTCTCACCTCCCCATTGCGACAGTTTTTATGAATGGTTCACGAGGCATGGCCGTAGAAACAAGAGGCAGACCCTCTTTTGATGAAGATCTTCAATTCTTTACAGAGTTTCCCAATGTCCGAAAAACATTTACTTGATTTAGTCGCAAATATAAGTATTTCAATACTTCCTAATTGAAAAATCGAAAAAATGAAAAATGCAGTAGGGATAATGAGATCGCAGTTTCTCTGGCATCATGCTTCCTTCTAGCACTTACAGTAGTTGACAGTAGTGTGTAGTGTCTCAGTAGCTTTGAGAATCTATCCAAAGAAAAGACTTTTTTTGTCAGAGATTGCAAAAACTAAAAAATTAAGAAGCAAGAAAAAAGGGACTTAGGGGGTTGGTGGTACTTTCAGGTGCCTTCGGACTACCGACCCTCACTACAGGAGACACGTCGCTTCACAGCTATACGACAGAGTACAGAATCATTCCCGAACAATGAACCCCAAAAATCGAAATTTGCACCACGATAAATGAGAGGTTGATGTGCGATTCACGAGCAGACCGATGATCGATGGTAGTGCTGCATAGTGTGTGGGAGTTACAAAGGAGAACTCTCATGGAAGGATCTGTAGTCCAATGTCCATGAATTGCACACGAAAAACGGAAAACAGGCATGCGTGGACCAATTTTCGAATTCGTTTTTAGGGCTGAAATTACACGTCTGTAAGACACGTTCCAGAGACCATGTACATACGTTTCATACACACACTTTCATCGAGATTAAGAATGAATCGACTACGACGTTACATCGAGTTTTTGCGACTCGATATACGTTTACGAGTGATCGGAAGAAACATTTCTTTAATAAACGGAAAAACAGGCTGGCGAGGTGGACAAGTTTTTCTCTTATTTTTGCTTCTTACTTTTCTCATTGTGTCCCTCCTTTTCTCCTGAGCAACCCATCATCATCAATTCTTTGTCTACAACATGATAAACTGTTGATATTATCGTTATTATGATTACTATGCTTAGATTTCCCGTCTGCAACTGAATGTTGAATCTAGTACAGAGGTGTCCGACGCAAGGTTGCCACGCTTTTTCTTTCTTCCCCTTCTCCTTGCGCTTTATCGGGGATTCTCTTCGCGCTCACTGCATTAACGCATCCAAGGTGGTAAGAAAGGGGATTGATGAGTGACAGGTAATTACACTGTTGCTCACGCGTTGGACACCTCTGATCTAGTACGAACTCTATATCCAAATTCTAGTATAATAAGAGAGCATCGCTTCTAAAGAAACCAATTGTGCTCTTTTAGGGCATAGGTTGATAAAAATTATAATTAATTGGATTTATTAGAGAAAGTATAGAGCAGAAAAAAATCATTTTATTTCTGATATAGTTTACATTTTTTATTCGTATAAAAAATATTGAACTCTCAATATTTCCCGGCTCGTGAAAATGATCATTCGAGCATCTCGACTGAATAATTCAATAAAGTCGCCAAAGATTCAGCATCGAAAAGCTTGAATCTTGGAAAATTCTCGAATCGAGTTCTGCAATAATTGGCTCTCAATAATTATTATTAGAATACTGATTATCTGCTGCATTAATATACATAAATTTCCTGTGCATCAATAAGTTTTACATTTTCCAATTGATTAAAACTTTTCATCGTTAATTATAAAATCTAGTAGAAACTTCTCGGATTGTATAACGCGGCGAATACCTACCACTAACTTTTATTGGAACAAGAATCGTAAATCATAAAAATATGAACTTCCTGGTAAAGGTTAATTAATAACGTCACCCTCTCAAAACTTGCTCTTCCTGGACACACATTCTAGCAGATTCAATGTAACGGATCGAACTTCCGTTTTGTAACGGCAGAGCCATCGTATTTTACAGTAATTACCGTAACGTGCTACCATGGGCGCTAGTAGTGCAGAGCAATAAATCCCTGGTCACCGTTAGCTACTAAAAGGCAGGGGGGCTTATTGTGAAGCTCCGCCCCTGCCAGGGTAGCTTTCGCACTTTGCAATATCCTGCAGTCTCTGCATTTCTATCCTTTCCTAAAAATGTTTGAAAAATTGAATCCAATTTTTTCACGTACGACTCGATTCGATGAATCAATTCATGTACTCACTTTGTCAACTTGGATAAAGTCTACACATTCTTCCCATACATATTAATCTGCGATTGTTCTTACGTAGTTTATTCAATGCTTTCTTTTATTCAATTTTTTCCCTTTCTCATACTCCTCTTTCGAATTTTTATATTCTATTCTTCGAATCCTACCTCTTCTCCTCAAAATGAAAAGAAGTAAAAACTTGTAAATATTAGTATCGTGGCGAAGAGCCGAAAAAAACTAGGTAGCTTTAAGTACGAACCCCTCGAGCGTATTCCGCGTCACTCTGGAGGATTTACGATACGAGGTATGCGATATATGACGATATCCAAGCACAAGGATACAAGTGCACAAGTACGATTACGTGAGTGTGGGGACGTAAAACTCCAGGAATTTCGTTTGTGAAGCACCTCGAAAGTTCCAAATCGGAGGGGGCTTCGAAACTTTTCGATTGGGAAAATTTTCCCAAATCATGAGAGATACTCTCCTGGGCAAAACTTCCATCCTTCATTAGTTTTCCATTCGAATCATTATTTGAACCATCGTTCCTACTCGTGGTTCGATTTTCTATAATCAGGAATCGAATTTTTTTTGAACATGCTTATGTTTCTAAAAATATTGATTGATTAATAGTTCAATAATGCATGACTTAGAAATATCAATAAAAAAAGTGTTGCAAAATCTACATTTTCAAAGTTTGTATTCAATTGTAGTAAAATTTGCGAGTTGATTACAAGAGTTACGTACCCCTGATCACAATTTTTTAGTATTTTCATTTTCTATTTGAGTGCAGCCTCGTATAGAGCGTCGTAAACTCGATGTACAGCCGTTGAATACCAAGCACGAATGTGCATATAAATAAATGAATAAATATAATATACCAAATGAAAATAGTAATAATTAAAATAATTTAAGCTACACATACTTTTGAATTGATTATAATGTGTGAAGAATAAAATTAATTATTTGTTTGTAAGTGTAAAAATATGATTACGAAGCGAACAATGCAAGACAGTGTTGTTCATATTTATTGATGATGGAGGTGCGTCTCTATTATTCTGTTTCTGCCTGGTTTTCAAATTAAAGTATTGTTGATAATAATAATAATCTAATATATACTGCGTTCACATTGCAAGAAAACTCTTATTAGGAAAAAAATTCTGCTATATTTGATAATTCAATTCATAAAGGAATTTAGTTTATTCGTATCTTAAAACTTAGTATGAAAATCGTTTATGCTCAAAATTTGTTACATAAAAATTGCAAGGTTCAGATTTGATTGAAGAGGTTGAACAATGGAATTGATGAATACAAGAAATCCAATAAATTATTGATGTAAGTTATTTTACGATTGTTGATTAATTAAGAAATTAAAAGTGTTCCCGGTTTGAATAATTTTAATCTGAAGCGACTGATGAAGAGCTTGTAAAGTCTTTGGAAAATTGGTTTCACATTAAACAATTGTTATTTCTCTTTATGTGCATCAAACCTTGAGCGCCGCCTGTCCCTCAACTACTTACTGTAATAACTGTAGCCTAATTTTACCCAAACATTAAAGGGCACATATAAAGACTCGATATGATTTTTGAGTTTGAAAAGTATGAGCCGCGTATATCGCGTCATTTTCTGTGGGAGAAACACTTGACCGGAAGTTACAAAAATGTTCACAGACGCATGGTTGGCAAACTCACTGGTCCTACGTCAAGCAAAGCGTCGACTGCCTCTACCCCTATTCCATTAGGTACTGACAAAATACTTTGCGTCGAGAGTCAACTCGAAGCAAATTCAGCTGATCTTCCACAAAATCACAATTCCACAAATCCAGGTCAAACAGAAAGAGATAAGTTACGTTTCTAAAAAAAAGAAAAATCTTGAAGGAAATTCTAGTCTGTCTCTCTTTGCGCACCTGTATTCCATCTATCAATAGCATTCTGATGTATAACTACAATGTCACCACAAAAAGTGCACGTCCGAATCTAGGATGCCCGATGGCAAGGCTTCAAGATTAATTTGTAATTTGAAACAAAATTTTGGAGTTAAAAACGAGAGATGAATAGAAAACAAGACAATATTCTTTCACAGAAGTCCGGATAGAAGGGAACTTAATTTTCAGAAATTGCTGCAATGTTTTCATTTGGAAGATTCCGGGATTCGGCAATTATCTGAGATTTGTCAAAACAAAAATTTCTTTTGAAATAAATAAAGCCTGCTCTCATACTATAAATAAAATCTACCAAATTTTGGTTCGATTTGTAAATTTGGAAGTGAGCCTTGCTGTTACGTTGGCAGTTTGAATACTATCTTTCAGTAGACCACAATATTAGTGTCGATTGTAGCAGAAAAATAGCTGAACAGAATAATTCATCGGAGGAACAAAACTGCTGCGACAAATAATCTATGTATTATAAAATAGACCAACCATAGCTGTTTCAAAATAGAGACTCACGCGGAGGTATTTGTAAAATAATTTTGATAGAGAGTAATTGTAACTTGGTAATCACTCTTTTCTTCCTCTTCCCCCATTTTATCTACTTTCCTCCATTTCTGAAATTCTCTTTTTCTGTCTAACTCCATTTCTACCTCCCAGTCTCTACAGTAAACGAGTTTCTATCGTAAGCGTTGTTCGTAGTTAAGACGTAGTGCGTTACAAGTAATCTCAAAGCAAAAGCTTTAATCGAAAACAATTAGCGTAGATCGTACAGCATATCGATAGGCGTTCTCGGGATTAGGCGAAGCGTTCTGCTGATAGCCGGTTAAGCCTGTTAAGCATCCTTTAGTGAATTTAATCAATATCATCGTGCTTATCGGCATTAATTAGCTTTATAATTTATTTTTGTGTTATCGTCCTAGCGCTTATACTTGGGCTTATTTTCAATATCGAAAATCTGCCTCTGTATTCACTTGTTGATTATTTAGGTCGAAAACTATATATGGGAGAATTTCAAAATTGACAATGTGAATGGAAATCGTTCACAAATGACGTCACGAAATTTTCTGAAATCACCCCCTACTCCTAATTCTACATATTTTCCCGTATCAAAATAGCATCCTCTTCCACTCTTTCGCAACGTGACGTTATTTATGGACGGCGCCTATTGGTTAATTCAATCATCAAATTAAGTACATATATGAGTAGAACTTAGGGAGAATTTCTTGATGAAATTAAAAAGTATTTTAAGGTGATGAAATTCTATTTCTTGCAAAAATGTTGTAGCTCTTATTTGTCCAATATTTTTAATATTGTGACAAACATTTCACGTCATCAATAAATAAAAACCAAGCAACACAAGTGTGACAAAACATCCGGAAATTTAGGTAATATTCAAATGAACTCCACCAAATTTAATAGACGAGAATTAGAAATTTTTTTCTCTCTGATACATCTCCCATTCAAAGCATGCAGCAATTATTTGTCCCCTTTGAAAAATCTTGCAAACAAAGTAGAATCTTTGATACATTTTTGATTAGGAAAAAACCAAAATATTAATTAGAGAATATTGTAAGAATTATTCAAACTATTTTATTGGTTATTAGAACCAACTGTTTCTTATCCTTTTTCACGGTCGCTATCAATTTTGTAGTTTCAGTGATTCAAAAAATATTCTTTTTCTAATTAAAGAAATAATAGATATGAAAAATGTATTTATGGGAGATTTGCTGTCCGAAAAGAAGAGAAGGGTTGCTTGCTAGCAGCAGTTCGCGGATACCGGATCCCGCTCTATATTTCTTATCCGAGCGAATTATACTGGTAACCGTAGAATAAGACCTCCGCCAGGTTAGAGGAGACTAAAAAGAGAGTTTTAAACCACGTAGAAGAGTACCACTTTGAATGGAACCGCCCAAGGCCATTAAAAGAATCGCTTTTTGTCTCGTTCAGAGACCTTGTTTCGATCCCTCTCTGGTCTAGAGGCTCTCCTTGCCTCTCACAGTTTCTTTCACTCCAGTCTTTCTCCCAACTTTTATCCGCCCTTCTCAACTTCCTTGCCTTGCCTTTTGAACTCCAACTTTTTTCTCCTTTTTTTCCTTTTTTCCTTGTTTTTTTTTCAAATTTCCTCTCGTTTTCTTCCCTACGATTTTCTCAAATCAGATGCACCTGAAACGTTCGCACGAGCTGTGATCCAATTTCGGTTCTTATGAGTTGAGTCATCGCTCACAATTATTATAGGAATGAGCGGAGCTAATGAACGAAAAATAAATGATGAATAACAATTATTAAGCAAATGAAAGTGCAGAGTCCATTGTTTGCGAGAAGTTGGGAAATTTTGAAAGAGTCGCGTATTCATGTACAGAGTAGGACGACACGCGTCCGTCCCCGTCCCTCGGCGAGAGACGACCGGTATGTGAGATAATTATGAAAAAATAAAGCAAATAATAATAATAATTTTTATCTTGTTTACACGAATGCATTACTGTCGATTGTTTCCAAAGGTAAAGAAGACGAACATAAAAAAAATACAAACGAAAACTCATCTGTCCTGAGCTTACATTTGTTATTATACGATGCTTAACAATATTATAATATTTTTATGCGTACCTATAGCTCGCTCGCGTTAGCTTCACCGATTTATATGTTCAAAAATCACTCTAAAATAATTTCTAAACATGGTGATTTGAACCAATACACTTTTCTGATCCATTGCATTTTTCATTGCAAATATTTCAACCCATATTTGCAACGTACGATTGCTTTTTGTTTGGTATCTTTGAAATTATATTCTAAACGTTCCGACTTACAGCTTTGTATTTTGAAACCTTTCAGCAAAATCATTCTCACCCATCGCTGGTATTTGCTATGGAACTGATGCAGATTTTTAAATGTTTTTGCCATTGCTGCATTACTCTAAAGATTTCCTTCGAAAAATACTCTTCAATGAGTCTTTTACAATCTGAACTTATTTTTTTTTAATATTTTTTTAAAGGCACTATTCAGATAGCATAAAAATATTCGGCATGAAATAGGCTTCCACGGTTCGAAATTCGAAATTTTTGGTTCGAAATCATCATCTAAGTTTACGATCGTGAAAATAATGTGGTGATCCAACGGTGGAGTAAACGCTATCGAGCTATGGTTGAATTGTTGCTATTCGTAAGATTGTTGTTATATCGCTGTGATCGCGTGTGGGTTGAATAATTGCTAGTCTTTAAGGAGATTACCGACAAGCGTTGCGCTCGACAAAGATTTACGGTGTGGCGTAACGAAACCGACCACCGCTATTTCAACGCTGAAGGATATTGTGCGTGAGGAAACATGTGACTTTTAGCCAAAAATTAGCTATTTGTCTTTTGGGATCAAATTTTATTCGTTCCAATGTAATACCGTATAGTACTCAACATGATACAAGTATATCAACGACTTTTATACAAGTATATTTGTAGGTAATATACAAGTTTAGTAATGAATACCATACTTATTTTATTTGTTTCAATTCGTTAGCACCTTGTATTTTATTCAACTAAGAAAAAATAGGTTTCAAGGTTCCTCACGTTAATTTTTCAATTGGAACAAAAAAATTCCAAATAGTCGACAACGTTGCGCGATTGGTAAAGAGACTGGGCATTAAAACAGCGAATTTGATTAGCTCTGAAAGATTGAGTCTAGAAAAATTGTCAGCTAATCGAATTCGCTAGAATCAGGCCTGCAGGCACGAGTTTTGTAAATGATTCGTCGATACTCATTATACAATAATATGTCCATCAGAGATCGCTCTGATACAAAATTGAGAGCTGTAAGTTACATTCATTACCCACCGATACAAAATGTAATGATTCGCTGAAACTCTTTATCGTAACGACTTTAAGAATTATAATTAACTGAATGTCTGTAATAAATAAAAGGATATCACGCAATCAAAGACGAAGACGTTGAAAAAAAGTGTGTGACTTCCTTGACGTTTCGGACTTGGAAAAAGAATTGCAACTCTGCTTCTTATTTTCTTGAGACTCGCCCGATTATCCCCGTTCCCCATTTTTTTTATTTTATTTTTTCACGTTATGTGTGTCGTTCCTTTGCCCAGTGCGGATCACTGGTCAATATTTTTAATGCAGATTATTACTATGAGCTAGGCCTTAACTAAAACAAGACTTTCAATTCACAGAGATCTCGGGCAAAGAATTTCTTTTACATATCAGCCGTTGACTGTTCACGATACTCGACCTGATTCCTTACCGCTTTCTTTGTAGCATCTTATTATGTTGAGGACATATTTAATTATCACTGCCTATGAAATCCGCTGGTATCTAGTCCTTTTTCGCAGTTGTGATCCTGATTCAAATATTTATTTTTTAGTAAATATATAGGTACAGTATTAAATTTCAATTCAGGTTTCATAAAAGCTTCCGAAAGCTTCATTTTGTTTTAGATTGCACAATTCGAAACTTTAATATGTGAAACATTTATAGTTCAAATGTTGTTGAATTCAAAAGTTTGTGATCAGCTCCTACTTGCAAATTTACAATTTTCAGTACTTTTGAGGCTCCTTACATCCAAATGGTACAAATATTTGGAACTACAATAGAAATTTTCATCATTTAATATTCACGTTACTCAAGTGTAAAAACATTCAAAAACTCGGTCTATATTCAGAAATTATAATAATAACTAAAATCGAAAATAATTCTTCAAATATTTGGTTTCAATGAAAAATATGTTTTATTCCACCATTTCTTTATTCAATAACGTGGATATAAACTATTCTTCTGTCTGCATGAATTCAACAGTTTTTTGTGGATGCTTTGTGGGGAGAAAGCCGATTGTTGATCATGTTCAAAATATCCATTTCAAAATTTCTTTTGATAAATATTTTTCTTTTAGAGCATGTTCAGCACTCTGTTTAAATAATATTCGTTTAATCCTTTGCAAACGTGTATAACAGTGAAGCAAAAATGTAAGCGGTTGGCCCAGTTCCAGTCAAATTTTTCGCTGGATCAGCGACGGGACAGTGTTCACTGCAGTAATCTCCATAGAGTTTCGGCGAAAGCCTCTTCCGTTCCTCTTCCCTTTTTTCCTTCTTGATCATCGCGTATAATTGCCGAAACGTGGACGAAATTGCTTGCTACGATGTACAGGGGGAAAGAGTTTGCAAGAATCCTGCTGAAAAAGGCACGAATACGAACACATTCAATCGCAATTTTACGTTTACTTTCGAGCCCAATACTTTACAACCGCGAAGCTTTTGCGTCATGCAATATGTTCGAGTAAATAAAATAGTGCAATAAAAATAGAATAACTGGAACTGAAAATGGTGATGATCAACCAGTTGAAAGAGAAAATCACTTTCGTGCATGTCTCATCGTTCCAGTTCAAACATTGCTGCATTCGATCCAATTTTCCGGTCTAGTAATAACTCACGAGGGATTTGGCTGCAAGCAATTCATGTTTTATTATTTGCGTGGAAACGTTGGTTTGACGATAATTAATAGCGTAAAGTGGAGTAAGCTCAACTACAGAATTCAGTTTGTCGTAAATCGTTCACTTTTTCGCAGAATGTTTTGTATAAAATAAATCACCAGAAACCATAGTTCTATTTCTTTCAATGCTTTGTGATAATTCTAGTGTACGATTTTTCACAGTGAAAACTGTACAATTACACAAATACAAGCAACACTGCAATCACAAAGTCAACTCAAATCTTCCTCATAATTTCCACAACTGTTTATCATATTTAAATAATGTAGTTCTGAGCAAAATTCAATATTTCAATCCATGAATACATATTGTTTA
>WSXT02000006.1:1179427-1209723 GCA_011762715.2 Neuroterus valhalla
GTCGATGTTGACCTCATTATGGCACGAAATTTGGATTGCATGATTTCTGTGTTCTAGTTTAAAAATCAGGAACATAATTTTTTGATTATCAACATAGACTTTCAAAATATTTATATCTCCTTTCATGATGGTTAATGTGCTTCTAATGTTTGAAAAACACTCTGCTAGACAAATGGTCATGATATTTGATTTTTTCACTACCTTGACTTGGAGAACTTTTGATCTTTTATGGGATTTACTGAGTAACTCATACATAAATAAAAACAGAGAAACTTGGTCAACCATTCCATTATTTTAAAGAACAAAATGATCAAGTATTGTTTTCAAAAATTATTTAAGATAACTCTCTCGTGGATATGTTTTTTAGTTTTTGCAATTAACATCTCATGATAAAAACAAGTAAAAAAATGTTGAACAAAGACTGTAATAATTTGACATCATCCACAAACAAATTACCATGATAAAGTTTACAAATCCTCTTTCCACTTTTTACATGATTGAAGCTTCTCGAGAATCCAATCACTTTTACACAACATATTCAAATTTTCTACCGTTGTTAGACACCTAATAAGCACTCATAGTTGAAGCGTTGTTAAACATAGTACTGTTTGGATTAGGATTTCGACGGTACTCATTTTGTAAATAAATCTCTAAACCTACATACTAAGTGTGGAATGCCTAGGCCTTATTTCATCAAATGTTAGCATAATGTGCATCAATTGCTCGTTGTTGCTCTCATATGTAATGGAACGTTCGTCAAATTCCATCTAACCATCATGAAAATCAATAGTTGCTCTATTCACTAATGAACTCCTGTCCTCATCCTGGAAAAAGTTGCCGAAAAAATCCTCGCTGACTAAATATGCTGATAATATAATGTTTCATTGTATCGTTCGAATGGATGCCTCGTTCGCAAATATTGTCGAAGTGATAATTAACGGTAATTAAATGGTTTCCAGCACACAGTATAGTGCGAAACGCGAATTCGAAATGTCGGGTATATAATTGCACGAAACCCAACATTTCCTCAAGAATTAATTACAAGAGAATATTCAGTTCTTAAAGACATGCCTAATATCCAGAGCTGGGTATCGAAGAAGCGGTTAAAGCAGCGAGTGCTCCATTGTTTCCGAAACCCTTACAGCTCTAAAGTTTAAATTACACCTAGAGGTTTCCTCTTTTCCTTCTCATTCAGCATTTTCCGAGCCCTTAATGAATTTAACCGTTTTTAATCAAGTATGGTCTTTCTTCCTCTCTCTGAAGTTCGACGTATAAGAAATTCATTTTTGGATTAGAGTTTGAGGCAATTTTTATTAGATTTGAAGGAACAAAATTTAATAAAAACAGCTATTCGAAAGGAAGAGTTGTCTGTTCATTTCGCTTTTCTGCTTCTGTCAGCCTCTTCCAACCAACCAAACCGTGAAATCGTTTTCCTTTCATCGTTTTGATTTTGTAATTTTTTTTTTTAATCTTTTGTACAATCTGTTTCCTGCGATACAACTTTGAGGGAAACATTATTGCGAGAGGTGAAATAGTGAAATATATATCCTTCCTAAGATAAATTTCACTTTTGTACTTGCATTTATCGTCTTTCTTTGGGTAATGCCTAACTCATAGTAAATAGATCTTTCCCTTCTTCTCTGAGTAATATATCTTATCTAGTATACTAATATTTTTCACCAGAACTCCGAAGATTGAAATACTAATGAATCGGAAAAGATACTCCAAAATTATTATTTCAAAATTGACAATTGAATTTTATGTAGATTAAATTAATCACTTATTTCAAGGTAATAAAATTTTATACTATAAATAATGAGCAATATAATTCACTTTGACATTGATATGCAGTTTCTTCTATCATGTCTTTCTTTCCTCAACCCATCAATATTTTATAGTAGAAATTGAATAACCTTCAAGACTCTTAAAACATCTAGTACGATAGAGTGGAGAGATAGTCATTTATGTACTGGATACACTTACTATCTAGAACTAAAGAACATTCTGAAACCTCTATTCTTGAAGAAGTTTATTTGATATAAAAACGATTGCATGCACATAAGATAGCTATAGTGGATGAGCTGACCAAGTCCAAAAACGACTTATACATTTTTATGTATTTTTGTTTTATTTTCTTACGGTCTCTTTCCAACAAATTGTGGGAAATAAGTTTCGGACCCTTAATGTTTTTCGTTAAGGTATGAATGGGTGGATTATCAAGGGGTGGTATATCCATGGGTGGTCGAAATAAGTTTTTCCAAGGAAGAGCTACAAGGGATTCTTCAGGTCTCTATTCGGTACTTTTCATACAAGTTTTACTGTATTGAGCGAACTAGGAAAAAAATATTAAATGACTATGGGTCACGCCCCTTGCTCCTCAAAGTATGGTTTACCTTGAATATCGTAATCGACGAAGGGGAGTCTGAACGGGACTATTGCTGTGATGAAGACCCCGAAGAAGCGGTTCTACCTAGGGGCGAGTAATCTACCATCTACCTAATCTACTGTCTTTTAGAAACATCATTTTGTATACAGTGTTTTTATCCATAGAATAACATAGAGTCGTATCTGAGGGATGATTTTGCGCGAAAACGAGGTGCGAATCCAAAATAGAATCGTGTGCTGGGAGAACTAGATTCGAACTTTGTAAGATTTTAGATAATGAGTTCCCATAACCGACCATTTTGCTACAACTATGCAAGGCAATAAATTACAATCGTGATGAAAAAAATAACCATTTATTTTTAAACCTTTAAGTAGATTTGATGAGGGTCTTTATTCGAGCAATTGAAAATGCATTTAATTTGAGAAAAGAGGTTTATATATCACTATAATTCAACATCTACATTTACTGGAATGAAATTTCTTTTCCAGACATAAATGAAAGAAAGACGATAATTTTTTCGACATAGAAAATTGATTGGACACTCAGGTGATCCAAAAGTGCATTAGAAATTGTTTTTTCGAATTTTTATTCACGACGCCTAAAAATTGGTTCAAATCCAAAAAAAAAATAAACGTATTTTTTTTCTCAAAATATTTAGAGGTGGCGCAAGCACCATGAAGTTTGGCACGGATTTCCCATAGTAAAAAGATGTTTTTGTAAATTTTATTCAGAATTCTCAATATTAGGTGAATCGAGTTCAAAACTCAGAATTTCTGTTCGCAATTAGTCACAGAATGCGAATAAAATATTTCTTTTCAAATATCACCCCCATAAGTCAGTTTTTAGGGTCCCGAAAAACCCCCTTGGGTGAAAAAATGGGTTTTTCGAGTTTTCGACGCTAATTATGATTTTTTTGTAGTTTTTTTAACTGTTTCAAATACATGGAATAATACTTTATATTGATAATTTGATGTTTTTTAAAATTGTTTAAACAATTTTTTATCATTTTTAGCACCTTTTTTCAGAAAAGGGTTAGAAAGTCAAGGTCTTTTCTGAATTTTTGACTTATTTTCAACGTTCCAGTTGAATCGAGGTGATATACATTTTAAAAAAAACAAAAATAATGGTTTGAACAATTTGTTATTATTTATAGCAGCTTTCTCTTTGAATAATGCTACAAAGCTGCGGTTTTTTCTGAAAAATTTAACTTTTTATCACTTTTCAAGTAGATAAAAGCGTCAATTATTTCATGTTGGAAAAAGAATTGTCTAAACAATTTATTATCATTTGCTAATATTATCTTCTTTGCCTAATGATAAAAACTTGCGGTTTTTCTGAAATTTTAAACTTTTTGCCCACTTTTCACTTGAAGTAGGTCCATATTCAATTCAATTTACCAAAACTGATTCATTAAAAAAATTATAATTGTCTTTGGCTATCTTCTCTCAGATTAGTGCTAAAAAGTTGCGGTTTTTTCTGAAATGTTCAACTTTGCTTTACCTTTTTAGTTGTAAACAAATGATGAATAAACATTAGAGAGAATCATATGTTAAACAGTATTGAATTGTTTTAAGTGAATAATTTTTATTCATTTCCCAATATTCAAAAAAAATTAATTAAAACAAAAAGCTGAATTCATCCAGTGAAATTTGAATTTCAAACTTTCTACTAAAATTATGGATCTCCTACGCAAAAATTGAGTTTTCAAAAACGTAGTTCAACTTTCAACCAAAGAGTTGAATTTTCACCCTAAAAATATAAATTTTTAATGAAAAATATAAGGGTTGATATTTCAAAAAAAAAATTATATTGTAAATTAAAAATAATCTATTTTAGCCAACAACTAAATCGATTCAATCTAATTCAATCTAATCGAATTTATTTCAAATTCCAATTAGTGTAAAGTTTTCAGAAAAAACCACAACTTTCTATCACTTATTCAAGCGAAAATGTTTATAAACAATAATAAATTGTTTAAATAAGCATGTTTCTTACTTCGCATTAATTATTACCTCACCAAGTGAAAAGTGGACAAAAAGCTTAAGAGATTAGAAAAACCGCAAGTTTTTAGCACTAATCTAAGAGGAGGAAGCGATAAGCAATAATGATTCGTTTAAATAATTATTTTCGGTAAATTAATCAACTAAATAATTTAAAGTATTTGAAGTAATTCTCACTTCCTTTGAGTGAAAATTGGGCAAAGAGTTAAAAATTTCAGAAAAAACCGCAAGTTTCTATCATTAAGCAAAGAAAATATTATAAGCAATGATGATAAATTGTTTAAACAATAATTTTTAACATGAAATAATTATTAAATTAATCTAATTGAAATGTGATAAAAAGTTGAACATTTCAGGAAAAAACTGCAACTATGTAGTAGTAATTTAGAAGAAGATGGCTATAAACATGAACAATTTGTTCAAACAACTATTTTTGTTACTTCAATTGATTACCACCTCGTTGCAACTGAAAGGTTGGAAATAAATTGAAAAATTCAAGAAAAACCTTGATTTTCTAGCCCTTTTCTAAGAGAATGTTGCTAAAAACAATAATAAACTGTTTAAACAATTCAAGTAAACATCTAGTTATCAGTATAAAGTAGTATTTCATGTATTTGAAACAATCTGCGTTAGAAAAGCCGCAAAAAATCATAATTAGCGTCAAAAACTCGAAAAACACATTTTTTCACTTATGGGGGTTTTTTGAGACCCTATAAAACAGACTTCTGGGGGTGATATTAGAAGAGTAATATTTTATTCGCATTCTGTGACTAATTTTGAACAGAAATGGTATATTTCGAACTCGATTCACCTTATATTGAGAATTCTGAATAAAATTTACAAAAACGTCTTTTTTTCTCATGGGAAATACGTGTTGATCTTCATGGGGCTTGCGCTACCTCTAAATATTAATTTTTTTAAATGCGTTTTTAGTTTTGTAGATTTGAACAAATTTCTGGGTGTTTTGCATAAAAATTCGAAAAAAAATTTTTGGACTACCCTATTCGACACGTCCGGTTTTGAGTTCGCTTGAGAATGAGTCACGTCACAGTATGATGAATCTTGACCTAAAGCTTTTTGAACAAATTTTTTTCCTGAATAACAATTGTGAGGAATAACTTTATTGTGTTCTCGATTTTTCGAATTAGTATATTTTACAGACATTTTTAAAATAAGACTTCAAAATACATTGTCATTTATCATAAATTTCAATTGCAAATCAATCTTGGTATCAGCATGAAAATAAATCGTTTCGAAAAGAAGGATCTAAAAAAACTATTTGAAACAACAATTTGTCAAAAGGTGGTCGGTGATGGGTACCAGGAAAACGTACAGTTTTTCCGTAGAATCGTCCCGTAGAGAGACATAGAGAATTCGTATTCAGCGAAGCTAACTAGTATCTGGTTAGTCACAGTCAGTAGAAAAAGATTCATTACCCGAATAACCTTTGTGAACTGTATTATAAGTGCTTAGAGAGTCTAGGCTAGTATCAAAGTCGAAGAATAGTGAAGTCGACCCGTCATTTCAGTGTAACTATGTAAACGAAGTTGTGCTGCTACTGTCTAAATATTTAACATAAAAAAAGTAGAACCTCGGCGTCTCTAGAGATGGTGTGATTAAACAGCGTCGCTGCCAGTTCTATGACGTCATGTCATGTCGTTAAATACTGGCAACGTCGTCGAATTATTCAATTCCCATAGTACTTATATAGAGCATAGAATAGTAGTTTAGAAAAGTAGATAGTACGAGAGTGACTACCTTTCCCTACTGAGTGTCGTGTGTGCTGTTCATTAACCATGTAATAATATTAACACCTGCTACTTGCGAACAGTATTTTGAATTTTTACTTTTACTCTGAGTTGGAATTTACTATTTTGAATATAGTCACCCACGACATTGTCATCAGTTCATCATTAGAAATTAGAGAGCCATTTAGAATAGATGGTAAAAACTATACCGGTTCTTTCACGTGTAGCATAGTCATGACGATTTTGAGGAAGTAACTATCTTAATTAGGTCTGGAGGTGTAAGTGTGTGTAGTATAGGACCATTTCCGATTAATATTATTATTATTTCTTCTAGTAGTTTTACTTTTACTATCACCTCTCTCCTCTCGAGTGACTTTAGCTCGACTTTGTTGTTATATACAACTAGTTCCTATCTCTCATGCTCTTGTATCATCCAATGTGTTGCTTGTCTATAATTCTAATAAGGGCATCTTTCATTCTAGTGCACTGATATCAGTTTAAATAATCAGCCGACACTATTGTTTTTAACCAAGATTTTTTCCCATGTACAGAAATATTCTCCCAACTTGTACCAATCTATATTGAAATACATTTTGAGTTCGTCAAGCATTTCAAACGAAGATATTACTGTTTCCAACAATATTTTCGCGAGGACGCAGTCATTCTCACAATTTGACATTTGATTAAAGAACGGTTCAATCAACGTCGAAATGAGAGGTGAATTCGATTGATAACCGCTGAACTCGAACATCACATTTATTTTGCGACAATCAATAAAGCATTCATGTATATAGAACAAATTCCCTTTTTCATGTATAAATAGTTTCAGCTTGCAAGGGCCATCAGAAGAATTTGCAGGAGCAAGCAAAAAACATTTTTAAAAACTATGAAAAGTCAATTGAGAACAGCCTAGTTACAGTTCCTTCACCGATATTTCTGCGAACTTTGACCCATTTTTCGATACAAGGATATTTTCGGGAGATTTTCCGCCTCAGAGCATGAAATCGCGTTTCCGAAAAGGAGAAAAGAAGTCTGCTGGATTTTGCGCATACGCCACCCTTATTCAAAGTCTCAATCGCGTTTACGTCAGCTGGAGGTTCACTCGAAATAGACGAACTCTTGGCCTACATCTCCTCTTATATCTATACTCCTCATTCTGTGGCCGCTCACCGACATAAAAAAACTCTGCCGTTTCATTATACATATCCACGTGCACATATATAATAACGAATCGCTGTTTTTGAAAGGATGATGATGCGACCCTTCCGACAGCAAGAAAGGTCGGAAAAAGTAGGGTACTTATGGGTTATTTTGATTAGTATGAGCAACCAGTTTTTGCTTTTCTGCTATTTTCCAAGTCTAACATTATTTCGGGACGGATTTTTGTGCACGCAAAAATTGGATTTTTCCATTTCCGAGAGTGATATAATCCAATCGTGTTGTAAACAAACAGAGAAAGGAGAAAATTACGCCTAACAGATTTATCCTCGACTGTAGATCTCACCCTTCCTGTACGAAATGACCGCCCACACTATTCAATCCCATGTAATCCAAAGTACAAATAACGTCCGTATTCATTATCCAACTTTGTATTTTATTATAACAATCTATTAAATTTTAGTTAATTTAGGAATGAAAATTAGTATGTGGTTTCTTGATCCAAAACGAAGTTTTCATTATTAGAGTTAACAAATTAAATAAGGTGAGAAGGAGGTAGAGTGTATACAAAATCTGATCATAACAAGTGGAAGTCTGCTGTAAAGATAGAAGTTAGTTTGCCCAGTGGAGCTAAAAAGACGACTATTATTGAAAGGTATACCTTTTATTTGATTTCTAAATTAAACTCCCGTTTGCCTAGTGGGAACCCAATAATAGTTTACTTGTAGCCTTATCCCTTTTTTCGATTCCAAGTTTGATTTCGATTTTCGGCTTATATCCTCGATTCAGTTCAGATAAATAAAAGGTAAAACTTTGTTTTTTAAATGTGGAGAGATGTAACATTACCATAGTAAATATCTAACCCGCATTGAATCCCAAACTTCCGTTCAAACCCCGTCGATAGAGACAGCCCACGCCATTAAGCGCCATGATACCCCCTATACAAATCACGCCGATTCACAATTTATGGTGCGTTCACCCTGCGTTATCGCGTTATCAGCGCAGCATAGAGGTTTGGCTCGAGTTCCTTCATGAAGATCCGCCATTCCAGCAGTTACAGAGACACTCTCGTTTGATCCTGACAGGGATATTTATTTATCGAATTCAATTCACCATCGATGGCCCGATATAACTCCCTTCACATTATCGGTAATACCTCGGTTCTCTTTTTTAGACTATTTCTCCAATAAGTCCTCAAATCTGAGATGCTCTGCTGTTCATCTTGAAAGATTACTGAACTTTTCAAAACTGTCAGGGTAACGACTTGACCGGGAAACCGGGAAAGGCCGGGAAATGACCGGGAATATAA
The DNA here is from genome assembly GCA_011762715.2 of Neuroterus valhalla. Classification (NCBI taxonomy): domain Eukaryota; kingdom Metazoa; phylum Arthropoda; class Insecta; order Hymenoptera; family Cynipidae; genus Neuroterus; species Neuroterus valhalla. Next base: position 1,188,029 of record WSXT02000006.1, read on the forward strand.
TTCAAAAACCGGAAATTTCTCTGACTCAACCTAGACTATTCAAAATTATGCCGAATTGATACGAAAAATAACCGCTTTCTTTTTATGTATCAAAAAGATATATTCTCATTTGATTTAAAGAATGTATCTTTCTTGCACTCTGATTCTCAAAATATTTAAATACATCTATACTTCATGAGAGGAAGAATTTTTATTTTTTTCCCTTATAAAAAAAATGTTTTGCATATTTGTTTCTCTATGAGATTTTTTAGCTGACACAAAAATTGATAATCGAATTGACGATATCTCGAACCTTCAGAAAGAATTATTATCTTCATTAAAAAAAAAAAAGCATTTATCACGTTTCATTTGCTTTTCCTCATTTACCTGACTTGGGACAGAGGATTTCAGAAAATATTAGTAGAGTAGAATTTTTTGAAATCGTTTCTCCAATTCAAAATCCGTTGATGAAATTGATGACAGCCCAAACGTACAAAAAGAATTATTATCTAAATTTTCTCGGAAAAATTTATTTATCACGTTTCATCTGCTTTTCCTCATTTATCTGACTTGAGACAGAGAATTTCAGAAAATAATCATAGTTTCTACTTTAGGGCAGGGAGTTTCAGCGAGGAAGTATAATTTCACTTGGAAAAGGGAATGATTTACATGGAACGGGAATTTTTTTAACTAATTATAAATCGGATTTAGAAGAGAGGATTAAAAGGATCGTTCCTCCAATTCAAAATTCTTCACAATTTTTCCTCTTCTCAATCTTAAATGAAAAAAGTACTTTAAGCAGTTTTTAGAGTAGAAGTAGTATTCTGAAGAAGAAATATTTCAGAATTATGATAGAAAACTTGTTTGAATTGTTCATTACAAATCCATCCTTTATTTTTTATTATTTTTTATTTTATATTTTATTTTTATATATTATTTTTATATTTTATATTTTTATATTATTTCGATTCAAAGTTCACCTCTGGTTGAAATTGTAACTACTTTGTTAAAAATCAATTCATATTTTTTTTATGAAAATTCAAGTATTTAGTTGAAAATTGATTTCTGAGTCTGAAAATTAAAGTATTTCTTTGAGAACTTATGTACTTCATGGGAAATTTGCCTTTTTCGAAGAAAATTATTCTTTATTGTCGGAAATTAATCTTTTTGCTTGAAATGCATCTACCCATTTGAAGATTATTCATTATACCTGGAAATTCATCAGTTTGGTTAAAAATCAATTTTACAAATGAAAATTTAACTGTATCATTTTTAGTGGTGAATTGATCTCTTCTAGTTCGAAATTCGACAATTTGGTGGAAATTTGTCTTTTCAAATTGAAAATTCAATTATTTCGTTGAAACTTCACCTGTTTTGTTGAAAAGTCGGTTCGATACTATAGAAAATTATCTTTTTCTTCGGTAGTTAATATTCTTGCTCAGAAATTTTTCTTACGGTTAACAGTTCAAGTTATACAGTTAAACATTTTTCATTTAGGTCGTACTTTATTCTAGTTAAAAACTCTTATGTTTGGTTTACAATTAATTTTTTGAACCAAAAATGTCACTATTCCATTTCTGTTTGAAAATTGTTATTTTTATGTTTCAAGTTTCAACTATTTAGTTGAAAAATTATATTTTTTGGTTGAAAATTAATTTTTTGTTACAAATTGAACTATTCTGGTTGAATGATCATCATATCAGGTAACAATTAGTCTTTCTGGTTTGAAATGTGAATACTTTAGTTAAATATTTACAATTTCATTTCATTCTTCATAATTTTTTGTAAAAATGTAGTTATTTTTGTTTGTTTTCTGAAATTTTTTTTTTTTTTTGAAAGTTAGTTTTTTTTGCAAAAGGTAATTTTTTCAAACTAAAAATTTAACTTTTTTCTATTGGAAATTCCATAGTTTCAGTTAAAAATTAATTTGTTTTGTTAAAGATCCATTTTTTCTCATTCTAAAATTTTAGTATTGAATACATTTTTTATTGACGTTTTATCTTGTTCAGTAAAAGTTAATTTATCTTTTTGAAACTCAAATCTTTCAGTTGTTCATTTGTTAAGTTAACCATTCATGTTTTCTATTTTAAAATTTGAGTATTCAAATCTTCGTTGACAATTTATATTTTTCAGTAAAAGTTAATTTATCTGTTGACAACTCGACTCTTTCAGATAAAGATTCTTCGTTTCAGTTCAAAACGGTTTTGCTTGATTTGAAATTGTTTTTTTTTTTCTAAAAATGTTGCTGTTCCATTTTTCGTTGTAAAAGGCTATTTTTCAGTTCGAAATTCGACTATTTCGTTGAAACATTATATTTTTTTTAGGAAATGATTATTTCTATTTCGAATATAATCTTCTTGTTTGAGAATTCACCTTCATAGTTGAAAATTGATGTGCTCCAGTTAAATATTTATCTTTTTATTTGAATATTCATCTCCTTGATTGAAAAATGAACTAATAGTTGTAAATCCGTCTTTTTTTTGTTATCGCCAATAGATTTTCCCTAATTGTGAGTTTAACTGTTTGAATTTTCGTAAGAAAAATGAAATTTTTTTGTGGAAAATTTGAGTATTCTTTTCTCAAAATAGATTCATTTTGCAATGTTTGATCTGTTGTGTTAGAAAATGTTTAGAATGAACGCCATGAATAAAAATAATTTTTCGCGTTTCGCGAGAAATATAGATATGTTACTTCTTGTTGACCGGGAAAATTGAAAAAATTAACCGTAAAGAACCGGGAATTTGAAATCGTCCGCCGAATCGCTACCCTGATTGTATTTTCGTATTATTATCACAAATTTCTCCTGATTTAGAGGCGAAAATGAAAGAATGTAAATTTAGGATATTGGATATTAAAATCCATAGAATTTTTCAATACAGCCACATAAAATATATTCCAGGGACTATGAATTCCGATGTAAAATAAATAATTATCAAATAGGACAGAATAATTTTTCTGTTTCTTTGTATTACTTACAAAAAAAATTAACTGGTACATTATATCATGCACCTGAAAGTACTTTTCTATTTTTCTTTTTTTCAACTTGTTTATTGACTCTCTTAATATTCAGTTCTTTCTGAGTTATTTTTTTTTTTATTAATGCCAGGAGTGCCGGCAGTTTTCTACCACGGGACTGGAATCGAGGGCTACCCATATGCCAAGGGACCAATTCAACATTACCAAAGGCCTGCGCTCCGGAAGGAATGTATGAATTTGAGACTCATTGGTTTAATGAAATCTTCACTTTACCTAATTTAATATCCATTTAAGAGTCGTCTCATCGATATTCTATATCATGATATTCATACATTTCTTTCTGTTCAATCTGATTCTTTCCTCTTTTTATCACGTAAAATATTCCCGAAGATATTTTTCCGTTTTCATTAGCAACAAAATTTTCCATTTAAAATTCATTCTCAAGTCAAAAACTAATATTCATTGCATGTGAACTTATATACATAAAAAGACGCTTCTTCAATTTGGAATATAAGTGGAACTATTTATTCAAAATGAGTTAAATAAGAAATCAAAATATCAGTCAGCAATTAAGGTAAGACAGAGGAGTCTATAAAATCCCAAGGCAAGCAACACATTGGTCGTAAATGGAACTTTTTTTGTTGTTTAATCGCTCGTATAGTTTTGATTAACACGTGCGATATTAAAAGGGACGAGTGTAACAATTAAATGTCTGCGTGCGAGAACAATTGTGATCAGAGCTTTGTGTTTCAGTGGATCTTACAAATGGACAGCTCACCCCGAACAACAACACGCCCTTGCTCACGCAAGCTCTTTCTGGTACGTTCATACTTTATTTCCACGCATAATTGCTTTCTTTCGTTGCCTTTTCACCTTTACGAAATTCTGAAATGGTCGAGAATTTCTATTTACCTGATGTTTCACCTATCTTAGGAGATTCAATTGAATATCTCTATTATTCATGAAAAATATCGATTCTATCCAGGTAGAAAAGTCTACCTAATTTGAAATAAATCCCACGAATATCTTTTCTTTCTCTTATATTATTTTCAACACTTTCCCTCAAAATATTAAATTGAATAAGGAATCAGTTGATTATCATAAGCAGAAAGTCAACCTAGTTTCCAACTTCTTGAAATGGAGGGAAAACTTTTGAAAGAATTGATCCTCACTCTGAAAGCTGCTGTAATAAGATCCTTGAAATTCAAAGGGTTTCCGCAACTTTAAGACAGAAGTTTACGATAACTTTGAAGGATTATGTGAAATGCATTAGAGTTCCTTGGAGAGAACGTATGTACGAGTTATGTCGAAGCGCCACACATGTGGAGCGCGGGTATACGCCGGCAGCGAAATAGGAGAATGCCTTGTTCATTCCCTTTTTTGTGCTCCATCCACATTCCCGATCCAGCCATAGCCCACCCCTGCCGTCCACAATCTCCGCTCAAATAAATCAAACTTTTGAATCGCGCCATCCCCCTTTCTATTTACCACCCCCTCTAGCACCAGCAGAAAACTTTGTAACTGGCCGGCATTGTCAAGAGTTTAAAAGCTGAATGGGTTTTTAGATTGTACGACGCCCGAGCGTTCGGTTTGTCATCGGACCGCCTTTCTACCTCGCGCTACTTCCTGTTATCCGGCAAGTTTCAAATTCTTCCTCTTCTTATGTGTCGTCGATAAATCTTGCAAAGTTGTATGCATTTACTTACCTCGCGAGACTTCTTCAATCCGTTCCTACTCCCTTTATTATTTTCGGATTGGAAAAAAAGTTGGATAATATCAATAATAAATTGCCAGTATGAGATTTTAATCTTGAGTTTAAAGGGTTCGTTATAGGTTTGTGCCCGGACTGGTCCAGTTCCGAAACCAGATCCTTCAATTCATGAGGTTCAAGCTTGTACCGAACTCTGAAACTTTTCTTACAAAATAAACCAGACTCGATTCTTTCAAAACTTCCGTTTCAAAATTTTGGGATTCTCGACAGTTCCGGTCCCTTGCAGGATTATTTAGTCCGGGCGCTGGCGGGGGTTGTCGTATGCACTTCTATATCCAATCGGAGACTTTGTTTATTTTTTTGTTTTTTGGTGCAGAAAATCGATTTTTCGCGGTCTAGTGGCCTATAACCCGTCTGTTTTCTTGCTATTAACAATTTAATTGTTTGAATCGATATATCTCGTTGTCCGCAACATATACGGAATTTCTACTAGATAGGATTGATTTGAATCTCATTAGAAACATTTTTCACTTTTATTTTTGGAAAACTCCTAATTGCAACAAAAGTTACGGCAAATAAGTTCAAAAATATTGTAAATAGGCGCTCTTTTCGCAATCAATCGATGATAATTTGACCTGTACGATTGCTATTGAGACTTATGATAGCTCATTTTGAAGAATATATCCGTCGCTTCAATGTAGGTTATTGGCGACATATTTTTGAGCCCTAGAAACAATTTTACAGCCCTCAAAATTTGATATTCTTACCAAAGAATGGCAGTGTCAGTTGTTTATGTCCCTCTCGTTCAATGAATCCCAAACAAAATCGGTAAAACAGTCATCTCATATTGTTCCTCAATGAAAAACGAAACTTTTAGGCGACCTTGAGATCGGAGCCTCAATCGACTGGCCGCTACAAAATCGTGGACTATTCAGCAACTACTTATCTTGGAAATCGCTACTAGGGCTTTAAAGTTTTGTTTTTCATTGGGGAACAATATTAGATGACTGTTTTTCCGATATTGTTTGGAGTTCATTGAACAAGAGGGACATAAACAATTGACACTGACATTTTTTTTTGTAAAAATGTCACCTTTTGAGGTCTGTAAAATTGTTTATAGTGCTCAAAAAAATGTGGCCAGTGGCTTACATTGCAGCGACGGATATATTCTTAAAAATGGGCTATCATAAGTCTCAATAGCCAATCGCACAGGTTGAATTATGATCGATTGATTGCGAAAAAAGCGCGTATTTACAATATTTTTGCACTTATTTTCACGTAACTTTTGTTCTTATTAAGATTTTTTCAAAAATAAAAGTGGAAAATGTTTCTTATGAAATTTACAATCAATCCTATCTATCAGAAATTCCGTATATGTTGCAGACAACAAGATATATCGATTTGAGCAATTAAATTGTAGAAAACGAAAAAACTGGTGGCTTACGGGTACCGATCCCTGGGTTCGATAATTTTCATTCGTCATCAACTGGATTATTTATTCAATTTTCGCTGGCATTACTTTTTCCCTTAGACTTCTTGAGGCATCCCATATTACCACCAAAATTTTTGTTATGATTCTCTTTGATTTTTCAATTTTTTATAGAATTGAACTCTGGAGGGGTTGATTCTTCAGTAAAAAAACTCGACCATTATATGGAAAGAATCGTCAACCAGCCTAAATAATTCAAGCTTTCCTCTTCCTGCGTGTGTTATTGTGCGCTTTTTTCTAAAAATATTTGACCACATTATATTTCGTTGTTGATGGATTTATGCTCCAATTTTTTTCTTCATTGCTTGGCATGGTCTTCAATATAACTTCACTAATCAATCTAATCAAATAAATCTCAAGACAACAATGTCTTCAAAAGAATATAATTATGTTTAATAAAAAAGGAGCTAAGGGAGTTAAATATTGTCATTGGAAATACATATGTCCTTGAAATATTGCATTGTTACCTCGAGAGATTCGATATGAGCATTATTATGAATGATGTAATTGCGATGCTTGTCCCATCTTCTTGTAAAAAACCATGTAAATTATCACTCTTGTCGATGTTACTTTCATTTCTGATGAATTGTTTTCCCCCTATTTTATAAACCCTATGAAAAAAAGATATTTTCCCTTCTCCTCTAGCCTCTTGAAATTGATTCGAACTGTAAATCCTATTTCTTGTAATCAAACTACTTACTGCAAATCCTATACCTTCAACTCATGCAAACATTCTTACTCATTTTGATAAACGTTATGCTTTCGATGTTCTCTTTCGTGATTAGTAATAGAACTATTCTTCTTTTTTCTCTATTTGTGAACCCCGGCACCGAATCTTTGAACACCTAATTTTTATCATATCACTCCTCGCATTCCAATACAGTGAGACTGTACCAACTTTGACACGTCCCTATTAATACTGAAAACATGTAGGAATCCCATATGCCCTAAATAAAGTATTTGAAAAGAGAGAATAAGGTGGAAAAGGAACGAAAGAAAGTAGATAAAAATCGATGAGGAAATGAAAATGACCAGGATTCGTTGCAGTGATGAACAACTATCAAGCGGCAGCGCAAGCAGGATTTCCACCAGCGTCGCCACATGGGGGTGGTCACGGAGGGCCTCAAGGCCGCTCGTTTCCAGCAGCAAACTCGCCTGGGCCCATCGACATGTACAGTTCGAGTGCTGCAGCCGCAGCAGCGGCCGCAGCCGCTGATTCCGCAGTAGCCAGCTACGTCCAGGCCGCAGCTAGTCCGCAGCCCCCCACGACCGCGTTTCCCGCGATCGCAGTTTCCCGCGCCCCGCTCAACTATAATCCCGTAAGTTTATCCCCTACACATTTACGGGGAACCGGAAATTACTTCCTGAGGCTCGGAGGAGGGCTTTTTCAACCTGATCTCGGAATCTGTAGAAGAGATCCATTAAAAACTCCTTTTGCTGCCTTTCGATTTGGAATTATAAAAATATGCATTGTTCATTTTTTAAACATTAGAGTATCAAAAAATTCGATCAATTTAAAAAATTCGAACAAAATAAAAAATTTCACTCTAAGCCTCTGGATATTGTAAGCGTAAAGCCGTAGAATATTTCGCAGATCTTTCTGGTTGGGAACTGTAGTTCTCATAAGAATTTATCTGACGTGCAATATTTTCTCCTCCCAAAAAGTTGTGTCTCCTGCCATTTTTGTAATAAACGAAAAATACTGTCAAGATCATGACTGTGAATTCTCGTCAAGAATTTGGGCTTTATCACGCTCTATATCCCAAATTTATTCATATTTTTACTTCAAATTAGGAATACTTGTGTGGTAAATAAGTTTGATGACAAAATGCTTAGAACAAATAGTTTTAGTTTTTGGAAGAAAGTGATTCATTTTTTCGTCAAGCGTGATCGATATAGTTTTTGAACATTTGGCTGAACGTTTTAGTTTAGGATATAATAAATTTTACTAAAAAAATTTACCTTATTCCAGATAATCGTTCAAGAGTTAGGAGCATTTAATTCCATTTTTTGTTTTTGACTGAAATATTTAGGCAGACAACTGCTCTAAAGCATATAGAAGACGTTTCGACGAGTCATCGGTCGTCCTTATCAATTATACAAAAATGGTCAATTTCGAGCCTGTACAGGTTATGTTTCCTGTTGTTAGTTAAATCTTGTGTTCTTGTGTATAAGTTGTTGAAGATGTTAGATAATTTTAAAAATTTCACTTTGCCTGTGAAACGGAAACAGTACTTTATGTAATATTAGAATTAATTGTTGTGAACCATGTCGATTCTGTGACGTTCCACAGGCCTCTGGGACGTCACAGAATTGACATGGTTCACAATAATTGACAATTTTTTACCAGTTGTCTGCATTTGTCCATCTTTACTAAATTCAACTACCCTGGTCGACAAAAACTACACTGCTTAATTATTTTAGTAACAATATTGATAAATTTGAGATGGGGAGCGAGATGAAGTCAAAATTCTTGAAAAATTTTATTTTTGTAAAAATACAGTCTTTTTCATCTATTACAAGAACATAAGAGACATGACTTTTTGGAAGGACAATAAAAGATGAATTCAGGAATTTCTCATAAGATTACAGTTTTCAAAATTAATATTTGAATAAATTTATTTCTCGTTGTGTCAGGGTCCAACCGGAACGGCCAGCGAAATCGTATATGCCATATGCACTGTCCAGAGGCTCAATTTCAGTATCATAATGATTTTTACTTTTTTAAACTTAGGCTGATGGTTCATCAAATTGATCTTTACATTTTTTTATGTGAGAAGCTAATATGTCTAAGTTCTTCCTAATGGGTTACTTTTTCAGATATAAATCTATCTTTGTATGTGCTCCAAAAGTGCAAAGTAAATAAAAAATATTTCATGAAAAGTGTAAGTTTTCCAGAGCAATTCTTAGGTTCTTTACACCCAAGTATGTTTTGTTGCTGAAGTATGTTTTACTTCGTTGCAGAACTACGAGGATAAACACTCCGCCTCTTTGTCGCAGTAAAACTTACTACCATACCTATTACTACGATGACTAATTTTGAAACGAGGATTATAAAAGTTACTTAAAGTTTCCATAAGTTACTATGATTTCCCTGAATTTCCATTAACTCAGATGACATTATAGTAACTTGGCGGTCATTTGAAGTTTTTTTGATAATTTTGTTAAGCCTAATCAGGCACAGTGTCTCTTCGAAGTTAGTTCTACAACTCAATGAAACCTCTTTCAGTAGCAAAACCTGCTTTGTAAATTTTGCCCCTAATATTTAAATGAGGGCACATACAAATTATGGCTTTTTTGAGCCGAATATTGACTATCAATTATGATGCAGAATTTTTTGGATAATGACTCAAGTTGAATTTTTCATAGAAAAAAAAATTACAGACGCAGTGAAAGTAAGCTTGGTTTTCTTTCTGTGTGGTTGAATGTTGCTGCTTGTCATCATAACTAATTCCCGAAGCATAACGCAGCCTAATTAATAAAGGAGGAATAATTTTGTGGATTATGGAAAGCAAGAGTGAGTTTTGAAAGGATATCTCGTTGCTGAGTCGGAAATCGATATAATATTTTAGCCTGATCTCTATGTCTTGTTATCGAGGCTAACTTTACTAACAGCACTCAACTTACCACTCAATCCCGTGCCTGATTTCGCGCCCAGGAATTTCCGGTTCTCCGTACGTGAACATGTGTCAAGTGGAGACTCGTGACAAGTAAGTTACGAGACTTGAGTGCGATTCAGAAATTCTGTTCTAGTCAAGAAGATGTTTTAAACTATCCACTCGAAGCGAAATGAAAATCGTAAATCTCTCATATATATAGAAACAGAATATAGGTCACCTATAAAACATGAGATAATGAAATTAAAAAGAAATTGAACGGAAGAAACCCTTCGATGAAGTTCAAGGAGTTTTGTTCCCTGAGTTTAAATTTGTCCGAATGGATGAAGTTGATTATTTCTATTCAATGAAAAAGTTACAAAATTATGTTTCCACTGTTCGATTGTTCTCATAGTTTTATGAGAAATGTAAATTTTAATAAAATTGTCTCCACTTACACAAGTGATCGTAAAAATACTTATGGAAGAATCGAGGGGCCCAGTACCGCAATTGCACATGGTCATTTTCGAAATTTTCAAAGCATAAAATGTGAAATGGAAATTTCGAATAGAATTAATCAGTTTAGTGATAGGATTCTTACGTCCTGTTTCAGGGTCCATTGATACCAGCGGCATTCACTAATGGCTACCATTGAGCCTTGCTACGACCTAACAACAGGTAAATATTAATTTTTTAAGTTTTTAAATTACAAATTTTGGTTTGTGATTTTTTTTAGTTATAAATGAAACGTGTTTAAATTGATACACAAATTATCTTTGCCTAAGAATTGAGGTAAATCTATAAACTTTAAAGTACACCTCTCGGTTTTATTAATTTAAACAATAATAATTAATAGTCCATTAATAGTTTAATGGTAGAAATGGAAGAATAAACTTTTCTCAGTTTGAATGAAAAAGATTCACGTATATATATTCATTTATAGTTTGTATAATACGCTTGATATTGCATTTTAATTCTTTCGTCATATCTATAAGAATTGTTAATAGATCTCACCATTACAAACATAAAAATTCCAGTAGCCAATATATGGCTGATTTTCATTTTGAAAATTCACATTAAAAATGGATGGTGATTGAATATCCAGTTTTCAATTGAAAAAAAAGTAAACGTGTCACTTGGAGACGTTTACTTTTTTCCTTTTTTTTATATCCAGCGTTATACTAAGTTTTACTTCTAGTACGAAACAATAATGAAATTTAGCAAAAATCGCAAAAGTAGCCCGATATTTCCGATTCAAACTTTGTTGTAAACCTATTAACAATAAGGTATCAAGTGTGTGAAAATTCGTTGAAAGTTTTACAAAATACAAGGAGTTTCATTTTCGTATAATCAATAGGTCGTAAAGTATGCTCGTAAAAATTCCAAAGGTTGTCATTTATCACTCTCTAGAGTATCTAGACCCCAATGAGATTGAGATTAGGATCGTTGTCGCTTCTCTTTCATGCCACATTACAAGGCGATTTTTGCACAGTTTTCCATCAGCTTATGTACATTTAAAAATTCTTCATAATTATCAGTACAACAAAACTTGAATCGCAAAAATCGGACTGTTCTACTTATATTACGAAACGATAATGAAATAGCAAGAATCGCAAAAGCAGACCGATTTTTGGGATTCAAACTTTCTTGTAAAGCTTATAACCATAAAGTATCAAATGAGAGAAAATTTGTTGAAAATTTTTCGAAATGAAAGAAGTTGCATTCTCGTAGAATCTATATGTCGTAAACCATGCTCGTAAGAATTTTTACCGGTGTCGTATATTTCTCCAAATAAATAAGTAGTAAGCAGTGGTCGTTGAAATTCGAACTGTTTTATTATGTCAATGCTAGTCGGTACATTCAAATATTCTTCATAATTATCAGTACAACGAAACTTGAATCGCAAAAATCAAACCATTTTCACTTCTATCACGAAACGATAATGAAATAGTTAAAATCATTAAATTAGCCCGATTTTTGCGATTCAAACTTTGTTGTAAAGCTAATAAAAATAACGTATCCAATGTTTGAAAAATTGGTTGAAAATTTTGCGAAATTCAAGAAGTCGCATTTTCGTAAAATCCATAGGTCGTAAAGGATGCTCGTAAAATTTTCAACGGGTCAGTGTAACGCTAATTCATGACTCACAGCGTAACGGTACCAAAATAATTTCATGAAATTGGTCCCTACCCACGAAATCTCTCTACCCTTTTATAAGAAACTTCGTTCCAAACAAAAAATTATTTCTAGCCAATTAGTTGCTGAATTGATGTTTATCAGTTCTATCCAAAAACAGCATCAAGTGTTGAATTGGGGCGTAAGAAGTTTTACTGAATGAAATCATGAATTTTTCATCAACTTTAAATAGTAATAAAAGTTCTTGTTTGAAATCAAAACTAGCAAAAAATCCTGTTTTTTTTTCAAAAAATGTTGGATATGTCCTTTTGGAACCTCAATCTCCAACTCTCTAGGTTTTTCCAGAAAAATTCAGCATCAAGTTTGATATATGGTGTTACAATCTAGCAAAATTTCTCAGTTTAGGAAATAATCTTCAACTTAAATTGTATTTAAACTGTTTTCTGTTTAGGATGGACGAGTGGGTAGAGCGCAGCATGGTCGACTGACGGCACAACGGGTTACACGAAGGCTTCGAAAATGTGGGAAGATGTGGTCAGACAGAGCTCGGACATAAGGCAGAAGAGGGACTGCAACGTGTGCAATCGTTTCTGGTAAAAAGGCTTCATGTTCCGGAAGTGACCGCCAGCGATCGAGCGTGGTCATACGTATAAGAGTGTCGATGAGAGGAAATCGAGCCACGAGCAAGCATCGCAGGGATTGCAACCAGAACGTGACTTTCGTCGCAAAAAGAGTGAACTACGACATGCCGAAGAAAAGAGCTCCACTAAAACGAAGACAGCATCAAGAAAGAGTCACGCAAGGCGACAGTGACAAAGATTTCAGACAACCCGACCTCTTGATAGTCGAGCCACAGCCGAACCTGCAATTTGGCGCTAGCCTGTTCTCCGACATTAATAAATAATAATATAATAATTAAATAAATTAATAATTATTATTAATTGCTAAATAAATACGCGGTTAAGTATATAAATAATATATATAAATAATAAATGATTGATAATTACTAGATAACGTATGATCTTAGCGTTTAAGCGGAAGGCAGAATACCAATTCACGTACGAACAATTATATGACGATGGTTATTAATTATAATTATTCACTACGGCACGTTCACACGCTAATGAAATGCGTTTGCGCTCGGGAGATCGATGGCGTTGTTATTTTTCATCCCCTGGATCAAAAATGGCAACATTTGCTGAATCGCTCCTTCCCCGGATCTGCCACACATGAAAAGAAGTTACATTCATACACGTTACATGTTTGGTGTGACGCTATTTATATTACTGATCACCGAAAAAAAAACAGATCAAAAATTACCGAACGTCAAGTCAACGTGAGATTCTTTAATCGGACAAAACCTGTTGTACAATTTATTGTTTCTCTACCCTCTTGGGCACGTATTGTATTCAACCATCTTGAGCATTGATTTGGAGAATAAATAATCTCGCGTGATTTGACGACAGATCAATGCCGAAAATTATGGCTGTTAATCGGCGTGTATAGTTATCCATCGAATTAACCCCATACATATTGCAACTGAATCAATTTTTTCTCTTGAGGCTTCTCTTAGGCTGGATTCGCGACACTTTTTTCTCTTTCCTTATCAGTATTTCCTCAACCTAAATGGAGCCTCAAGATTCCACTTTCTGACGATTGCGATCCCATGCGCTTCTTGCTTTTATATTTTGTGAAAGAAATTTCTTTCACTATGATCCTTAACATTTGCGGAAGCGTGTGTGAACACTTTCGTTGTCTAATCAGGGAAAAACGGGAACATCTTTCTAAAAATTCAATCAATATCTAGACCGATTCATCACTTCGATTCGGATTAACACTATACGTTTTCTTACGAGATTGAGCATTCTCGGTTTTCCCTAAAACCAAAACACAACTTGCTTCGTACGTTAAAACTACACACATTCACACAAGCACGAAAAATACAGACTCGCACTTAATACTGTTATATACAACTAACGATACATTTAACGTTTTTAAAGACACCAAAATCGTTCTCGTCCGAATATTAAGAGTTCTATTGTCAAGCGGAAAAAGTTTGTTCACTCGGCAGTTACTCTGTAAAGGAAAAAAGAAAAAAGGGGGAGGGGGGGGGCTTCAACAGAAAATCTTTGCGCATTGCTGGCCAAGATTAGGTTCTAACGCTACGCACAAAAACGGCATCGAAAAAAATCGGAATACCACGTACATATAATCTAATCGTTTGTGCTTTTGTCTAGTTGTAAATTCACAACTTTATTTGGTAAACTTTATCTGCATAAAATCTTGTGACTGTGTTTCAATTCGATAGATTAGGTTCATTGTATAATTGTATATTGTCAGAAACGTTCGCGTACCTTAATCAATGAGATTATTGAAAATCCGGTGACGGAATCTTGTTGATTCGATATTTATTATCATTATTATTATTATTCCTGAAATCTTCGCTTGAAATTATTGATAATATTAAATTTGCGAATATTTGGGGTTATTTGTATTATAAGTATTAAATATACGTACAACGGCTATAGTGCGATTATATTGTATTCAACGACAGGGTAAAAATATTCTCTCTGAGAATTGCCAATTCTTTTTCTTCTTGTGAGCATCAGTCACACTAACATAAGTCAATTCTTACAATATTTGAAAAGAAATACAAAAATATAAATACTAGTAAATTACGGCAGATTGGTGGATTAAAAAAAGCGTGTAGCTTTTTGGGCTCAAGATTGATGTTCTCTAGACAGAAATAGAAATTGGTTGAGTCTCAATTTTAACCGTAATGATTATGAAAATGTCTAGTGTATGTATTGGACCAAACGTGGTATCCAAAAATTAGGAGAAATTCAAATGCCGGAGAACAAATGATGTAATGATGAAATGTGCTAAGAAATGCTGTGAAGAACAAGGGATGTGAAGAGAAATTTCGCACGAGAAACAACGCTCGAGCGCATTCGACCGCAGGATATAATCTATTTAAAAAATACTCCTAATGGAATAAGACGAGATTCGAACTACATGAATGTATTTATATCAAAAAGTAATACGAGGATATAACACCAGCTCAAAAGAACCGTATTATAATAATGGAGTTTGACCGAGGTACTCACTTAAGGGAAGATATGAAAAAAATAAATAAAAACAGCGAAAAATTATGATCCGAAATTAGGTAACCAACTTTTGTTACATCTAGAGGGTGCACGAGATACTCGGGTATTATAGATATATTTCTGTCAGCTCGATAAGAATACCATACAATGTTTGATTTAAGTACAAAAATTCCTCTGCCACGCGGAGAAAAACACTTTTTTCGCATGGCGAGTTTTTGAATTCGAGTAGAGCGGAATTTGAGTTGCTCGTCATAACGCTCTGAACGAAGGCTAACAATATTTGATACATGTACAGAAACACGATTACGATCAATTATTAATGGATGTAATAGAGGGTGAGAATGCAGGAAAGTGATGTTAGGCAAATAAAAAAAAGGGAGTGAGGGATAGGAAACAAATAAGAGTACAGTCCACACGTTTATATAAATATATATATAAAATATAAATAAATATGAATATTGAAATATTACATCTATATCTGGCAGGAAAAAAGAGTATATGATTAACGTCTAAGGCGCGGAATAACGATTATGAGATGAAAAGATATTGATAAATTGTTTTATGCATTTGTATATAATTATTGATGTTTTAAAGCTAATATACTACTGTACTGTAATTTGATCACCGGTCAGGAAGCGCGTGGGGATCGCGAGGGTGGAGCTCGTTCCGTGTTGCAAGTAGATCCGATTTGCTGTGTTTTTTTAGGAAAAAAAAATTTTTAAAGGGATTATGAAAGGAAGATGATATCGGCCGCTCGCTTTCGAGTTTCACCCCTCCGCGCGTCGCTATATATACATACACATATATATATAAAATAACAGTATATATATAAATATACATAAATTATACATAAAAAGAAGGAAAGCCCGACATATTACTATATATAAATATTATAAATAAAAAATATATATATTATAAATAAATAATGATGATAGAGAAAAGATTTCGGCGGGGAAAATACCGTGCGAGGGAGGGATGAAGAGATTTCACAAAAGGTGAATAATTAATTAATTCTATTAATTAATTAATAAGTAACTTATTAGCGATTACCATTCCGAGGCGAGTTGTTGATTAGTCGGGGAATGAAAGATTCCAGGAAAGGGTTTACTCTCGTTTTATTTGATTTTTATACCAACACATATACATCGATTATTGTTTAGATCTTTTTGTAATTATTAATAATTGAACCGTTTTCCGTTTCGTAAAGGGGGAAAAATTTGGTCAACGTTTTTATGTGATTCACTTGGTATCGTCATTTATTTTATGCAAAGGGGCGAAATGGAAAATGCAGAATCGTTCGGAATCTTATAATTTCATATTCACTTGAAAAAATCCAGATGTCAATTTTTAAGCAAGTGGGGATCAAGGAAAATGCTGATGTCAGAATGAGATTCTGCAGTAATCTTTTAGACACCAGTAAGAGAAAGACCTAAGGATCGACGACAGAATAGTAGAAGTCAACCTAAGAATTATTCTCTTCGATATATGGGTATCTTGAGTTTAGAATCACCTGCAATCAATGGAACCTAGACGAAGAGATACGATATTTTTATGTATCTTACGATAATCGATGTTAGCTGAAAGTCTGTGTTAAGTTAATCTGAAACAATCGATCAACTTTTATAAATGCCAAATAATATTTTGCCAAGTTTTTACATTTTGAGCAAGAGATTCAGTGTTTACTTTAACCTCGACTTGATTCCAACGATTCACTCGTGTCAATCGCTTCCACGATTAATACGTGTTACACGATATTTCCTTCTATCGAGTCTGTTGTTAGAAAGTCTAGTCTAGTGATCTATTTCAGCGAACAATGGAGCGTTATTCTTTTGTTTTCGTCGGTCGATTTTGGAGCTCGTCAAAAGCTACCTGCTTTTAAAAAACAATAGAAGGGCACTTTTGTTGCGACGTGAACCAAAGTGACAACGAAAGAAAGGATTTAAAGACCGAGCACAAAGAACAAGAGAAAGGACGACTTAGGTAGATAGGCAATTTTTTGAGAATTTTTCGAGCGCGTTTTGCTTTTTGTACATCAAACGCGCCAAGTACGCTTCTGCGACGAACGCGATCGTACAATGTCTGGTCCAATTTTCAGCTCCCAGTGAAGAGAAAAATAACTGTATTGTTTTTTAATGAAGTTTTGACAACTTTCTTTTCTGAAGCTGAGAGTTTGAAATTGGAGGCCAGATCCTCGAACTGTGTTTTCTTTTTTCTTTTTTGTTTTTATGTCTGTTGAGTATTTACTATTATTATTGTATTTTATTTCTTATTAAAATTACTACAATTACTACTGTATTACAATTGTCATTATGCTGTTATTATTCGGTCAATCGTAGATATTAAGGTTTATCGTTTGTTCACCCACTGTATCGCTCACGTTTATCGAACCGCGACTGCGATCCTCTTTAAACCACGAAAGTGTAGAGTGTGAGACTGTTACAGTCCTCAAAGAATATCAAAGTTATTATTTTTGGACAAATTCTAGCAATTTTTGAAACTACTTCCGAAGAGCTTAGTCAATTTCAGAATGTATATGAAGGGTCACTGTCTCAAATAAATCAAAAATAAGTAACTCAATACTAAATTTTTGAATTAAATTTTTTCGAAAAAAAATCGACCCCTTGTTTCTTGATGAGTATATTTACAATAATAAACGACAAAGGTGTTTTAACAGCTTCTCTGCGTTTCGCTACTTCAAACTCCCTGGTCAAAAGGGTTATTTTTGTCTTTGACTTATCTTCTCTTTCTCTCACTCTTTAACCTTTCTCTCTCTCTCTCTCCTCTCTCTTTCTCGCTCTCTCGTTCTCCCGCGATTCAATACTAAAATCGCGAATAACCAAGAAGACAAAAGCCAATGTCAGCGCCTTGGTTCGAAATTTGAATTAAAGTCCAGCTTAAGCTAATTTGTGTTAAGAGAGATCTCGAACTTTGGTGGGAATTTGGAGCAAGGCTGAAAAAGACTTGAAGCTGAATTGCGGAATCGCGAAACGTGAGTTCGTATAAGCATGTCGATACACGTAAATAGCCATAGCGTCATACCGTATTGTATATATTTACACGAAAAAATATATATGCACACACAATTACAATATATAAGCAAACAATGATGTATTCGCGCGTTAATTATGTATATCCAACGAACCTTTACTTTAATCGTTTCTTCATCGATTAACGCGAACCGAACAATAAGACCGTTACACTCTGTGAAGCACTTGATAGTTAAGAAGAAATATTATTAACCGGCTTGCTTAACACTATGATAATATATTAATTTGCGAATGCGATTTTTTATATTTGAAAATTGTCCTCTTATTCTGTGGAGAAGAGTTCAAGTAGCAGTTAAATAAATTTCAAAATGGTTATTAAAATATTGGTATTACTATTTCTGAAATATTCCCTCACGATATTCCATTAATTCAATTCTACGCATAATTTGGGCCTTTGTTTAATTAGGCTTTTGATTGTAGAAAAAGGAAGTTAGAAACTGTTTTTCATTTGACTGATTGAAAATCAAAACAGTATGTTATTTATATCTAAGATTTTTTCTAAGAAGGATCTTTAAGTTGATTCTGATTTGCGCGAGAATTGATTGGCGTCTGGTGTCCTCGTTCATGTTCTGCTCAAAAGCAAGAGAGGCCAGTGAAATTTAATAGTCAATTAATAGTCAAGGCATTAGAATGTATCGTATCATTTGCTCAAATTCAATATTCTGGCTTTGCAAAATAGCAAGGGGTTTGAGAATCGATGAATTTAAGGTATGTGAAGGAGAATCGTTTGGGCGAGGACACGTTTTGAAGACGTCTATTTTATGCGTGATTTACATCTGATTTCAAATTTTACATATCAAGACGATCCGCGAGATCTAAAAATTTTGTATACGTAATTATCTCTGAAAAACTAAATCAAATTTCTGTTACTTTTCTTAAGTTACTTTGTAAAATGGAACCAGAATTATTCTTAAGCGGGCCGCTAAAGAAAGTTGTCTTTTGAATAAACTACATTACGACTTCAAAATTTTTATTTCAGAGACTTCATTAATACTGTAATTTAAAAGTTTCCGAATAAGAAGAATTAAAGATACTAAATGTTTGAGTTAATATCATTTGAATTGGATTCATTACAATTTGTAACTTTTTAAGCTTGAATTGATTCAAATAATATCTATTTGAATTCTCGTCAATCAATGAATCTAAATTTGACTAGTAAAAATGAAATATTAAACATAAGTGTCATAGCATATATTCTCTGATATACTTTTTTTCTATAAGTTTTCTGCGTGAGACGCTCATTCGACAATTTTTTTCTAAATATGAAGCAAGCAAGAAGTGAGAGGGCACAAAAGCGTATGTGTGACATCCGAGATATTCCTTATTTTTTATTGTGAAAAAATCGTGAGAGTGGAGTATTTCCACTTGAGTGTAACGCGGATGAGAAAGAATCCGGCGACGGCAAAGTGAACGACGTTGTAGCAAGTGTTATAATGGATGTGAAAGAAAGGGTTGGAACGTTTCGAGGGTGCAAAGTATAATGTATCTCAGAAGCAAAAGTCTCACGAGTTTCCGTCTCTGATGTCGACCTCTCTTCAATGAGAAAGAAAATGGTTTCCTACAAACAAAAGAAAGTCCCCAAGAAACAAAAAAAGTGATCAAAGATCAGAGAAAGTAGAGAAAAGGAAAATTGAGGAAAGGCTAGAAAATATATTGTTAGAATGATAATGAGCGAACAAAACAATTGAAAGATAAGAAGAGAATAGAATAATTAGAGGGAAACCAAGAGGATGGGGCACAAAAGGGTGAGAATGACGAGAGCTGAACAAACGAAATATTGCAGGCAATAAAAGAGCCATTTTTAGATCGTATCAATTTATGCTTACACAAGATTCATTAAAGTGATCGAGGAAAAAAATAATAAAAAATACCAATTTTACATCTTCTTACTAATCGTAAAGATACAGTACGTATAGCGAAATAATAAATTTATCCAATTATATATTGATGAATTTAAATATACAAAACAGAAAAAAAAGAAAACAAGCGAACATAAGGAATAATATTAATTCAATTACGTAAAGTTTCAATTTTACACTACTGATAATAATGACATAACGATAAGGGTATTTAAGATACATGATGATTTATAATAGTTATGATACTGTACAGCGTATTTATAAAGGCCTGCTTTTTACAAGTCGACAAGAGTCGAGCGTCGAGAAAGAGTTTGAGGTTGGAAGGCCAAGGGATAAAAACAACCATTTGATAATTCAAATATATCATAATTTGTCAGACAACGATCACCGCAACCAATCGAATTTCGAAGGGATTTTCAAAACCTATCTGATAATCACACTGATAAGTATACTACTAGAGCAAAGTATGAAACTGATAATTATTGTGATGATTATTATTCTATTCATCCATTGTTGGAAATAAATGTAATAATAATTGCTTATATTATAATAATAATAACTATTATTAGGATACTTTTTCTTGATGATATTTCAACTTTCTCGACGCACGACCCATTCGCAAAAGTCATTGGCCATGCTACGATGGATGTTTTGTAAGAGAATGATCTGTTCTACGATTCATTTGCGGAGAAATGTTTCCGATGCCCGGAAACGCTGTTCGCAATAAAAAAGATGGTTAAAATCGAGTTAATGTCCGCGAAGAAAAGTCATCGGTGCTGCGGCATAAAATTGATTAAAAAATTGATTGAAAATGAGTGAGAGGGAGAGAAAAAGGAATAAAGAGAGAAAGAGCAAGAGAGAAAGAGAAAAATCTGGGAGCATCAGGAAGTCCCGAATAAAATAGGATTATCGCCGTATAGCAAATGCGAAAAAGGGCAGATAATTTAATTAATTGTGTATGTATACAGACGAAAAATAAATATAATGTTGCGATGATAAATTAAATACTAGTATACAAAAGTAACAATATTGTACCCCTCTGTACATATAAATATATAATAACAACAATAATTACTATATGATTTATTATATATATACATATACATAATACACATATGCATATAAAATATATATCTAATGAATTCATATTATTATGTTCATTATTGTTTTTATTGGTGATTATTGACGATGCAGCCGATGATGGTAAATATTATTATTATTATTACAATAATATTATTAATATTTAAGAAAAGGTTCACAACGTGCCGTGTGTATGTGAGAATAAAATATATAATATAATGGACATTGTTCAATTCAATCTGAAAGTCTTGATCATATTTTTTCTGCTCATCCCTGCTTCCTGCCAAATATTATTTAGTTTCCACAACATATTTTTTATGCAAATCTCTTCATCATACTTTTCTGAAATTATGAAAAACAACATTTGCAAGAGGACAGTTAATGGATTAAATATCATTCCGAACATAAATCTGAAGACAGTTGGAGAACTGATTTCAAACATTACAATGAGCCAAAGAAGAACTGTAATCATCGCAAAAATGTTTTTTTTTTCGATAATTATTTGAGTATGAGATATCTTGAAAAGTTTTAAACTTAATTGTTCGTAAACACATGCATTCAAAAAATACAATTACTTCTATAATTTACAATTGGTTATAAATAATTTGTCAAATTTTGAATAACTTCATTATAATCATAAAATTTATTATTATTATTATTATTTATCAGCATTTGGAACTCGAAAGTTCATTGCCTCATCTACCCGAGACCGCCA
>WSXT02000006.1:1209823-1223258 GCA_011762715.2 Neuroterus valhalla
ACTTTTCCGTGGAGTACGAGGGACATTCGAAATCTCTGACTGATAATGATTTTAGTTGTCGGAAATTTTATGTCTGGAAGCATTCTACTCTTCTTTCGGTTACAAAGAAAATGTTTATTTGACATTGTTTTCTATGGAAGTCTCCAAGTCTAGTACTATATTTTTTTGGACACGCATTTCCTATAATAAGTTCGATGATTTTTCTAATCTTATTATTTCTTTTTACTATGTTCAGATCTTGGTAACCCTAAGCCATGAGATCTTTTCAATTGTCAATCATATGAATAAATTTGAAACCGGGGTTGTAGATTTGGTTACATTTCCAAGTCTTGCGATAGTTCTGAAAGTTCTAGAATAATAACTATAACGACACACACAATCATCCCTTGGGAAAAAGCTGCTCAATTGACGCTTCATTAAATATTATTATAAAATGTTTTTCATTTTTTATCGTCTGATAAGAGAAGGTTGCGCGTTATAAAGGTGAAAGATAAGAGTAGATTAAATATGGTCGTTCCGTTTAAACACTTGTCATATACAGCGTATTGGTATGTACATACTGTTTTGTTTTTTATTTAGATTGATGATCCAATCCACGTAATCTCGATAGATGAACCTTCTTCTGGATCTAGACAGAAACCACCAGATTACGATGCCGTGACTGATGCGCCGCCAAGTTACGACGACGCTATTAAATTAAATCCAGGGCACTTAGTTAGGTCTAGTAATTGCAGTTCGACTACTGTTTTATCCATGGAACAGGCGATACCTGGAACAGTTGACGCACTATCCTGTCAACCTACACCTACTCCACCACCACCTTATGCGAGGTAATTTTACATATCTCTATTATCCATTTCAATGAATCGATTAGTTTCTCATTTAGAAACATTGAGAGGGCATTTATACGTAGACCAAAATTATTTTCCAAAACTTTGAAGGTTCACAAAAAACTATGTAGCATTGTTAAACTTGAATTTTACAGGGGGCGGGAGAGACAAAGTAGTCAATTAATATTAGAAGAAAATACAAAACAAGATCGCTATAATTCAAGTATAAATTTCGGTTTAAATGATTTAGAATCACAATTTGAATTACAAAAGTAACAAACAATTTTAGGAATGTGTAGTCCTCAGTGATAGACACCTACTATAAGTTTTCTGAGAAAAATCAGAAAGGCGCATTTTGGACCATTTTCGAGAAAAACGCATTTGAAGAGTTGCGAGTGGATGATCGTTGAGCTAGCGTAAATGTATTTTCAAGCGCCTGGTGGCTCACCTGGTAAAGTGTTTGGCTGATAGTCGCAAGGTTACACGCTCGATTCTCGCTGCCTGCACTTTTTTTTAAATGAAAAACTCTATATTTATTCATTTCTTATTAACACTTAATAAAATTTTATTTTTAATGATTTTCTAGTCATTTTTTTTATGAGAACTCTGTTTTAATTCTTTATTATCGCTCGATTGGAAATTTATGTATTTTCTTCTAAATTATTAATTAGTCAATTATTTGTAGTATGTATATTTTTATTTCAAATTAGGGAATAAGTGTTTCGAACGGATATTGCAATGTTGAATACGAAATCAAAATGTTTTATACAAAATACAAAAGATAAAACACAGGAATAATAGTCATTTATCTTTCAAACATATATTAAACTACATTAACATTTATTCTGAATAATTATTATACATATGTATCATCAGGATTACGTAGTATCGCCTTGCTTCTATGACGAGTATCACTCTAGTTCATGCGATACTACGTAATCCTAATGATACATACGTATAATAATTATTCAGAATAAACGTTAACGTAACTTAATAAATGTTCAACAGATAATTGACTATTATTCCTGCGTTTTATTCGTTGTATTTTGTATAAAACCTTTTGATTGTGTATTTAACATTGCAATCATCGTTTAAAACACTTATTTCCTAATTTAAATTGAAAATATAAATACTTCAAATAATTAAGTAATCAATAATTTAAAAGAGAATACACAACTTTTTCAACGACATATAATAAAGAGTTATTACAGAGTTTTCATTCAGGAAAATGATTAAACAATCATTAAAGATTATAATTTTATTAATAATAATCAGGAAATGAATAAATAAAAAGTTTTGCATTAAAAAAAGTGCAGGCAACGAGAATCGAGCGTGCAACCTTGCGACTATCAGCCAAACGCTTTACCAGGTGAGCTACCAGGTGCTTGCAAATGCATTTACGCGAGCTCAATAAATATCCGCTTGCAGTTCTTCAAATGAATTTTTCTCGAAAATGGTCCAAAATTGCACCTTTTTGATTTTCCTCAGAAAACCTCTAGTAGGTGTCACTGAGGAGAGTATCGACCAAAACAAAAATTAGGCGACCTAAAGGTCTCCTTGTTAGAATTGAAATTTGAATTCCTAGAGTTACGGGCAAGTTCAGAAATGTTTAGTCCAAATTGTTTTATTATTCGGCATTTTTTGAATATGGAAAAATTTTCCGCTCCCCAGAATTAATTCTTTTTGTCTCAGCCATAATTTCATGTCACAGGAAATTGCCATTGAGCTGCAATTGATAATATGAACCAATGTAATGGAGAAATCATTTGGTTCGAATAAAAGAAATTTGAAAATGTTCCTTTTGTTTGAAGTTAATACTTTTTATGCAAGAAAAAAATTTTAGCACTAAGAAGATTGCTATTCAGCTGTTTGAAGTGATGATTATGATATTCATATTGAAAACTTGTTTTTTTTTTTTGTAAGGGGGAGTTAAAGTTCTACGTAACAAAACTTTCCACAATTTTGGACCCTCCCCTCCCTCCATCGTAACATGGTTGTTCCTACTTTCTTGTAGTTTTCACCATTGACTTAACACACTAGACCTGATTAATTTTTCACTGTGGAACCTTCGAGTTGTCTTGTAAAATGATTATGGTGCTTCTTTTGTTCAGGTGAAACATTATCAAGAGTGTGAATTTTTTGTATAGATTCATAGAGTTCCATTGAATTTTAAATTATAAGTCAATATCGAGCATTGTTCATTATTGAATTAATTATACATTATGAAAAATTCGTTATTGTGTCCAGAAGAGGAGGTGGAAGGGATAAGGAAGGGATATGGAAGTGGAAGGGGATAGCAGTGCAGGAGGTTAAAAAGTTTGTGTACCTGGGTTTTCTATTTCGGAGGAATGGAGAAGCGAATGGTCATATGAAGGAGAGAGTAAGGAGGCTAAATGTTGTGACGAGGCATATGTGGGGATTCAGAAAAAGGTTGTTTGCAGATGACTTTGAAAGGAGGATGGAGCTGTTTGACTCCCTTGGGATGAGCGTGCTACTGTATGGAGTAGATGTGTGGGTGAGGAAGGAAAGCGAAGAGGTAAATAGGGTTCAGGAAAAGTATCAGATGGACACTGGGGTTGGACAGAAGTATACTTAGTTATATCGTCAGGAGGGAAATGAGGAGAGCGGGTTTGAGAATTTTGACAGGTAGCCGGGAGTATAAGTATAAGGAGAAATTCCTGGAAAAAAGGAGGAGTAGGTTGGTGAGGGATTTTTGATTGAAGAAGGAAAAAGGAGAGGAAATGGAAAGATCGAGGATGAGAGAGAGAGAGGTGTTTCCGGAAAAATGGTCTGCATGAGGATGAAGTGAGAAGAAGTCACGAGGAGGAAAGAAAGGTGTATGAGATTGTTAAGAGGAAAGTCATGGAAAGTGAGAAGGCAGAAGGGTTGGATAAGAGGGTCAAGGTATAATGAGAAATATGGATAAAATATGCCAATGGAGGGAGCATGATATTTGTGTGAGAAAGGAGAGAAAGGAAGCCGGGAAGTATGAGATGTGAAAGCATGGAGGGCTTCAATAGGTCTTGGCTTCTACAAGAAAAGAGAAGGTGCGAATTGTGTGGACAGGGGATGCAAAGGTGGAACGCTGGTCAAAAGAATGCGAGGAGGTGGAAAAGAATGGAATTAGCATGGAAATAATACTGCATGAGAAGGGGGGGAAGGGTTGATTGCATTGGCGACGAGGGTGTAGGGTAAGATGGAGAAAGAGAGAAGGAAGGAAGGAGGAGGAGGAGGAATAGAGAAAGATAGATGTGTAAAGGGGAGATATAATAGATATAAGGTAATTGTAAATAATGTTAATAGCAGATAAGGAATAGCAAATAAGTCATAGTAGTTAAGAGATAGGTAGGAAACGCGGAGACAGAGTTTGGCAATGCAGGGCTGGAAAAATGTAGGGAAATGTGTGCGAGGCGAAGCGAGGAAAGCAAGGCAATGAGAGCGAGCGAGCGATATGATGTGTACACAGATCTTAGATTTAAGTATTCAATGTAAAAAAATTTTTAAACATGGTGGTTTAAGTAAGTCAATTTCCAAGACCAATAGAAAAGAAAATAAAAATGATTATTTTTCTGTCACATATTTTCTCATATACTTTGAATTGTCACAACCCACCATGTGGATTGTCGAGGGAATTTTTGTTTCTGTAGTAGAATTTTCGTATCAAAATTGTCCCACACTTTTTTGTTTTCCAACTTTTTCCTAGAGTATATTCGGTTTCCTATTATTCGTCCCGGAATAAGTCAAGTGCTTGATCAGTTAAAAATGTTAAGAATTTAATTTAAAGTTCGTAATTTCTTGCGATGATGTTGTAGTAGATACCAAATTACGGGCACAATTAGGCATATTAGGCAGATATGGTTTAATACCTAACCCACCATCCACTATTATTATTTGTATTAAGTATTGCTGATAAACAAAAGATTTTTCTAATTATTTTGGTACATACTCTAGAGCTTATGAAGTTGAGTCACAAGTAATTTTCGAAATTCACGCGTTTCAATAAAAACGCTTGGAACGCTTTTAAGTTTTGATTCGACAAATTGCTACTTCATTAGAGTCGGAAGTTCCCATTGTCAGATACTGTATTTTTTCCGACTTGGGAGCTTTCCATGAGAGTATAAATTCTAACTGAATATATTTTATCTTTCAGGTGATAACCCGTGACCAGGGTTTATACCCTGCCAAACAGCGTAACACTTGAAGAAGAAAACAATCCGACAAGCACGTGCTAATCATTTGAAATCGACGATAGCTGTGCTTGAGTTATGCCTTGGATCAAGTGCGTAGAGAGTACGCAGTGCTCGATCAAGGAAATGATTCTGCTCTTGCGGGACGAGATATGGACAATGGACAATTGATACTGGATAATAGCCGCATGGCCAACAAGGCAAGAGATGCAGTCCGTGCTTCTAGAATCTAGTCAATCCATGAATTCTATGTTAGAAATACAACTAAGGACGAGCGTGATAAACGTTCAAGAATCTACTTGACTGAATAGCCTTTAAAAACTATTTCCTGTTGGAAACAGGTCCACATTAGATATTCAGATCCAGAACTAACATTTTTGGATGAGACAGCAATATTGTATACAGTTTATGAACTAGTTATTTCATAGATCCAAAATTCCACATACGTATTTATTAGATTAATTTATTCCAAAAGTAATATAGAGCTTCCTTGTCCGAAACCAAGTTTTCATTTCTCGAATTTCGTCTCGATCGTATTCTTCGAATTGCCTTGAAATTGTATTGAAACTGACTCTTTTTGGATCTAGAAATTTTTATTTCCAAATTTCTTTTAGACAAGAGGACAAGATAGTGTAGAAGGAGAATATTTTTGAACAAGAAGAAAATTGAATCTTGGAAGAAAATCACAAGGTTGTAAGTTTAGGTTACTATTCTGCTAATTTCTCGATAGGTAGATCATTCTCAGATATGATGATAGGTATTCGTACATATTGTATTTCTGGATACTTGATTATGAATATTTTTATTTATTTATACGTTATTTATAAATGACGAAATCCCGCCTAGGCGTTTTCAGCACTGTCGGTTTCTTCAATTTTCCAAATTGCACATATTCAGACTGAGTGCAACCCTGATTTGGTTCTATCGCACAAGGTGAAAGAATCGTTTGTATTGCAAGAATGTGGAGATATTCGGAATTTTTTTATTTAAGTGGATGGAGGTTTGTATCCAATGTTCCATGGTACAAAAATCTGTAGAAAATTTTGCGAAACTTTTGAGCCGGGACATTATGAATACTTAAATGATTGGACGTGATCCGAAGTTTCTGCAATTAGAGATATTTACATCGATTAAGTCCCTTTTATTGTGATATAAAATTTTTAGCGCAACATTCGGTGCAAGATATTTCGATTGTGTCTGTAGTATATTGCACCGATACGTCGAAGTATCATATAAGACTTTTTTATAGCGGCAACGTAAATATATTGCTAACTGAAAAATGTATGTGTTTTCCCTTCTTCTCCAACCTTAGAATATTCTGAACACTAAAATTATGTTTCAGAATATTATCAAATTGGCAGAGCATCATGTAGTTAGGAAATTCTAAACAAATTTATATTTTGACTAAACGTAACTTAAGAGAAGCATAATTATGTTGAAATTTCTTGTTATATGACATATATACTGCGACGTAAGAAATTTCCTGAAACAAGAGTCTCTTGTTATACGAGTACAATGAACATAGTTCGAAATGAAAGTGTTTTTGTTTATACCAAGTTTTTTTTGATGAGGTTTCATTTCAGCAAAAAGATTGAATATCAAGAATTTCAAACAACTCCCGGGAGAAATGGTAATGTGAGTTTCCATCTGACTTGCATATCTTTTTGAATAATTACTGTAAATCATTTTTTCAGAAAAAATAAAATAACGACTTTCGATAAATACCCTTTATTCAATCGGAGTAACATTTATGCTTGCTTAAAGCATATCGCCGAACTTATATAATTCGTAGAACTTTTATCAAAGACAACAATAATAATGATAATAATAATAGTAATGACAAGAACGTAACGACGTATGTATCACTAATAATGGTGAGAATAAATAGAAAAGCTTGGATGGATGCAAGAAGAGAAGACTAACGACGACGGCAATCATAATAATTTCATAATAACCAATAATCATTCAATCATTCTAGAAAATCAAAACTTAAAATCTATCATAATAATAATAAGAATTGCACTGATTTCGAGTTAATCGTAATTGTTGGACTATAGCTATTTCTAGTTTATTATTCCTCTCACTACACGGTGCTGGTTAAAATGTATTTCACGATAACGCATTTCATTCAGGTAAATAATTAATTCTCATTCTCCTACTTTTATTTACAGTATCACATTCTAACATCTGCTGTAAAAATCAATTTCAATACACGGAGGAAATTTTTTTTTAATTCTTGCTGTGCTTGCGTCCCGATTATCTTCTGTACAACGAAAAAACATCGAATCTATATCTGAAATGAAAATTATTTTCCATCGAGGTAAATTTCAACACAACAAAGTATAAACAGAACTGGAGTAACAAACTTTGTCAATTTCTAGAATGTACACGAACGATTAAAAATTGTATAATAATCGGATTTCTTAAGTCCTAGCGGGCGTTTAATCAGTCATCACATTCCCACTTTTAGTATGCTTAACATTTATCCATCCCTTTTCTAATGACTAGTTACAGCACTGTTATATTTATGAGCGTATAACTTTTGAATTTGGAGGTCTTTAGACAGGCGTACACATCATTGAATATTTCGGAATATTTACAATATTTTCGAGAGTACTATTCCAAAAAAAATTTCGATTCAAGGCAGAAGAACTTTGGTAGAGAGCATCTTATACAATTGATATGCAGGTAAAGAAGAAATTTGTCTCCATTTTTCGTGAAAAAACTATGATCTTAAAGATATCAATGATCCCATTATGCAATATTTCGAGCGATCAATCGAGAAAAAATATTTTACTAAATTCCTTTTGAACAATAAATATGCGTGCGTGACGTAAATAAATTCTTGCAAACCTGCTATGATAGGATAACATAATATAAATAAGATGATTCAAATTGCAAACGATTTGTTCCAAGCAGCGACGTTTTTGCAACCAAGTTTACGTAGAAAAGTATATACAAAATATTTGCAACAATAAAAGAGTAGATTACGTGTGTTTACAATAACTATACATATCACGAGATCAATTGCATTCGAAAACGAGCCATCATATCACGCCTAGGATATGATGGCTTAGGACTTGGGACATCTCGCTATTTCATAATTAATATCAATAATAAGTCTGACTGTATTATCGCAGAAGTCTATCCTATCTTGCAATCTTTCCCTTGATAAAATAAATTCGTAAATAATCAGAATATAATTCACGCAGAAGAAAAACTAGGAGAAATACAAAATACAAAACAGTCTACTTGCAAATTCAAGTATCATTGGAACATTCAATTATTTGATACTTTCGTTTTATGAGGATCCATCGCGGAGTGTACGTCCAAACCACGGAAAAAACAGCAGACAGGTTTATTAATAAATATTCTCTGGTTTAGAGTATTATCTTGAATTCCTTCCATCCCTTAGAATAAACAATAAATCCCTCTGGAATCCAGTAATGTTGACAAATTTAGGGAATTTATCATAGACTTCTGAGAAATCATGGTGAATTTGAAATAATGATAACTAATGTAAAAAACCAGAGAATATTATATACTAAACTTGTTTGAGAGGTTTGGAAATGGATAACTAATGCCAAAGTTGGCGTAATAAACGTACATTCCGAGAGAAGTCCTATTAACATGAAGTGTCGAATCACTGCATACAAATCAAATTAATTTTTTGCTTGGTTGTTTACCAGAATGTTTATTTGTCTCATTGATGCTAATTTTTTTTCGCAATTAGTGCGCAGTAGAAAATGTTTCGATTGGTCGCAACAAGTTCTGACACCTGATGATGAAGATAATAATCATGATAATGAAAGTAATAATAGTAACAGAGAATAGTAGTAGCCCTGAAGATAGTAGAGGTTGTATCAATAGTACCAGCGATGATACGATAGCGATAGAGAGCGGTTGCTATAGTATATAAGATAAGATAAGCATGACTTTGAGAGCAACCACAACAGTAATGATTATACAATAATGCAAAAGCAGCAGGGACTGATATACAGCTAATGTTAATCTTATTTTACATGACTTATTGTATAACCGTATAACCATTTTGAATAATATAAATGACTTATCTCTCCTAACATATGTACAATACTTCGCATAGCCGGTGCTTATGTGGTACTATATTAATTATTTACAAGAAAAAATCAAAGATATCAATCACTCTCATCATTGATCCATTTTTTCCTCTTAATCGCTGATAATGACTGTATCAACAGATCACGTCAAACATTAATTGAATAATATTTACTTGTCGAATAGACCACGTTTTGAATTTCGAACACTTGCGTTCAAGATCTAATGTTTTTCTATTAGAAAGCAAGTTTTGAAATTTGATTTTCGTTCTCGAATAGATGATTCAATTCTAATTTGTGATTTCATATCAGAGCCAAACTGAAAAGAGATCCCACCGCTTCTCTGTTATTTAAAATTGAACCATCCTTCCTGATCCGCAGCTGGTGCGTAGGCTGCTGGAACATAGATTCCCACTACTTTTTATTACGAAAGTCTGTATAAACTCTTAAATCAAATTTCCAAATTTTTGCTCCAGAAACGGGTTATTCTCTAACTAGTATTTTAATAAGCTCTAAAGATGGTCTCAGATAGGCGTCGGTAGGACCGTAAAGTCTTGTAGCGCAGTCTTGACAGTTTCATAAATCGGCCTTTGGGTATCATCGGCGCAGTAACCATCAGTGGTGCACAAGGTCTGTAATTTCGTAAGGTAACTGTCAAAGTTTTCATGTCCCATCTTCTCCTGGGGTCCATTTGGAGCATTAGGAATTCGAACATGTTCCAGAAGCGTGATCATGTTCTCTCTCAGCGAATGGTAATAGTCGTTCAGATTATTATTGCGCTGTGATATCGTCGTAGACTCCTGGAAGATGGAAGAGGGAGTAAAATGGGTTAAAAATATACTTTCCACTATGGTAATAACTCAATCGATAATTCACCTTTTGCGATGAAAAATGGATTGATTGCCGGCAATTAGGATATTTATATGAACAGCAGATGGTCATTTATCGACTAAGCAACTCACCTTGTCACCCTGCTTCAGTTGATTCTCCATAGCAGTAATGTCAGAGCGCAGGCGCAAAACCTGGGACTCGACTCGAGCATTCTCTCTCTGGAGTTCTGTGATTTCAGCCTCCAGTGTGTAGAGATCCTCACCCTGAGCATCTACGGTCCCGCTACCGTTGGTGCTCACCTGAACAGCACCCATCGCACCACCCTGACCACCGGCATCCATCCCTATGGGGTACAAGCTCAGATTTAACTCTAGGTCTCGGTCCAGCTATTCACATAGCGTCCGTTAGCGTGGCCAATCTTGTAACTTTTACCCAATCTGATCGTCTCAAATACCACCGAATAGACATTAAAACACTCGACAAATTTGAGATGTCCTTAGGACTTCTAAAAGATGTGCATTATTGCCACTTTGGCTAGGTGCATCTATCAAGAGTAATTTAGGATATGAGACGACTCATCATGAGAAAATGAGACCTTATTGACCACTCGGATTTTCGGTTTTCCTACTTTCTGACTCAAGTGATCCGGTGTGTTATGCTAGAGCTCTATTTATTTTTGCAGCCAGTTTAGCTTTAAATTAATTTCCTGATCATGTTTGAGAAATTGAAGCATTTTTATCAACGAGAGTTCTTATACTGGCTCTTTTTTTATATCAAGAAATCAAAATATTGCTAAATATTGTTTGAGAAGAGGTGTGCGAGATAAGGCAGTAAAATATTTTTAGCTAGCAGGAATCGGGGCTTAGTTCCTACTGCAAAAGTCTGCTTTGATTGAACATCCACAGTTACTAATGAATCAATTTTATAATCATTCATTGGAAATATTCTTTTGATCCGAATTTCAAAATGAAAGATCAGTGGACATTTTGCGGTGGAAACTTTTAGGGAGACTGGGAAGAGCGTGAGGTGCCATCATACCAGATGTAAAAAAAATGGAGAATGGATCCGAGTGGTGGTATCTGTTATCTTTGAATATGGTCGCGGTTCATAAGTCCTTGAAGAATCGAATGTTAAGTAATTGATCCGTTACCAACACTCGGACACAGTCAAGTAAGACACTCGTGTGTGGATCTGTATGTAACACCGAAAACACATAAACAAGTGGCGAGTACGTCAGTCCCTTACCTTCAAAAGTAAATGTTCTCCTCAAAGCTCAATGACAGGAAAGGAGCTGATCCCAGAATAAATCAGAATATATTATTTTTCATCATAATGGCGTCGGCTCGTTTAAGTTCATATTTTTTTCACATACGAGGTATACGCGAGAAAAGAAAGAAAGGCAGAAGAAGAGTGGATCATGATCTAGGTGCTTCAGGTATTATATAAACCTGACACTCAATAAATCAATAGCCTTCATGTTCTAAAAAGTGAACGAAAATCTGGCATTGTCATTCATCTTGAATATTTTCACCACACACCTGAATCATGTAAAAGAAACGAAAAATTAATAAACTGATACGGAAACGTGAAAGGAGAAGGATACACAGAAGAAGGGATAAAAGGAGAGGTTAATCTCATTGGTATGACAGCACATCATTGTGTGGATAGTGCAGAGCATGGCGTAGCACAAGGTCAAGAATAAGTATGCACAAATTGATTCTCTTATATTCCAAGTACCCAATTCGTCCAGTGTCAAATCTGAACTTTTATGCTTCTACGAAATTGATTAAATTTCGTAACGGTTGGACACTTCTCAATTATCATTTGTGCAAGATGATTTCCATGCACCAACATGTTTAGGGAGGAAGCAAAAAAGGAAAAGCTGCATTCTACGAAAAACTTTGACCTTCCTCTTTCCGTTCTGAAAAACCAACGACCATTTACCCGATCGAGGGCATATTTGAATCTGAATATCTCTCTTGGAGAGCCAAAGCCATATTGATTCATTAGAAAAATTTGAATTCATTCCAGATTTGTTGGGATATTTTTTTCTCAAGTTTGTAAATGCATCTCGATGACGGGTGAATATTGTCAATGGCCAAGAGTACAAGAGGTCCTATTTTCACTACGGCCTTACCAGTGATTCCTTTGCTGTACATGGCCGACATATCTTCGAATTTGGGTTTTTTTACAGCATGCCCTGCTACAGGACAACCTGAAAGTGACCTGTGCGTCGAAAAAGAGCCGTTAATGTGGCCAATCCCGTCACAACCTGGAGTGGGACAATTCACCCCTTCGAATTTCATCGCTGTCGCTGCTGCTACTACTGCTTTGTGTTGCTCCACACTTCCTCCAGATTCCAGAACCCTCATCTTGTTCCGATTCGCGATAGGACAACCTGAAGCACTATAATATAATCATTTATTTATTTGTTCAATATTATATAAAATGGAAAAAACATTGATGCCAAATATAAGCTAAATTTTTTTCTTCTTTGCTCAACAAAAATATTTAAAAATATTTAGGGACCAGAATTTGCGTCATGTAAAAAATAAATCAAGTGGAATATTTCTCAAATGTGCCAAAGAGAACGAGAATAATTGTCGCGATTAGAAATTACCTGCGATGTGACAAAAATTTGCCAGTAGCATGGCCAGAACCATCACAGCCTGGGATAGGACATCTGTTGTCCAACATCACCACCATACATATATAGAATCCACAGAGCAAGCGTGAAATGAGCGGAAACCGCCAGATATTAGTCAGCGTCTTTGCTCTAACTCGGTTCAGTATAAGATCAGGGATTCTCCCTTCGCTTTAAGGAGGCTTTTAGTCCTTGCCCCATAGTAGGTTAGATAGACATATTTAACACCCTCATGTAGAAAATGCCCAAAATTTTGGATTTATCGAATATTATAAGATTTTTATGAGCAGACTTTTTTATCCTTTAGAATGCAAAAGACCTTCTAGAGTCTGATATTAGAGTCGGACAGAGTTTAAGAAACAAAACATCTTTTTCGTTGACGAAAAGTTTCTTTATACTTGAAAATGTTGTTACAAATGTTTGAAAATGACATGATTACCTTCTGATTGATAACTCTCATAAATGAGTATGGGATCAATTTTACACTTAGCATCTTTGCATGTGCGCACCTTGGCCGGACGGGAAACTATGCACGTGCTAACTGTGCACGTGCACAGTTGTCCAAGTGCAAACTATGGACTCAGGAAAAAGGGATCAGAGGACATTATGTAGTTGAATTCGGAAGGAGATTCACTGTAAGCACTTGAAAAACTGTTCGTGTGTACAGTTTGCATCTGGAAAACTGTACACGTGCACAGTTTGCATGTGCTCAGTTGGCACGTGGCAAAGTTGTCGGTCTGGTCATTGACGTGCACATTTGGTCACGTGAAAAGATGCTAAGGGGTCGTCCATAAACCTCGTGACGCTAAAATTAGCTGAATTTGATCATACTTTTTGTATGGTTTGTGACAAAAGCTTGAAACCCTC
>WSXT02000006.1:1223358-1246340 GCA_011762715.2 Neuroterus valhalla
AAATAAGTTGAAAAATTCAGAAAAAACCTTGACTTTCTAACTCTTTTCTAAGAGAAAGTTGCTAAAAACAATAATAAGTTGTTTAAACAATTGAAATAAACAACTAATTATCAGTATAAAGTAGTATTTCATGTATTTGAAATAATCTGCGTTAAAAAAACCACAAAAGATCATACTTAGCGCCAAAAACTCGAAAAACCCATTTTTTCACTTATGGGGGTTCTCTTGGACCCTATAAAATAGACTTACGGGGATGAAATTTAAAAAGTAATATTTCATTCATATTCTGTGTTTAATTGTGAAGAGAAATGTTGAAGTTCGAACTCGATTCACCTAATATTGAGAATTCTGAATAAAATTTATGAAAACGTCTTTTTTTCTAATACGAAATACGCGTTAAACTTCATGGGGCTTGCGCCACGTCTAAAAAAAAATTTATTTTCAACAAATAAATGCATTCATTTTTTTGTGGATTCAAACAAATTTCCGGGCGTTTTGCATAAAATTTCGAGAGAAAAAAATTTCTAACGCAATTTAGGACCACCCTAATATACACACAACGCGAACTATTCGAAAATGCGCGTGAATAATTCGCATTTATTTTCAAATAAACAATAGGAATTTTTTCCCCATCAATTAGACTTCATGATTAAAAACAGTTCATCCTTCACAATCAGAAAAATATGTTCAAGCTGGAGTGAACTCCGATTCAAGCCATGACTATTGGACACTATGCCCGACAAGTTCCTTCAATCGGGGTTCCAGTGCGTCCACTGCTTCAAATGATTCCATCAATGAACTAATGCAATCAAAACTAGACTGAAAATTAGGATCTTATTGTAAGGAAGCTTACTGGTTAGTTTTCGTGGGATCGAACCGCTCGATTTATTTGTGGAATCAAGAATATTCAATTAGGAGAAATGGAGGTCGACATTTAAAGAAAAAATGATAATAATATGAAAGGAACGAAAATGGCAACGTCGTATTCCATTCGGATCACTCACGAGGTGTCGCTCGTGAATCGTGATTCAAGTATAAAAATCGATCTTATTCTAAAAACACTGAAGGAAGAGCGGGGAACACACTCACACCTGACCCCAGTGAAACTCGCCAATTGCCAATTGTTATGCATTTACAACTTGGGAACGAGAGCTATTTGAAAACCTTTTTTTTATTATTTATCACATCTTCAGTCTGTAATGACATGGTCAATGACAACAGTTCGCTACAATGCTGCCCACTCGAGGCTGGTAAAGTGTTTGAGTACATCGGCAGATATCCGTACAAGCAGTAATGTAACTACAAGTTCTGAGTACTCAATAAATATTTTGTGAATTATGTGCATAATTATTAGGGGAAGAATGATTATAAAATCATTTGTTTCATAGTTTTCTGAACGTCGAAGCAACGGCCGTTATTTGATTAAGCAACTTTTTACTGGAAAAAGAGAGGGCAAATGTGATCTAGGTAAAAGTTCTGGGTTAATATTTGCATGCAGGAAAATGAAAGTTGGCAAGGGAATAATCAAAGATCACTCACTTTCCATTTTATCCTTACCGATCCTCATTTCTCGGCATGCCGAGATCACCAAAAAATGTTACCTGACCACTTTTCACCTTCTCCTTGTTTCTGCTTCCTCAAGAACTTGGAAGTGCCATTTCCTGCGATTTTGTCATCCCTTTTCGTAGGGGTCGGGTCTTAAGGGAGGAAACGAATTCTCATTCAACATGAAACTTATCTACACAGCTGACACAATTAATCTTTACGAATGTAAGATGCACAGAAAGGCAGAGCGAGAGAGAAGAAGGAATAATAAACCAAGGAGGTATTTGATTCATAATAAATGCAAATATGCTGGTACGTATGCGCAAGTATACAGAGTGTCTCGTTGATAAGAATTTGCTGCAAATTGATACATAAAAGCTTCTTAAATACAAAATAAAATTTCAGTGTTGCTTGAAAGGCCATTATTTTAAGAATCTTCTTTTCTCATGGACAAAAATGAATATCCCGGAATTCAGTTTCCCGTCTTCCAAATCAATTGCAGAAGTACGTAACATTCTGTATACCGTGAGTTTGTTTGGTTCTCTTGTTTGCAAAACACTTAAAAAGCAACTACGCCACGGACCAACAATAATTATTATTAATGGAAAGTTGCATCTAATCCAAACTATGTGTTTGTCAAGTGTGGACATTAGCTAAACCGTTACAGAATTTCAAAGGGATATTTCTTCCAGAAAAATCAGTTGAATGATAAAATTCCAAATTTTTTGAAAAGATTGATCAGGTTGTCGAACATATTGTGAAATCTAATTGGCGAAGATAGGAATCTACCAGTTTTGAAAGTACACTGGAGTCTCGTCTCAGTTGGGACCGGTTCTAAATTTCTGGAATTCCGGTAGTCGATAAGGGGGTCTAAGAATTCGAAAGGGAGGCGATGTGAGCGCTGCGGAGTTGAGATATGCCGTAGACACGAAGCGAGCAGTTGGGACACTCATGTGCATATTATGCTTTCATTTTTAAAGATAAGCACAAAATTTTCTTTTTTTCTTAATATGTCTCTATTATCGAGCAAGATTGATCCTTTATGGTGACAAAAATTTACATTTGGACAAAATACAGGTAACTAAGAATATGTATTCCTACTGGAAATGCTTTATACGGTCCTGAGTGTTCATTTCAGAGCTTTGTTTACTCTTATTTGAATTCCATCTTAGGCCATGCCCGAATTAATTACTTGAACAAGACTTTGAGTGTTTTCAAAAATTGTTTCTGCTCAGTAATAAACTGTTGAATAGTTCAAATTTCGAGTCTTTGGAGTACAGAATATTTCAAATCCGTACCAATAGATCATGTCTTTAATTTGAAAACATTATTTCCTCATACTAATGCGTTGCGCTAAAGATGAAATAATAAAAACGATGAATAATAAAGTCGGAAACAATACTCTTGTTTAGGAAAGTAGATAAAGTCCATTTCTGGTCCATTATATGTGAGCGTCCGGATGGAAAGGGCCCTTATGACCTGTACAAAGATATATATACAGTACGGTGGTCCAAAAATTTTTTTTTAGAATTTTTATGCAAGACACCCGGAAATTTGATCAAATCGACAAAAGAATAAACGCATCTAAAGAAAAAAAAAGAAATAATAATAATAATTAGAGGTGGTGCAAGCCCCATGAAGTTTAACACGTATTTCCCGTAAGAAAAAAATACGTTTTTGTAAATTTTATTCAGAAATCTCAATATTGGGTGAATCGAGTTCAAAATTCACCATTTCTCTTCACAATCAGTCACAGAATGCGAATGAAATATTACTTTCCAAATATCACCCCCATAAGTCTGTTTTAAAGGATCCCAAAAAACCTCCATAAGTGAAAAAATGGGGTTTTCGAGTTTTTGGCGCTTAATATGATTTTTCTGTGGTTTTTTAACGCAGATTGTTTCAAATACATGAGATACTACTTTTTTACTGATAAATAGATGTTTATTCAAATTGGTTAAACAATTCATTATTGTTTTCAGCAACTATCTCTTAGAAAAGGGTTAGAAAAACAAGGTTTTTTCTGAATTTTTCAACTTATTTTCGACGTTGCAGTTGAAGCGAGGTGATAATGAATTAGAGTTAACAAAAAAAATTGTTTAAACAGTTTGTTATTAATTATAACAATATTCTCTTAGAACAAAGCTACAAACTTGCAGTTTTTTCTGAAATTTTCAACTTTTTCTCCGCTTTTTACTCAAAGTAGAGAATTATTTAATTTATTTAGCAAAATAAATTGTTTAAACAATTTGTTATCATTGCTAATAATTATTTCTTTGCTTAGTCATAGAAATTTGCGTTTTTTCTGAAAACTTCAACTTTTTGCACACTTCTCACTTGGGGTGAGTGTAATATTTAATTGAATTTAACAAAAATAATTGTTTAAACAAATTACTATCGTTCATGGCTTTGTTCCCTTAGATTAGTGCTAAAAAGTTGCGGTTTTTTCTAAACTCTAAAGCTTTTTGTCCACTTTTCACTTAGAGAGGTAATAATTAATGCGAGTGAATAAACATGCTTATCTGAACAATTTATTATTGTTTATAACCATTTTCACTTAGATAAGTGCTAGAAAGTTGTGGTTTTTCCGATACGTTTAACTTTGCGCTGAATAGAATTTGAATGAAATTCAACTAGATTGAATTGATTAAATTGTTTGTATAATTAGATTGTTTTCGATTTGAAGTAATAAATTTGATTTCGAAATATCAAGCATTATATTTTTGATAAAAAATTAAAATTTTTAGGTCGAAAATTCAACTGTTTGGTTGAAAGTTGAACTACTTTCTTAAAAATTTGATTTTTGCGTTGAAGATCCGTAATTTTAGTAGAAAATTCGAAACTCAAATTTTACTAAATAAATTCAGCTTCTTTGTTTTAATTTTTTTTTCTTTACATTGTAAAAAGAACAAAAATAATTTACTTAAAACAATACAATACTATTTAAAATATGATTCTTTCTAATGTTTATTTATTATTTGTTCACAACTAAGAAGGCAAAGCAAAGTTGGAGAGAAGACAGCCATAAACAATAATTATGTGTTTAAATAATTATTTTTGTTAAATTAAAAAAAATATCAACTCACTCCAAGTCAGAAGTGGGCAAAAAGTTGAAAATTTTAGAAAAACCGCAAGTTCCTATCATTAAACAAAGAAAATATGATCAGAAATGATGATAAATTATTCAAACTATAATTTTTTTTAACATGAAATAATGATTACTTCAATCTAAATGAAAAGTGATGAAAAGTTGAAAAATACATGGAAAAACCGCAAATATGTAATCCATAAGAACATTGCTATAAGCATTTACAACTTGTTTACACAATTTATTTTCGCTAAATTAAGATAAATAAATACTTAATTTAAGAGAAAAGTGGACAAAAGTTGAAAATTCCAGAAAAATCCGCAACTTCGTAGCATTATTCTAAGAGAATACTGTTATAATTATTAAAAAATTGAGTAAACAAATATTTTTGTTAAACTTATTTGATTATCACCTCGCTTCAACTGAAACGTTGAAAATATGTTGAGATATTCAGGGAAAACCTTGACTTCCTAACCCTTCTCTAAGAGAAAGTTGCTAAAAACCAAAAAAAAATTATTTAAACATTTATATAAACATCTAATTATCAGTATAAAGTAGTATTCCATGTATTTGAAACAATCTGTCTTAAAAAACCCGCAAAAAAATCATAATTAGCGCCAAACCTCGAAAAACCCATTTTTTCACTTATGGGGGTTTATTGGGACCTTATAAAACAAACTTATGTGGGTGATATTTGAAAAGTAATATTTTATTCGCACTCTGTGACTAATTCTGAAGAGAAATGGTGAGTTTCGAACTCGATTCACCTAATATTGAGAATTCTGAATAAAATTTACAACAACGTATTTTGTTCTTACGGGAAATACGTATTAAACTTCATGGGGCTTCCGCCATCTCTAAATATTATTTGAAAAAAAAAATTCATTTATTTTTTTGTATATTCGAACAAATTTCTGGGCATTTTGCATAAGAATTCGAAAAAAGAATTTCCTAATGCATTTTTGGACCACCCTACTATACAGCCATATAGCTAACTGAATTCTCTGTAGTTTTAACCGAAGACGAAACCCCTTGGGTTGTCGAGCAAGTTTGTGAGGCATAATTACAATTGATGCTTCGTAAAATCGATTTTCCAAAGAATCGGTCCTAAGGTTGGAGAGTGACATAGCTCGATGAAATACTAAAGCATAACTGAAGCAAATTTCAGTTGAAAATTTCAGTGTTAAGATTCTAACTTGCAAATTATATGTTTCAAATGATTCGCAATCAATTTATGAAGTTCATAAATGTATTGTCTTGATCATGAGCTTAGTAAAAATATAATTTTTCTCCACTTTATGTAGTCACATTAGGTATATTTTAGTTTGAGTCCGTGAAATTTTCCATCCATTAGAATTTTCAATTCATAACTATCCTAACCATTATAAATTAATTCCCTCTCAACTCTACTACAGCCCATTGTAAATAATGCAATCTTTTGCAGGTATAAATGGAATATTTCTAGTATTCATTGCAATGAATTTTGTAATTCTACTAGCAGCTATCAATTGTCATTCAAAGAAGTGAATAACACAGTAGTTCTCCCATATGCAAAGTGAAATAATTGATATTATGTGAATAGTTCATGCTGCCCTGAATGTTTACGCCGCAGTTTACTTCGATTTAGGTGAAAGCTTTCGGAGATCATGCCCGGCGCGAATATTTCCTGAACTAGAACTGGCCATAAGGGCCATTTTCATCCGGACGCTTACATATTGTCGACTAGTTGTTCTAAAATAAATCTTTCCTTTCGGAGTATCATCATAAATACATGTGAAAAAGGAGAATTTAAATCATGAAGTTATGAAAGAAAAAAAAGTTCCAACTCTGGACAATTATCATTCCGATGGGATAAGCTTTGGGTTTTGTTAATTCAGCAAAACCTATGTAAGCAAATGATAAAGATAAAAGCTGACTGGTAAAAAGGGGGGGGGGGGAATCGCATCAGAGTTTTTTTTCTGTACATGTATTTGAATGTGTGTATGTGCGTGCGTGTCAATTTTAAGGTTGATGTCAAATTGAATGCTGCCTTGCCTTCTGTGGGTAGCGTAGTTTCCCGAGATATGACCCATGCCATCACAGGACGATGTGGGACACTGAATCAGCTCCTTGCCATCGCGACCACGAGGGGTAGGCCGAGGCGTAAAATTCAAAGATTGTCTCCTCATATTTATACTGTATCGAACACATTAACAATGAACAGAAAACTTCAACCATGTTTCCAAGCTCATCGTTCATTCAACTCTCCGCGAAAACTCTCATTAAAGAAATCAATCTCAAACTAAATTTCTTAGTGAACTCGGAATTTGGTATACCTAATGCAATAAGATCGAGTCCACGGAGAATAAATAGAATTTGTTTATTCAAATTTGCGACAAAGTGACCCTAAAATAGATCTTTTTCTATTATAGGTTATGACCTCATTCATTACCATTTATAGTATGTCGTGGATATTCCAAGTCTGTTCACTATGTTCCCTCGTGTAATTTATGTTTACGATAACCTTAATATTACCAAAAATATCTTTGATAATACTAAGAAAAAACTATTGTGCAGACTGCAGACTGGGAATGTCCGTGATCCAACATCACTGCTCTTTAGTTTGACGCCATTCTGGCGCGAAATTTGAACTAGTAATATAAATTTTACCTCTATTTAGATATGATATTGCTTTTGGAATAAATAATCAGTTTGACATTGGAAAATTGAACGAAGCAAATTTTTCGGGAAAAAATTCCGCATAATTGGCGTCAAGCTAGGACAGTTGAGCATTTGGAGAAAGTTTATGATTATTTTGGTAGAGTTTAAATTGATTTTGCGTATTCAATAAATGACACACAAGAAAAGGTGCCTCCAGAAAAATACCCTAAGTCAAATAGGCTCTCCCTAAAGCCATAAATCTCATACGGTGATGAATTGTTTGCTGTAATATTTGTCCCACCTAATCTTAAGAACATAATGGAGG
Source organism: Neuroterus valhalla (assembly GCA_011762715.2). NCBI lineage: Eukaryota > Metazoa > Arthropoda > Insecta > Hymenoptera > Cynipidae > Neuroterus > Neuroterus valhalla. The sequence goes on from WSXT02000006.1 coordinate 1,230,957, forward strand.
CTCGTATAGACTTCTTTTTCCCGAATATTTCTCTGTTTTTTTTTTTATTTAAATTTGAAGTCAAGTAATTATTGCGCCTGAAAATCGGCACCGCCTTGCATGCTGAATAGCGGTCATTGCGTGCACTGCTATGCCGGCCACAAGCATCCTCGACAAATGCAACGGGTAACGTCTATGTCAACCCTGAACCGTTAGTAATGAAAATTTCGTAACTGGGCGTATTACCATGATTCGTTTTATTGAAAATTTTCAAATGTATTTTCGGCGCTAGCACTGTGATGGGTAAAATGAATGCGTCAAGATATATTTCATTTACAATGAAATATTTGAAAGTTCGACCAGAAAAGAAAAATGATTAATCACCAAAAGAGATGATATTCAACAAAAGAGTTGAGTTTTCAGGCTGAAACGACAAATGTTTCAGAAAAAAGACGACCGATGAAACGAAAAACATGAATTTTTAATAATTAAAGAGCAAAAAGTTCACTTCTTAACTGAATGGACGAATATGAAAAAGACAGTTGCCGGCATGGCAGTGCAAGCAAATGACCGCTATTCAGCATGCAAGGCGGTGCCGATTTTCGGGCGCAAGAATTACTTGATTTTTAATTTGAACAAAAACGAACAACAACGTAATGTTCGGAAAAAAGAAGTCGATACGAGCCTCCATTAGGGTCTGAAAATGAGGTGGCACAAATATTACAACAAACAATTCATCAGTGTGAGAGAATTATGGCTTTGGCGAAAGCCTATCCTTGACGGGGCGCTTTCAGGGGAATTCGATGGGGCAAAACAGAGCATGAAAGGCTCAGAGTCGTCAAATATGCAAAAAAAATGTTAGCAGCAGGTACTGTTGGGTATGGGTTAGATTGGAGAATTTTAATCCTGAGGGTCTAGCGTTCGAGTCCTGGTGGTCAATTACGTGACATTCTTCGCTTCTCATTTCTCATCCCTCACTTCCAACATGTCACTGAAATTCAAACCTAACCGATGAAATTTTAGTCATTGGGACAATCCTCGTAGACTTCTTATCACTTTGTGGTTTTTTAGTGCACGTCAAAATATTTTTAAATCAGAAAAATAGTTCCGGCCCTATGAGAAATTTTTAAAAAAGTGTTAACTTATTTCAAATATTTTAAGCAGCATGATTAATATTTAATAGTATCTTAAGGTTCAGAGTACGAGTTCTCGTGATCAAAAAGTTATTCTAAATTGTGATTGGAATATAGTTTTATTTCTCTTACACAAGTGTGATAAAAGGAAAGACAATAACACATTTTACACGACTATGCTGGCAACTATTTTGACTTCTGTGTTTCATATGATTATTGCAATTAAAAAAATAGATAGGTGAGAAAATTCACTTTTTAATATGAAACCTATAATAAATAATTGGAAATATCTGGTGTATTTTTTCAAACTCTTTTTCCCTTATACGGCCGCACGAGACTTCACATAACCTACTTTTCTATTCCTTTAAACACCTCAACAGTAAGTCAGTAGTGAGAGAGACCAGGCAGGGTGGGTCCAAAGCTTATGCCCCAGCCCCTATGACCAATTGTTTTTATAATTGAAAACGTTATGATGATTCTAAAATTCACTGATCTGACTCATTCTTATTTGAAGTATCATTAGAGGAAATGATTTAGTACTTCATACTCCAATTGAAATTTTTTTTCCATAACTATATATTGAATATACATTGAACTCATTCACAGACAAACGTACACGTATCTTTTTTATAGGAACATAATTTATTCCTGGTTTTTTTTATTGGAGAAGGTACAAATATTTACAAATTTATCAAATTTACAAATGTATGTGACATGTGACAAATGAGAAGTGAGACTAGTATCGACTCCCTGGTACCGAAAGAAAATGATTTTATATTTTTCTCACTATAAGATTTTTTTTATCCAACTGCATTTGAAAATTTCCCCAAATGCCACCGTGTCCCCATTATAAGCAGCTTTTTCTGTGAAGCTTACCTAATACATTTTCTTCATGTATAAATGGTACTTGTCAACAGATTATATTATATATTTATTGCCGTTTAGTAAACTTTGAACAAAAGATCAATTTGGACTTGAGATCCGCTGCCACTGCGCAGATTACTAGCACCTTAGGCCATCTATAGAACTTAAAATGAAACAAAAATCGGTGGCGGTTTCGACGGCGGCGGCGCGAGACAATATAAAAAACGTTCTTAGTGCACTTGGAGGACAAGAGGCAGGTTAGAGAATGGGGCAGTGGTAGCACAAGGAGGATACGTGGTTAGCTTGCAGGCTAACTCCTACTTCTCGCAGGTCTTGTAGATACGAGAGTCAGAGACTATGAGAAACCCCGAAACCTCGATGATCCTTGAGTGGGCACGATATTGCCAGAACCCCCACCCACCAGCTCAGGACTTGAGTGCAATCACGCTGTGCGTACCAACCTCTGCTTGCCGACTCTAACCGTCTAACCGTTTCCCTTCCAGCCACTTGAACTTTGATCTTTTCAATCCCAGCTTTAGGCGCATCTCACTGTTTACAATCGTACCTAGATTCCACTACCTACAGGAATAAACTTTCCTTAGCATCCAGGGTTTCGGTAATATACTATACTGCTTCAATCAGACCTCCTAAATATCTGCACGAGCATTCAAATGAAAAACAGGACCACCCAAGTTAGAATCAGGTAATACATCGCACGAGGTGATATCTTCTATTAAAAGATTAGTAGACGGAAAATAAAACTGACGTTTTGACAGTTCGATCCAATCTCAAGATCTCTTAATTCAGCAAAAAAATAATAGACCCTTATGTGAGTTTTCAATAAACCTTATCCATTAGATCTGAGGGCAATAAATCACGATATCAAACACTGGTTCGACTACTTCAGGGCATCCGATAAACGCCCGGAGAGACTGTAATTCGCTTGGATCGCGAACGTTGCTATATCAAGTTCTCATATTGGCCATTAATAATCTTGAAATATTGCTATCGACTGACTTGGAAGTTACGACCACGAGTCCCCGCACGTCTTTTCCCTTATTTTTACGAATCCAAAAGGAGGGAAACTTTCTATCCAGATATTTTTTCTCAAATCAAAAAAGAAATTAGCCCAAGTCACGAATTCACTAAATTTTCTTTTATATATTTAGGAACGCCTCAACCCGATTTTCGAAATTAAAATTCCTGTTCAGCAAAGTTGATTATTGGAATTTATATCTGAATATACTATCGAATTTTACTGGATGCTTAAAAATCGAGATTAGACCTTCTCTAGAAGAGGGGATTAAATTCCGAGGTTGAATACTTCAGAATTTGGCCATCGGATTTCGATAAAGTTAAGGCTGAGGAGGGTGCAGAACAGGTTCCTAGCGGCTTGGAGGTGTTCCGGGTCCTAACCCCGACGGGACGACGGGTTTCGCCCCATAATCCAGTGCGGTGGCAACTGATTATACCCCAACCTCCTGCGACCTTATCCTCCCTCACCAAGCCATCACCTCTATACCCCTCCACCACCCCCACCCTTTCTCTTCTGCCATACCACCGAGCTTTACGTCAATTAGAATAAGGTTGGCACTTTCGCTACGAAGAGTAATTACTTTAATTAACAAAATGGAGGTAGGTATGCGCGCCTCCGCCGGCTTAACCGCCTCCTCGACTCCATTGCCGTGAGAATCGCGCGATCTTTTTCCCAATTTAAGGAACGAATAAACAAGTCGCATGCACTCCAACGCTGATGACAAACCTCCGGCTCACCAGAATATTTCCGCCTTGAAAAATAAATGTTAAGATCTTGAAACTCTTGAAGTAATATTACCCCAGATTCAATAACTTCGTTTGAGATTAGAAATGAACCTGTGATTGTACGTTGTTTTCCGGTGAACCAGACTCACAAATCATGAATATTTAAATACCCTTAAAGGAAAAAAAACATACCTGTCATCTTTGCCCGATGGCTTGTCCAAGGGTCCAAGCGCATGTTGAGGGGGCGGCATACTGTAGCAGGGTGCGGGAGAGTATCCTGCTGGAATTTGGTAGCCAGAAGTCACAGGTCCTCCAGGATAAGTTCCACCACAATTGTAACCATTGGTTGGATACGGGGTGTACGTGTTCCCAGGATACTCAGCCTGCACTCCGGTCATTCCATATCCGGGATGTGGACTCATGGGACCGTACCCTGTAAAAAGAAAATCTTTCTTTGTTCCCTCGTTCTCCTATCTTCGCTTGAAATTACCTGTCGACACTCAATACTCGCTTTCCCTCAGCAAAAAACTTTTTTGGATTCTTGTTTTAGATTAGTTTGTTTTTCTCGATTCCAAATCTAAATTTCGGCGGTAGCTAGATACTTCAGAGTGTTTCCATACTTTCAGGTATAAAGAAACATCTATTTCAATTTTGCGTAGCAATTCAAATTGAGTTAGTTTCCATTCTGATAAATGAAGGGCAATCTACTTTTTACCAGGAATTCTTCATTTATAAACTTGCAACGAGAGGGTTGCCCGTTAAAGTACTACCCTTCTATCATCATAAAAAGAAAGATTCAATGGGATGAAAAATAGCGAGTACCTTCATATAGGAGAACACATACGCTGACACGCGATTGACACAGTAATACAAGCGGCGTTGCTGAACGATGTCAGCGAGACCGTATGTTTCAATTTCAATAACTGCTCCCTGGCGTCAGGAGCGTATCACTCGACTTTTGCTGGCTTCTTGTACGTGAAATATTGATAATTAACAATGGCCATGTACCGGCTAGGATGGGGTTGGGTTGTCGTGTTGGTATGCAGCGGAAGTGTAGATGGTATTCGAAATGCCAAGGTATGGCGAACAAAATGGGAGAGCTGGTCATAGATGCCTGTTATGGGTCTCGTGTACCGCTCGGGCGAATTTTTTATTCGGCAGTTGTAACCGCGTACGCCCCCAAGGGAAACGCCGAGCTCTTTGTTCTATTCGAATGCCTCCTGCTCCAATCCCCTCGCTTTCTATAACCACGCTGCTATGCTAAACGCTACTTTTTTCTCGTGGAATGACACAAGCCCCGATTATGTATTTGTTCCGAGATCCGAAATAATTTACTATGTTTTCGAAAATAGGTAATTTTTGCAAATAAAAACGAACAATTCCTGGTTCAGTAGCAGTTTCTCTTACAGTAATCCTTCGGGTAATAAACAGAAGTGTAGTCTTACCAGTAGGATCCCTGTAAGCATCCATGTAATGCGAACCCCCACTGTCAGGTGTGCTTTCTCGACTGTATGCTGCGTGCACACCGGGTGGTGGAAACCCTGGAACAGGCCTGATACCAGGACCCCCACTGAAGTTAACTGGCTCATTTGCTGTTGAGAAGTCAACTGGTTCAGTTTGCTCCTCAATTGGTCTAGGTGGTGGAAAACCGGGCCCGACAGGAACTGCGATAGCTTCTCCATGAGAATACTGAGGACTTGGCGCCCCACTGTAAGGTTAAAAACTTCTTAGAAATTCCGAAGAAGAATATGAATACGGATTATTACATATATGATACGAATATAAAATATCTACCTATGCAATCTGTTAACACTAAGGTCAAGCGTTTGTCCTTGAGGACTCGGTACTTGCGGGCTAGCGGTGAGGTGAGGACTAGCTGCTGCCTGCGGACTTCCTCCGACTGTTTGACCTCCTCCATACTGCGGACTAAGGCTATTTGATCCATACGGAGGTGCCTGAACAGTTAATTTAGCTTGTAATATCCCATGTTAATTCTGTTTGGTGTATGATGAAGACAAAAATTTGTAACACTTGCTACAAAAATACCTACCTGTGGACTAGTAGACGTAACGCTAGAAGTCGAGAGATCCATTACTGATCCTCCTGGTGAGGTTGGAGGACCTCCTGACTTTTGCATCTGCTGTACTTGAGCAACGGTTACACATTTGACTGTAAGGAAGAAAGACAATAATTAGAAAGTAGAACCCTAATAGAACACCTTTATTTTGGAGAGATTTTCAGATCTCACCATCTTCTGATTTCATCATTCCAGCAGCAGTTGCAGCAGCCATGGCCATCTGATGCTGCTGAACAGCTACAGCTTCCTGCTGATAAACTCGCTCCTGTTCTTCAGGTGTCATTCCAGACTGACCCAAATAGTACATATTCGCTCTTGAATGCAGTTGTTGCTGTTGCTGCTGTTGAAGAGGTGCACATGCTTGAGTGTCATACCTATCATAGGCAGAAGCAGTGCCAGGGTCGTAGGGTCGGTGATTTGCAGCACTCACAACTGCATTTTCATATCCTCTGGCAGATGTTATTTCATTCGAATAGGTGACTACAGGCCTGGCAATGTTACTAGCAGATGGATGCATGTATGCTCTGGCATGTTCGGCAGATCGATGGTGGTATAGATCGTCTGTAGTCGTGGCAGCAGCTGCTGCTGCCGCGGCAGCCATCATGGCTGATGATTCATAGGGAGACCTCTGAGACATCTGATGTGGCATCCTAGTATCTTCTACCATGGGCATTGGGTAGCCCACTGTAGGCTGCATTGGCAACACGTGATGTGCCGGATGCTGACTAGGGTGGTGAATAGTTGCTCCCATAGACGATCTTGAACCCATGGCGTCCATCGAGGACATTGAGGAGGAATTTGAATCCTGATTCAAATAAGAATCATAGATCTGCCTTGGTGGGGGAGGTGGTGGAGGAGAATTCACTCTACAAGAAGAAGAAGAAGTGTCCTCTGTTTTTGGTATCAACAAGTCTGAAGATTGCGTTCTCCCCGGTAGGGCGTTGCAGCAACTCGTACTGGTCGAAGTGTTCTCTGTTTTGGGTATCACTTTATTAATCCTGATTGATGTGTCATCTGGGGTTTTCGGGGGTTTATTACTGATCCCCACAGACTTTGTTGCTGAATAGTATTCGTAGGATGGCGAACTCATGACCGGCTTGGATTCCTGTGTTGAAGATCCGTATTGAGAGTAAAGCTTTCCATCTACTGAAGGTGGCAAGAGATTCGTACTGATATATTCTGGAGGTATGCCTGACACTAGAGAGGAAATAAATATAAATTATATAATATTCAGTTCTAGCTGGGTCCCTTTTTAGAAATATTTAAATATGAAAAGAGATTTAAATGCAGTGGGAAAAGTAATCATGTTTTAAGTTTGCTGAGTACTAGACCGTTTGTCAGGCTTAGTGATTTCCAAATTGGTTAAAATCCAAAATGATTTGTGATTGAAGGCTAATTTTGTGCATCTACTAAATTATTACAGATGACAATATCGACTTTGCGTTACATACTAAGTGCAGTAGCAACTATCTGTACAAAATATAGCATTCGATATGATTTTCTTATAATTACAATTTTTTCTAAAAAAAATGTGCTATTATAGTTGTGTGTATTTTTCAAGATTTTCCCAATAAAACTTCTGTTCTGGTACTCAGTGTTTCCTACCTAATTAATAATCAATAAAGAAGTTGTTTGTCAGATCTATTTCAGAATACAGGATTAAACCGTGTTCACGAGGAATTATCTTGTAAACTGAACATCAGAGGGAAATGTTGTAATGTAGACATCTCAACCTTTGAATTTTGTCGGCATGATTTTCAATCAGGCTTGATCGCCTTACCTTGAGCCTTGTGTCGTGCCTCACGGGCGGCTTGCTTATTGGCCGCAGCGATGGGACATCCAGATAAGCTTCTGTGAGTGTTGCGATTGGAGCTGACATGACCGCGGCCGTTGCAACCAGGCGTCGGACATTTCAAAATAGTCTCATGCATCGCTAGAACTGCGAGAACCCAGACACGTGCGAGGTTATAGACACGTCGATAAAGACAATTGACACGCATCAGAATCGAGTAGAATCTTTTGAGTCATATTATGAAGCATACGGAATCGACAAAGGGGATCGGTACGAATTCATAGTTTGAGGTTCAGAATTAATTTGTTAGGATTTTCAGCTTAATCATAAGACTGGAGGCAGTTTAGGACGGACAAAAGTAAACAAAAAGAAAAAAAACTTTACACGTATTTTAGAAGAAATTAAGGTTTAAGGTACAATAATTATATCGAGCGGGTAGAGAGAAACAAAAGTAACGATATATTCGAGAGACAAATAAATAGACAAAAAAATTACAATATCAATCAGTGTACGTGCTGACCTATACTCAAGATTACAATAGAAGGGGTTGCTCTCCTAGTGTTGTTCGAAGTTCAGAAATTTAGGAAATATCTATTATAATGTGTAAATTGCCATCGACTTGTGTAAAAGGACCATTATGGCAAGTGCAGGACTGAACCCGAATCAAAAAATGTTGAGCATGGCGAATAATAATCCTACTTTCTAATTTTGGAAAGTCAATTTGGAGTTGAACTTTATTCTGTGCGGTTGTAAGAATAAATAATAAATGGAAAATATACATTGGCATTTTTTATTTAAATTGCACACTAAAATTTAGAAGAGGTGACCGATCAGAACGTCAAAGCGTTTGAGTGATTGATTTGCAAAGTTGGACCAGTATATCTATTGAAATGACTATGTAAGTGTGTTGGTGTACGAAGAATCTTGGGGAAAGAAGGCAGTACTAAAACCACGTTGATACACATGGTCGCGGACCACAGATATACATTATTATCATAATTGTCATTATACTCGATTTCTAAGATCCACCTTCTGATTCTGGCGTGTGTGCATGCCGGGATATCGCCCGTGTCTCGGGGTCTCGAGTTCTCTAAAGAAGTACGGCAACAAAATCAAGTCAAGTGTAGTGAAAACTCTCTACTTATAAACTACAAACAGAATTTCAAATTAAATAATTATAAATACAATAAATGAAGCTCTCTACCCCGCAAACAAAAAGCACCAAAAAAAAAACGGACACACATACGCGAGCGCGGCTCCTCAACCAAGAATGCGTTTTCTGACTCAATCGGTTTGACAAGGAAACCATCAATTATTATATTCAGAGATGATAAATCCAATCAATATTAGTTTACTTCCAAATATTTAGTTATTTATTCATGGAAATATAATTTATAAAAAGTTCACATAGGAACATTTGTGGACGAAAATATGTATAATTATAATCTAAAAATTGTTTCGTAATTTTGAACTTTCCTTGCCACTTTTTGTGCCAGAAAAGGCACTCACGCATTGTTGCGTTAACTGGAGATGCACTAGGTAGCTACTTAAAAAAGTATAATAATTTTAGGCAATACTCACTTTCTGGTGTCAGCTTATCTTTGCGTGGACAACCGGAAAGGCTGCGAAAAAATCATGACTGTTTACACTCCTAGTTTCCATGTTTCTAAAGATTTATTAAGTTTTATAGAATTATTTTCAGCAATACGCAGATCTCAAAATGGTTCCAAACTCTATTCTGGGAAATTTTTTAAAAATCGAATTGAATATGAAAGGCTGAGAGCAAAAGCGACGCAAGTAGAGACGGTAAACATGGAGTTTCACATCTATCTGTCTCTTTCTTGATTCGCTTTTGCTCTCAGCCGTTCATATATAAATGAAGGCCTGTTCATATGAATAATACAAACGTTTGAAAGAAAAAAATTACCATAAAGTTGCTGATTTGTCGCACAAAGTTTGGGTTGAAATACTTATATCAGTATTATTTCTACTTTTAGAAAAATACAATGAGTCAAAACGAGTACAGTTATTGGTTATGACAAATTTTTATCATACAAGAATGATTTATCTAATGGAAATGTACGGAATGGTAATTTGAACCTATGGGCTATCGAATCAATAGATAGAGTGATAATCGAGATATTAATTAGACACGTTTACAAATGGACGCTTAATCGACAGGGAGAAACGTGCGGTGCACGTCGACAGTTAATTGATGATAATTGTTTACCTGCGGTGGTGCGAATAGAGACCGGTCACGTGACCCTGACCCGTGCAACCAGGGGTCGGGCACTTGTTGCCCTCTGGAACAAATCAAACCACCCATGCATGAGCAAATCAGTCCAGAGGTATTCCTACTATATACACGGTTATAAAAAACATGCATTTTGTAATGAATTTGTTTACAGTCCATTATTCGATAACACTCTTGAAACAGAATAACATAATACGTGTTTAATTTTTGTTAGTTAATTTATAGGAATCGAAATTTTACATTATCGTTATACTTGAAACCTTATTCTAAAGACCAAAAACTGCTTGTTCTGAAATAAAATGCGGTTTTACTACCCTCTCTCTGGAATTAATATACAATTTTTTACAATATCTATTATTAAAACTATTTATTTCTCCAGAACACATCTCTTTATAATCTAAAATAGATTTTGGAGACGAATTTTCACTTTATCTTGGATCTTCTCGTTTTCCCTACCTCTCTTGGTACCTATCTCATATCTGAAAGACAGCGTCAGCTACCGGACTTAAGATATTTTATTCAGGAAGACCACGGATAATCATTCCACAAGCGGCGCTCGTGTCAAGTAGAAAGGTAAGAGAGAGAACCTTCACGTACATTGGAATGAACATTAATTATATATTGACTCCGTGACAAGTGACGTATTTGGCGTCCCGACAGCTGACTAAACATCCCAAGGAAAAGACAATCGTTGAAACACCTTCCAAATTTGTGTCACCAAGCTGTGAGAAGCTGATTTCTGTTATATTGATCAGATATATTGCACTCACAGACATTCTCACTCTTTTTATCTAGTTGTGGTGAAAAGTTATCGTGCTGTCTAAGCCCAAAAGGGGATGGAAAGGATTGCGTGCGGTCGTCCTACATTTTGTCGTGAGCGCCCCACGAATTTCTGAATAGCCTCTGGGATTCAACAGTCCCACGCCTAAGCCACTGAGATTAGCACCATGAACGTGATGGACGTATAAACACCCGAGGAACAAAGGAACGACAATGCCACTTGCTTATTGTCATTTTAACTTCATATTGTTCTGCAAGAAAAAGCTGGTGCTAGTTAGTGCAAATGTTGGCAGAAGACGGCTAAGCTATTTCCCAGTTTGAAGGTATTTTGAAATAATAATCCTTTTGAAATTGAGGTGATGATTGGAGTATTTCGAAATTCATAATTTTGGTTTGTATCAAATTTACAAATCCCTACTTGATCTACTCTGAAGGAGGTGCATGAATATTTTACATATTCAATTTTCAAATGTTATTCTACCAATATTCGTAAAACCATGAAGCACTTTGTTTGGATTTCCATTTATCCGAATCTCCAGTTAACGTAATTTTCATTTTTTGAATCAGCATCTTTTATAATGTGCATGTCATTCAATTTTCATTTAGCATAACGGAAAATTTAGTCAAGTAGTTTCTTCTTATCCCAGTTGACCATAATGTCAGTTGATTTGAAAACCAGTGCTTGGTACGTAGTAGACAAGAATGCGCTTCGCGGAAAATCTGGATGTTTGGAACCTCAATTACGAGGGTACTATTTATGCAAACCCATGCAGAAAAAAAACACAAGTGAATTTTTGTTGCCGGTTATTTTCACGTGGAAGATGAGCTTACATTAGCGAACCTAAAAGAAAGAGTGGATTTAAGCGGAATACATACTACCGTAAAAAATATCAAAGTTCGTAAGATAGCTTGATATAGTAAGTGAACACAAGTTTCTCTATAAAAAATACGTAGAATAGGTTAGTTTTCTAGAGCACTGCAGCTGCAGGCCCAGTGCTGCTGGATTGGGTCATTTTCCTTCAGATTTGAAGAAACTCTAGAGCTAAAATCCTCAAAAATCTTCAGAATCCTGCAGGATTTGAGGATAATTTTTCACGGTCCTAATGCATTTTCGGCCAATATGAGGCTTGTAGTATAAATGTGACATGAGATCTGACCGCAGCCACGTGGCAGCGCTGACTGTACTTTAAGGCCGATATTTATTCTATAGCATAGGGAAAATTCTTTGATTTAATTTAATTATTAAAACAATTTTTTGCATATGTTTTAAAAAATCTTCATACTATGAATATATTAGATTTCAATTGAATTTCCTTTTTAATGACATTTATATTGATTTTTGAAATTAGACCTTGATTCAAATAAATTATAAAAGATTATATGTCTTTTAAAATTTAGATATTGATTTATTTAGCTTCGTTATGATAAATCTGTAAAAAATAAAGAAATTTATGGAAATTGATTATGTTATGAAAATATGTCGAAAACTTTCAACGATTTATATTTTAAAGAATAGGGTTTATAAAATAAAGAAATATTATAAAGTTGGAGAATTACAAACTGTACTTGTGAACAATATTTAAATAGCGATAAATAGAATATTGTCAAAAGAACATAATTATTCATGTATTTAAATTATGAATTTTCCAATAAAATGATAAATATTCAACTGGAGCACTTCAATTTGCAACCATGAAGGTGAATATTTAAAAGAGAACAATAATTTCCCAGTAGAAAGATTAATTTCCTACCAAAAAATACAATGTTTCAACAAAATAGTTGAATTTCGAACTTAAATATTAATTATTTTTATTCGAAAATGGACAGCAACATTTTCAGTTTCAAAAACCTATTTCGAACCAAATATAAGAATTTTTGATTGCAATTAGTCAAATTTTCTTCATTTAAAATCTACAAGAGGGGACATTCAAATTCTGACGGATTTCAAATTGGATGAGCGATTTTTCAAATTACCTCTCTTTTGAATCCAAATTATAATTAATTTAAAAAGTTCACGTTCCATGGGAAAAATTCCCTGTTCCAAAAGGAAATATATTTCTCTTCTGAAACACCCTGCCCTTAGATCGAAACTATAATTATTTTCTAAAATTCCCTGCCCCAAGTCAAGCGATTCTCTGTTTTCAAATCATATTCTTGGTCATGTCTCGTTTTTTTCAGTCGATAAAATTCCCTGTAATTTTCCAGCTTCCTGGTCAAGTCACCGACCTATTAATATTAAGTGCAGAAGTTGAACAAAATAAAAAATTTCTACTGTTCTAATAACAGACCCATCCTTTCCAAGTATCGGATGCTCCGTAGAAGATTCTAAAGATTGAAATTTTCTATGTAAATCACATGATCCAGTTTCACCTCGAAATTAGCTCTGAAAATAGCTTGTTGCCAGATTTTAATAATTTCTTTATCATTCGGCACAGTATAAACTTGCACTTTTTCGGAGCAAGTCGCATAACCAGACTTGCATTAAAAAACGATGCACTTATATTGCATTGTTACCGTCGATTCAAATAAACTTTGAGAAATTTAAAGTCTCAAAACATTAAAATTTCATTTTCAAGCACAAAAATACCAAATAATTTCCTTCATGTACTAATAAAAATTAAATTTCCACATTATTGAAACTTTTCGCATGTATTTTATGAACTGTCAAACTAAAAGTACAGCCAGCAGCGCCACTCGGCTACGGTCAACATTTACATCACTTTTAGTTTTGACTGTCACCTGCCTGTGCAGCTGTGTCGAGTTAGGCGCCACTTTGAGTGACTAGACACACCACTATTATTGTGTAATATTGAAAATAAATATAATTACATAACTTATTTTTTGAATAATATTCATGCGCCTCCTTCTAATTCATATTCCTTAAAGAACGCTCAAGCTGCAGAATGAAAAAGTACATAGTTCCTATAACTCCCATATTACAATAGTAACAATTCTTTTTACTATTCCAGCCTCGTTTTTCGTTTCATCCACTATGAGCTACCATAAGTTGCAGTAACGATTAGATTTCTACTTTCCCTCAAACAGGGAAACTTTTGCGAAAAGCTTTTCTTACGCATGTCGTGCTGGGGTTACTCATATCTAATTTAGCTGGTCACTCATGTGACACGTATACGATCGCGTTTGTCACGTGATGTCCTCGCGTGCCTCAGAAACAATACGTTTCGATAACGCAGATACGCCCGACTTAGCTACCAATTTATCCTTAACAATGATTTATCATTTCTTTTCTATTATAGGCTACATATACTGTTTCCTAATAATTTATTTAACACGGGATCAAGAAGAATCCCATCCTATCAAATTACATACATTGTCGAAAAGTACTAATCAGTCGATCAACCATCTTATTCCTGAACCTACCACATCTGTTCAAAAATTTTAGAGCCCTCAATGTTTCTTTAGATTTTATTGTCAATCTGTAAAAAATTTATTGAAATTTTCAGTTGATAAGCAAATATTTTCGAATGATTTGAGTGTTGAAAAGTACAATTATCTTACGATCATTTCGGTGTACTCAACTTCGAACGTCTGTTACTCTCTAAAAATAATTAAGAAAAATCGGAGAAAAATACATGATTGATTTCGATCCTTTCTGTGTATGATGGTAAAGTTTAAAGTCCGAAATAATAATTTGTTATTAGATTAATATCAAAAGAGTAGTGACGTGTTATCTCTGAAACAAAGCAACATACGGAGATCATTCTTAAAGCAAATTACTCATTTTTGGCTTCCGAAAATTTCTTATGTAGTTTCAAAAAGCTAAAAGTTTCGCTTGAAATTCTTACAACTACAACTACGGCTTTTTCTCACACTTACACAGTTTAGTTTATGAAGCGCTTCAGGGCGAAATATTTTTTATTTTATAAACAATATCATCAACAACCAAGTTGTTGAAATTGTGAGCAAAGAGACGAATTTTCAACTAAAAGTTAAAGTTTGAACCAAATATGTAAATTTTCAGGACAACAGGACGGAATTTGGAGAAGCCAGTTTATTTTTAAATCCGAAAAGGTGAATTTTTACCCTAAATGGACAAATTTTTAATGAAGAAGTCAAACTTTCGACATAAAATATGATTTAATTTTTCTACCAAAAAGTTAGTCTTTTGAACAAATGGTTCAATTCAAAATACTATCGTTGAATTTCTACAAGAAAGATAGATTTTTGATTGAATACTTCGATTTTCAACAACAACAAAAAATCAATATTCTAAAAAAAAGGATGATGTTCTACCAAAAAGACGAATTTTCAATAAAACTATCTATTCCCATGAATATTGTTCAATTTTGAAGCTAAGAAGACCACTTATCTACGAAAAACTGGATTTTTTCACACAAAACTATTAATTTCCACGAAAAAGTCATTTTTTGTATAAAATAATTTATTTTTCGAACAAATCAATGTATTTCTAAGCTTTGAACTCTCAAAGGAGAGATTTTCACTAAAAATGGAATAATTAAATTTTTAACAAAAGGGATGAATATTATAAAACTGGATTATCAACAAAGGAGTTCAACTTTCAACCAAGTGGTTGAATTCACAATCAAGAAAGATGCGTTTTCAATTGAAGAGTTTAATTTCCAATGATGATAATGAATTTTATGCTAAGAAAAATGATGTTCAACTCAAAATGCCACATGTTCAAAAAAATACATTGATTTTCAACAAAACTGTTTAATTTGAAAATATTTCATTTTCAAATTGATAGTTTCATTTTTCTATT
>WSXT02000006.1:1246440-1266867 GCA_011762715.2 Neuroterus valhalla
ATTTTGTAGAAACAAATATGAATTCTTGGAGAAACATGTAGTAGTTGATATTAGAATGAAAGATAAAATATAGCCGAAAAGATCAACTTTTAACATAAAAGACGAACTTTCGAAAAAATAAATGATTCTTCAACATTATTATTCACAAATACTAATTTTTAACTATAAATGGGATGGTTAGATTATCAGTTTAAAAAGTTAGTTCTGCAAAAAAATATTAAGTTTACACCTAAAAGATGATTTCTCAACGGAGCATATATAATAGTTGATATCCCGACGCATAGAGATATTAACTTTGTATTTGTATTTGTATTTAGTAATAACTTGATACATGAAACAGTCGAATTCAACCAGGAAATGTAAATTTTAACCAAACATTTGCATTTTCAACTCAAAAAGATGCATTTTCACAAGAGAGATTTTATTTTTACCGAAAACGATGAATTTTCAACTAGAAAAGAAAAATGTTCTATTAAAAACATCAATTTTCTCCTAAAAAAGGAACAATTATCTTTGCATTTGAGAAAATTAAATTTGAAACAAGCAAAACGGAGTTCCGACAAATTAGTTAAAGCTTCAACTAAAATGAATAATTAAAAAAAAAAAATGAGAATTTTCAACAAAAGAGTTACACGTCAAGGTAAAAAGTTTTTATTTGTTTGATCTTAGTGTTTTTGACCAGGGCTGAGATAATTGTTCTTTCGATGCTATTTTTTTGGTCTACTGATATTTATCAATAATATCAAATTATCAATTTCATTTTTTAAACCAGTAGACCAAAATAATAACATTGAAGAAACGTTAGGCGCAATAGTTAAATTATCAACCATAAAGATGATTTTCGATTCAAGCAGGTTAATTTTATACCACAAGACTAATTATCAAAACAAAATATATGAAGTTTTAACCAGATGGTTGTATTCTCAATTGAGAAAGATCGCAGTTTTGAACCAGATAGTTGAATTTTGAAATTGAAAGATAAATTTTTACCCAAAGAAGTTATACTTACACTTTCGATTTGAAAAAAATTAATGTTAAGGAATAAAATTGTTGAATTTTCTACCAAAGCGATAAGTCTTGAACAAGAAAAAAGGACTCCTAACAAAGTAGTTCAACTTTCAACCAAATAGTTAGATTTTTGCTCAAAGAAGATGACTTTTTAACAGAATAGTTGCATTTTTAACAAGAAAATTTTATTTTATTTTTCGCTAATGGCTTAAGTGAGGGAAATAATAAGTGTAGGAAAAACCTCCATCTTCAATATGTATTTAGTTTCATATTTTTAGAATATTTAGCTGCCGAGATTTTCAATAAAATCTGAAGGAAAATTGAGGGCTCTAAACATTTTGGACAGATAGTATGATAGTACAAAATGGGCGAAATCCTCCTGCAACGATTTTTGAATCAATACTTTAAAATGTTTCTCCAAAACTTCCAAATATCGGGATTTAAACATTATTTATTTCCAATCTAGATAAGTTTACACATGAAAATCCTCTCAATTAACTTCTAGGAATTTTATTTTCTTGTTGAAAGGAGTAACTCAGAATAAACTTGAAAGGACCTGATTGATGTCAGAGGATCAATGTTCAATGCTAATGCATAAGTAATTTCATTACGTGTAAAAAGATCGAAGGATATAGCCAGGATAAGAAAGGGGAAGAGGACGAGAGAAAGAGAGGGAGAGAGAGCCTCTGAGGAAAGGCCAGCTTTAGGTTGGGTGTTCATTCCAAGGGACGAGAGCACTTTTATAAACTTTGTCGTGTACTAATCCCCCTGGCCCTGATCCCCTACCATCGCGTCGACCCGAATCGCTCCTCTAACAGAGAAACTTCATCAGGACGTCATTTCGCGTCTCCAGGACTCGATCCCCGCTTATGTACCTTCGTTGCCTCTCCTTTACCCCAGGAGTAGGCCACGCCGTAAATTGGATTACGATACGTGACGTCATTAGCTGTATGCTTTATTTAGAGCGCGAGTGAGTTCTAAGCCTTCAAGCTTGGATTTCCACCCCCTAATCAACCACCTCTTTTCTGATGTAAGATACGTCGTGCGATCAAAATTCCAAGTCAGGGATTCCAGCTCTCACTGGGATGAGGATGAGTCAAAAGTTCGGAAATTCTTTGTACAACTTTTTCAAGGCATGTCCTGCATTTAAAAAAATGAAACTTAGACATATCTCTAGGTTCTAAATATTTTATACCAGGAGAAATTTATCGTTTCCTTCACGAAGATAACAACATACTTCTCTTTGACACTTTAGCAGGGGTGTCCAACGCAAGACTGGCGCGCTTCTTCTTTCTTCCCCTTTTCCGAGCGCTTCTTCGAGAATTATCTTTTCGTTTCTCCTTTCCACATCGCGCTCACCGCATGAGCGCATTCAAGGTGGTAAGAGAGGGGATTGACGAGTGACAGTTATTTACACTGTTGCTCACGCGTTGGGCACCTCTACTTTAGAGATTATACCAAATACAGTATGGTATAAATTTGGAGAAATTAAAATAAATATCTGAACATTGTATGGAAATTATGTCATGATGCCATCCCTAAATAATTATCAAAAAATTTCCTTCCACATATAAGTTCAAAAGTAGCTGTTTTTCTCGTTCAATTGTACTTGTCGAAATGGGAACTCACTCTCAGGCAATTGGCATCATCGAGACTTTAGAGGAAAAAAAGAGAAAATTAATGAGGTGGGTAATGGTGTGATTATTAAATTAGCCATAAAGTTTTGAGATCTCCCTCTCGAACTTCGGCAGAATGATCATGGTCAACAGAATGAATACCGGCACGCGCCACTCTTTCCGGACGTCTGAATAGACTTGTAACGAGCCGCACGAACCTTTTTTTGGAAGGGAGTGTGAGAGAGCAGAGACGAGGAAGACAGGAAAATAGAAAGTTAAAAAGAGAGGGTGAAAAGAGTATGCAGAGACTCAGCAAGGGAGGATCATCGGGATGAGGATGAGTGGGACGTATGAGGGTGAAGTCGAGGCGAGTGTATAATTGTGTTATTTTGTACCCATTTTACGTGAGGGTCACAGTCCGAGAGCGAGATGTACATAAACACCGAGATTGTTTTATTCATTCGGTTTGTTGCATGAATGACGCGTGCCGTTCTTCATTTCCACCAGAACGTCAAATTTTAACTCTCCCCAGTCCATTACTTGTTGCTCAGTCTTTTCCAGTCCGAGATCTCTATGAAATTCGAGTTTTCGTAGCGCTTGAAAGAGTTCAGACCTATATTGGCATTTTTAGAGGGATTGGTTATTCTATTTACACGTACGAGGATAAAGAGTGAGAACCTGTGGTCTTTTATGTGACCGACCGCAGAAGCAGCGTAAAATTGAGTTACGGGGTAGTTTATTTTTTTATTAGCACGGCAAACCGACGCACCGTACCGGGTACAGGGGTGGCTTTTTGTGGCCAAAGGATTTCTCGATAGTGGTTTTATAGCATGTCAACACGCTTTTACAGAGAGAGGTGGCACGCAACCAGAGTATAAAATCAAACGCAAGCTTGCAAGGGACGATTGGTTTCCTGCAATTTCCTGAAAAATGATCACTTTCATTGTTAGGAACAGAATTAATATAAAAAATTGTTCAGCGAATCGTCGATCCTAATTGGAAAATTTCGGTATTCTAATTTCAGTACACCTTGTTGAGATAAATGTAATCTCGAGTTTATACTAAATAAAGATTGGTATAAATGCAATCGTGCAAGAAGAATAAATACAGAGATTGAAATGTCAGTAATGGTCGACCCTACATTCGCCGGAAAACGCTAAGGGGACAATGAGGAAAGGCAGGGTCGTCGTAGGGTGGTAATAAGGTGGCTTGAAGCTGCAAGTATGCTAGTCACGTTTCCACCCGCTGAGAGCTGCGGCTTATACGTATGACGTGGTATCAACCCCAAATTTTCCCGGACTAGACACTCGATGTCACCGTGGAATGTACTCAAACCTCACCTGTCGCCCACGAACTGTGAAATCTCATCCGACGGACGCCTCCCTCTTCTGCTATCATTTTTAAATATCCCAAAATATTGACAAAAATCACCAGAAAACTAAAAGACTGAGATGAAATATCTTGATATTTACTATCAATATTGGAGTCCAACATATCCTCTATCCTAATTATTCTAGTGATTATATGCACAACCCTTGAAGTATAACCATTCCATTTAATCCTGACCTATTCAATTTCTTCAGAACCATGAAATAAATAACCCAAGATCCTCTCGAAAGATTTCTCTCTTAATCTAGAACATCTGAATCTTGTGACCAATCTGCTAACCAGACTTCAAAAGCCGAAATCTTCAAACGACATTAAACGACATTCATCATCGTTAATGGCTGATAAAGATTTTTCGCATTATTGCCTTTACAGTTAATTTCGTCGATTACCGTTGAGATAAAGAGGAGACAAGGTATGAAGAAAGGGGTGAAGGAGAGTAACTTGAGAAGTTACGGAGAATAACTCTGCTGAAGCGATCTTGATTTCACCATTTCAGTCATCACCCCTCGCTTCGTAATTATTGATTTTCCGCTGTGGCCTAACTCCCCTAACTTTATAGAGACAGAGTCAGTAAGTAGGAGAGGAAGAGAGAAAGAGTGAGTTGAAAATGCCTTTTGTCCCCCTTTGGTAACGCATAGAGCACGAGGGCTAGTCGCAATCCTCTCACCCATATCTTAGCTTCCTTCTTATGAGTGTGTTTACTGAGAGCTGATTTTTGCACGACTTCAACTTGTTCACTAAATGAAACTCAGTAATTTCTATTGAAAAAAATGACAATATATCAATAGCTTTACAAGTTAAATTTTTAATGTCTGGTTTATTTCACAGCGTTCATTCATAACCAACGAATTTTCCCGTGATAGGAATGTTCATGATGAAATGACGGGGCAATATAGAAAGAAATTGAATTCTCGCTTAACTGATTGCTGAGCTAAGCTGTCAAATCCTCAATCCATAAGGAATCAATTGTAAAGCTTTGAAAATAGTATGATTAGAAATGGATGCGATGTTCTCCAGTGAGACGTACACGTAAGGAAATCATCTATCTTACAGTAATATAATAAAAATTCGCAATTAATCTTAAACTCGATATTATTTAAACGGCCTAAATAAGCCATTCGTTAAGTATTATTTGGCTGTTTCCATTCCTTATACCTAGAGGCGTTTTGAGAGAGTAAGTTTCAAATGTTTCTCGATTGGTGATACATATTGTGAGATTTATCCTTTTAGTTTCACATCTTCATCTCCCGTATGATATAAAAGGTTCGCAAACTTAAATTTTTGGAATAATGATAATTTATTCGGAGTAAGATACATTTCCAATGGTTGTACAATTTTCCAAAGTCTCGCTATAGACTTCTTTTATGCAGAATTATATCATTCGGATACATATGTTAATCTTTCATGGTATTAGAACTGCAATCATCTCCCGGAAACATTCTGTGAAGTTTTTCTCAGAACAAACGATCGTTTGATGTTCCTTGTCGAGACTTATTTTCATATTCAAAGTTTAATTTGAACTTGATCATATAAAATTACTTTACAGAATCTGTGAGTCCGATAAAGTGGATATAAAACGAGTATCGATGTGCAATCGAGTGTATTAATAGAAGAAAAATATAAACACAGTACTCACCTCTGCCAAGACTTGTCGGTGACATGGACATTACGGGCCTGCTGGTCTCATAGGTAGTGGGCCTTTCAGAAACCTTCATCCCAGCTTCTTGAGGAGCAGTCGTCGTGGAAACATCTCCAGTAGCAGTCGGACTTGTAGTAGTACTAGTGGTCGTAGTAGTCGTGATGGTGATGCTATTGCTATCAACGTTGTTATTACTGTTTCCATTGGTGGTATTGTCAGTCGGGCTGCTTCCGTTAGGTGCATTACTGGTCGAACTGTTGATTGTAGTCTTGTTATTGCCGGAAGTGTTACTGCTGGTGCCGTTACTCCCCGTACTGCTATTACTTCCGGCGCTACTACTGCTGACTGCGGAAACGCTGACAACTCCTTCTCTAGCGATATCCTGAATTGCGCTTGCTGCTCTTGAACCGATTCCAGCAGGCTGAAGAATAGTATATTGTTTCGAGTTAGCATCGGGGCTTCCTACTGGTGGTAATGCGCCATTCGGACTCTTATTGGGTACAACAGGATTTGTCGAAACTTCACGCTGAATAGGATGTACTTCCTCTTTTGGAGATTTCAACTGCAAGAGAGATACAGTCGACTCGTGTTTCTCTTCAGAAGAGGGAGGAATAGCCGTTACTGGTTGCGGTGCAGGCATTGCTGGTCCGGGTGTTGGATAGCCGACAAATGTTGCGGAGGCTGGATATGGTCCCATGGGCGGAATAGTTGTTGCGGTTCCTATAGTCGTAGTTCCTCGACAATTAGATTTCGAGTGTTCAGTGTTTGGAGGTCTAAAAGCCGAGGTGGCTGAAAATGGAGAACCGATAGTAGGTGATGGCGATGGTGTTGACGCCACCGAAGAAGCGACTTTGATGGATCCGTCACTGTACTGCCTCTGATAGTTGTTGTAGATTTGGTGTTGATTATGCTGTCTTGAGATTGGTGAAGAGCCATTTCTGGAAATTCGGTTTTCCCTTTCCGCAGATTTATCCCTATCAAGTTCCTCCCTCTCCGCTGCTGGGTCAGACATGTCAATTTCTAGTTCGTTGGAGGAATCGTCAACTAATTCGTTAAAGTCTGGAGGTTCGTACCTGGAGTACTTGTCGTTTCCCCTCTCACTCTTGACAGGTCTACCGTTTGTTGATCTCTTCAGCACTTCGTTCTGTCCACAATGAATTGACGAGTTGTTCTCTAGTTTTAATGGACTGTCAAGATCTTTTCTATTTTTTATTGGATATAGTTTCGTTGGCTCGAATTGCTTGATTTGTTGTAAGGATCTTCCACTTCTATCCTGACATCGCAATGATATAACGTCCTTTAAAGAACAACCGGTCTCGTTGCTCGTCGTGGAGGAGGTGGAAATAGACGAGGGTGAGAGTTTCGGATTGTCCTTCTTCTCCTCGAACAGATTCTCAAAATTAGACTCGTACCTATCCTCGTCCGAGTTTCCTCTCTGATACAAAGAGCCCCTGGGACCAGGCCAACTTCCGGAGAGGCTTTTCAACGCCGCTTCCGTTTCTCTTATCAGCGTTTCGTCGTCTTCCGGCTCCTCGCAGTTTTTGCTGGACTTTCTGGCAGGACTACCCGAATTTCCTGACGTAAATACTCTTTTCTTTTGGGGCAGAGGTATATTCTTGGTAGACTCGCTGTCAACTCCTTTTCGCAAATCATCATCTCGAATACTTTTTCTTCTTCGTTTTGCAGCCGCATCGGCTGTGTCCATTTCTTGAGGAATGCCCGACTGAATACCGAGTTGTCCCTTCTTGCTATTTATGGTCGAAAGTTGCTGCAGCTTTGTCTTCCCAGTGGCCGACTCTGCTTCCAGCTTCCGCTTTCTAAGATGTGCCATTGCATTCTGACCACCTGGAACGCTGGTAAGTTCCACCCTGGAACAGAAAAATTCCAGAGTATCGTCTAGGCACTTTCACCAACACGAATCACAAAACTTAGTAATCGAGTCAGTTTACATTATTCCTGATCCATTAAATATAATTTCAGAAAGCGGTTCAGAAAATCTGTGTCATCTGTAAAGCAATACCTACTTGATCAGCAATTGTCAAATAATAATGACCGGGTAAAGGGGACAGCGGATGCTATTGTCACTATCATCTTGCTAATGCAACCGCACTTGTAACATTGAAAATAGAACGAAACTTGAAATAAAACAATTCACTCAAATTCACCGGAAGTTCAGGGGTCCAAAAGTCTTAACCCAAGTATTAATCTTTTGTTTTCTTTGCAGGACATAGTTACCCAAGTTTCTCAGTAGAGTTCACAAAACTTTCAGTTCATGTGTCAGCACACACACACACTCATACACACACAGTTTTATCGGTGCGAAAAAATCATTTTCTTAAGCGAAAGTACAACAAACCCTTCTCGCGAGGGTGCTCGAAAGCTACTGTGCTATGTTGAAGGGAAAGGCGAGTCGGGGTGGTTTCGGTGCATCTAGAGGGGATGCTATCTTGCGCGAGCAGCTCATTTCTGCTTCGTCCTGAAAGTGGGGGCGGGTCTGCGCACTGTCCACCCCCCAAGTCTCAGTAGAACGCGACTCCCGGACACGGCTGCCCCTCTCCATCTTCTACCTCGAATCGTCCTGTTTCCTTTACCACCCCTACAGAGGAACCAAGAGTAGGAAGGAAGGCTTGGCTGCCAGAAGTTCGACGCGACCCTGGATGAACACGGCACGAAGGAGTGACCGGGTGTTGGATTTCGTGCAGGACCAACTATTTTCTCCTCTAAAAGCCACCTACACAGCCGCTACCCGATACCATGCCTTCCTGAAAATCTGCAAAGTGCCGAACACTATTGGGTACCATTTCCAAACCTTAATCCCTGGGGAATCGAGTTCTGAAGTTGGATTCGATAAAGGGGAGTATAAGGAGAAATTAAAAGGCAATTCAACAGCCAAACGGCGAAATAATTCTACCTTTCAATTAAGGAAAAGACCTTTCTATGACTCGAAACTATTCAGGGTATTACTTTTTTGGCGAAGGTTCAGAGCGTTCTCTGTTGCGATTGCCCATTAAGATTTAAGCAGTACTTTCAAATGGCTTATATTTTTTTTTGTAAGACGTATAGTTAGTTTTAGAAAAGGATGATCCGCTGTCGAAAACTGCTTATATTAAGAAATAAGTTCAGAAGTAGATGGAGGAAGAAACTGACATTTTCGTTCAAAATGATTTCACTAGCACGCACATAGGTTGTGATTTGAATGAAGTGATTCACTTTATTTATTCTTCGATGGTGATTTTTTGTATTTCAAATTTCGAAGATACTAAAATGATTATAATAAGTTTTATCAAAATATTGCGTAAACTGATATCTTTTTCAGACATGAAATGTCAGAATTGTGCATGGATTTATCGAAATATCGAAACACATTGTTTAATATTATATTTGAAAAATTACTGAAGAAAAGAAAGTTACTATCTCTGGGAAGCATTCCTAACGAGAGGTAGACGACGTAGTAAGTGGCGCCACCATTTATACCGTTATTATTTTTATCCAGAATCCTTCGCATTATTAGGTTTTCGTATGAAGATTACAATGTGGATGATAAATATAAAAAATTCAGATATTCTTGAGTAAAAAAATTATATTTCTCAGTTTTTGAGTAACTTTCAATAAATGCGTTCTGAATAAGTAGCTGGATTCCTAGGAATATTATATTCTTCTCCTATGTTAATATACATATAGAAGAAAACTTTTCAGTTCAAAAAGAAGAACATCGTGAGATGAAATAACCAAAACTTAAACATATTAGGTTAAAGTAATTTTTGTTTTCATCTCTGGGATGTCATTAGATATAGTCTTGTTTAAATAACACTGGATGTCATTACCCTAAACTCATCAGATAGGCATCCGAAAATAGGATACACATATTCGACAACTTTCGATTACAAAATACTTCAAAATTTCGAAACATGGTAATGAAAAGTTAAAAAAATTAGGTTTTCCCAAAATTCATCCATGTATGTACTTCTTTATCCTTGAGCAATGAGCATGCTCCACAAGAATTAGAGGGTAAGAAATTTTCTGAGAAAAAGGGAAAATTGGACATTGCAGCAGTGATAGTTTAGGAGAAATAACAGTCAAAACCTGATTTCAACTAAAAAATTGGACCTAACAAATTATTATTATTATTTCATCTAGGGTAACTTACTTCCTGTGCATGTCAGTTGGAAGCTGACGGAGAAATAAGTTGAAGCAGACGAAATTTTTTGAAAATAAAAGAAAAATAATGTTCTAGCTCTAATTAAACGACAATTACGGCTTTCCAAGTGACACTTTATTTTATGGAACTCATGTAAACGTTAAGTTTCCTCTGTGATTCCTTGCAAAGGTTTTATTTTTCATTCTTTTAAGTACGAATTTTTACGTCGAAAAAACAAAAAGCAAGAAATTTCAAAATAAACTTTATGTCTATAATAAGTTTCAGAAAAGAAGGTCTCATTCAGGAGACCATTACTTTTTTTTTTAGATGTTTAGATAATTCTGTCTACTTATATTCTAATTTTTTTTGGAAAATATTGACTGTCATCTACAGAAACTGAGTCATTTCAGAAAAACTTGAAGAATTGGTTTCGACAGGTTCCAAATAGATTTCCGAAACTATTGAAGGTGTAATGCTCAATTTTTTAATTTCTCCGCGGAATTTTCTGCCCTTCATATTAGGGTCATCAGCTAATTTATTATATATTTCGAAATGAAAGAGAGAAAGGAGGGTGAGTTTACGCGGTTGTCGAGTTGGCACACTGTTTTTAAAAAACCATAATACTTAGGCTGACGGGAATAGTTCTATCGTCTCAATTTTCGCATAATATGTTTTTGATGATGAATATCAAATTGGTCGATTCCTCAGAAAGAATTTTCCACAAGCTTTCTTGTACGATTCTATTGGAATGTTTTGATTCAAGTCAGAGGAACTGAATTCAAATAATAAATAACTCTCATTTTACATTTACAAGGATAATGTTGCTAAGATCATTCCCACTATTCCCACGTCAGCTAACATGTTTATGTTGAATGAATGAATAATTAATAGAGTTGTTTCATAACATGTTCTTCAATGCTGAATAACTGCTATGGAAAAATATCAGCAATTTGCAGAGTATTTTTTGCGGTTAAAATTATGATCCAACTTAAAATGTCATGCAAATATGGATTTTTCAAGTATTTTCAATTTTGATTGTTCTCCAGCATTTTTAATTTCTTAGGCAATAATCCTTAATTGCCTAACAGAAATTAGAACATTGAATATGATTTTGCCAAACGCATATGCAAAAGCTGAAACCTCGAAATTCAGTTTTTATTGCAACGTAAGCAAATTAGTTTTTAGTTTCTTTCACAAGCTACACAACTGTGTACAATCCAAATCACTGCAAAATCAAAAAGTGCCTAATAATGATATGTTTTGGATTGTACGGCAAGTTCATGTTTGAAATCAGAATGCCAACTTCTGACTTCATGTAAAAAGTAATTGAATCAGGAAGGATTAAACATTTCTTTCCAATTTGTGGCCATGTTCTTAAAAAACGTATCTGAATATACTGGAATATTTAATTTGCATTCTTATAAGCCTAATGCACAATGTGGATACTGGCGCACTTCGCGAAAAAGTAATTGATCATTATTGTGGTTATTATTTCATATTAATTGAACTGACTTTATTGCATCCAGACATACAAATATTATATAGAATATCCTTTGAGCCGAAAAAAGTTTGATGGATAAATATTTTTATTGTGTTTATCACACAGACTGACATGTATTTCCTCACTCTTTGAAACCATGTGACGTCAAACCACGCATGTAACGCTATGGAGGACCCTTATTGGGGGTGCTACATATTTTGTTCAAAACATTCAAATTTCCAGTAATTCATTTGTAAAATTCTGATTAATTATTACAAATCGCTGGATGAACGAAAATGAGTTCAGATTTCGAATTACAATTCTTTGAGAGTTGAAGTTCTCAAAAAACTTCACTGTAACAACAAAAAATGCTGGATGACTCTATTTTCGTAAAGTATGCTTGAGCACTAAGATGCACTAGAAAGAAGCAATTCTGGAAAAAGTGTTTCTTCAACTTTCTCCTTTTTTCAAAAATATTTCGAAGGGATTCAATTATCTCAAGATTTTTACCATGTAGATCATCTTTCTAGGTGCCGTAATGAAGAGTTTTAGTTCATAATTCAACACTATAGCGTTCAATCTACAAAACTATACTTATTGAAACCGCCTAAAGAATGACTCTTTTCCAAAAACTTCTGAAGCGATTTTTCCCTCATCTTGATTTGAGATGATCGTGAAGTATCCAAGTAATGAGAACATAGAATGACCGAGAGGTAACAGACCTTTTGGGTTAAGTTCCACCGAAGTTCACCGTGTCTGAGGTTTTGTTCAAATTGATGGTCTCAATAGTTTACATCTTCTATTTGGAATATAACGAACTACTTATTGAGTCAATCATATTCATAATGTTTACTTTTACCTCTCAACAAATTTCTCCACAATTTCAAAGAGGTCGGATCAATTGGAAGACGAAATAGGATGGACCGCAGTCTTAAGGACTTGAAGCAAGATGCTTTTCCATCAAGTATAAGTTTCTTGGTGATAGGAGTAGCCGACATCTCGAATTAGATAAACCGGGATTGGAGATTCGAAGAGGAAGAGAAGGATCAGCGTCAGCGCTTAGAGCTGCACCCTAGAATCTCGAGGAAGGCTTCCCTTAAACCTTAAACCCTTCTCAAACCACTGAACCTCAGAGTTTAGAGCAATGAACTCGGCACTGGCAAGAACTATAGAGAACAGGCCGACCAAAATCAGAAGTTAAATCGCACCGAGAGCTTAAGACATTATCACTTTTCTTTGCGGACCAGTGCTCACCCGCCCAAGAGATCGACTTCGAATTGGAGAGAGATTCCCTTAGAAAAGCGGATCGATGCGTTCTCGTCCACCCTCCAATTACGAGCCATCCCTCACGGCCTGTGGGGAATAATTAGAAAGCAGCCCTAGGCATATATGGGTCTCGATGCCGCGAAAGAGAAAGCTTAGAATACCACCCTCTGTGATAACCGGTCGAGTACTTGTTACGGTCGTTATTCCTCCAGATTATCAGAGTTTAAAAATATTTATGCTACAGCATTTTAACTGTCAAAATGCCCCTGCCGAAGCTCTCTGATGCTTTATCTAATTTATCTAATTACATTCAAATTCAAATATAAATTTATCTGATTATGTCCCTAAAAAAATTGCAATAGGCTGCAACTCAAGGGGCGACATCAGTATGAACGAAGGGAATATACATGACAAAAGAAGAGTTGGAGGGGTTATTTTCTCTTCTTCTACCAGACACGTTCCACATTTATTAGTTTTTTTTTCTGAAAAAAATATCGTGAAATCTGAACAAAATGCAGCTTAAGCATATCCAAAAATATTGCTTTTTGAGATTCTAAATTGAAATAATAGAATATGTTCTCATCACGCGCAGCTCGCTTTGCTCGCAAGTTTGTATTTACGTTCAGTCTTCATGCTTCCGTGCATTTGCGTATAGACCTCTCGAAACTGAAAGGAAGACGATTACTTTAATTTGATGAATGTCAATTACCTTTTGTTAGACCTTCTTAAGCTTCCACGAATACATTCTTATCACCTGTCTCGTGCCTCGCACTCAATTGGAATTTGTTCCAAACGCGAACTTTTCTATATTATCTCGAACTCTAGTATAATAAATACATATTATATTGACTCATATGCCTTGTACCTTGTTTTTTTCTTTTCAAACGTTCAGTTTCTTCATTTTTAATATTATTCTAACAATTGAAGCAAAAACTACAGGCCTTGTCAAATAATTATTATTAACACATATGTAGCTCATTTTTTCATGAAGAACTTCTGTCTATCAATCTTTTCATAGTTTGTGCCGCTTGTCCACAAAGTGAATTTCTTAATTTTTAAGCATTTTCTTAACGACCAAAACCAGAAGCTATGAGTTCCCCAAAAAAATAATCAATAATGAATTCACAGATCTTTTTCCGGGTTAACAACTTCTATCCGTCAATTTTTCTTTTTACCTTACGTCATGTTTATAAATTTTTTACATTCTCATCATTCATGATTGAGAAAGTATTAGAATCCGAAAATCAAGTTTCGGCGATGGTGTCTGTCTGTTTGTCTGTATGTCCGTATGTCCGGCCGTCCATCCGTCCGTCCGTCCGTGAACACGATACCTCACGAAAAAATGGACGGATCAAATCGGCCTTTGATATACTTGTTGATTGGTTCAAAAGAAAAGACGAGTTCGTTAGCCAGCTACTTTGGATGAAAACTCAAAAAGCAGGAGCATTTTCAAAATTTTCGAGACCCTTCTTTTCCGAGATTTTATAATTCTATGTACGGTTCGATAGCGTTTGGGAACTCAAACAATTCATATCCATAACTTTTTTCGATAAAGAGAAAAAAAGTGAAAAGTGGAAAAAGGAAAAAGTGGGAAAAGTGTGTATGTGTGTGTGTATGTGTGTGTGTAGTAGCATTTTCAAAATTCCAAAATACAAAAGAAAATGGAGATTCCACGCGAAATAACGCACGATATGGAAAAAATAAACGGAAAAAACGTTGCTTTTTGAGTGTTATATGAGATTATCATAACGAAATTTCAAATTTCTTAGAAAAATGACAAATTCAAACTTTTACTGTACAGCACATAATGGAAAATAAAAAACTTGATTAAATTCTTATCATTTATGATTGAAAAAGTATTAGCATCACCCGAAATTTCACATCTTTAATTTTCAACGGATCTAATTTTCAACAGTGCATTCGATTTCTCTTGTGAAGGTATCTTAGATGATATACTTACATATAAAAACTTCAATCAAAAGTCGAGCGCGAAGCGCGAGTGCCACGATGAGAATGTGTGCCTTAAAGCCAACAGAGCTTTGAGAAATGTAATCTCTATCTATACCTAATTACGTTGTAAATTAAAAATATGAGGGCGCATTGGTTAACTTGGATCTAAAGGAGATTGATTTGTTCGATTCACTTTCAAATCTGCAGAATTATTTAAATTAACAATAGCAAGAGCATTCCGAATGCCAGGTACAAATACCCGGGCGCGAAGCGCGAGTAAAATACATTATCGAGCGCGAAGCACGAGATCCAGCGGACGCGCGCTGAAACTTTCGAGCTGCGCGCGAAGCACGTGAAGAGAATGTGCCCGCGAAGCGGGCAGATTTTTTCTGTTAAAGTTATGTTTCTCCATCGAGAAAAAAATACGTGTCCTATCTAAAAATAATTAATAACAAATTTGCAGCTGATTTTCGGATGAAAATTTTATGTCACCCAGTTTTCTTATAGCTTATGCGGTTTATCTTGAAATTCAATTTTTCAATTTTTTACCTTATTCCTAACGTTGGAATCAAAACAACGCATTGCATCTGGAAATGATCATTGGCAGTTTCATAGATCTCTCTCGGGTAAACAACTTTTGTCTGCCAATTTTTTTGTACCTTGCGTCATTTTTCAAAAAATTCAATTTGTTCATTTTAAAAGTTGTTCTTCACGATCGAAATAAAAACTACATACCAAATCATGTCAAAAGAATCAGCAACATATTTTAAGCCCTTCTTCCGGTGAATATCTTTCGTCTATTTGTTTTTTTATAGCTTGCCTCGTTTGTCCCAGAATCTGATAAAGCTCAAATTACCTTTTTAGACCTTTTTTGGTTGCACAATTTGGGTCCCATTATCTTTTTTCAAACCTTACATAGTTTGACTGAAAAATGGAATTCCGTTTCCTTTACTATTTTTACTATTACTATTATTACTATACTATTATTATACTGTTATTATATACTATATCAAACTATTATTACTATTATACTTTCATACTTTTATTTTCACTATTCTTGTGGATGAAAATTAAAAAAATTATTATGATAATCTTGCAGAGCTTTCAAGAAGCAACATTCTTCCCTTCTTGATTTTTTTATGTCATGCGTTATTTGGCTCAAAACTTTCATCTTCGTTTGTATCTTCGAATTTCAAAAATGCTTCAACTCTGAAATATTATTTTACCAAAAAAAAAATTGGAATAGATTGTTCTACTTTCTGAGAACTATAAAAACCCTTACATAGGAGTGTAAAATTTCGAAAGAAATGGTCTATAAAATTTTTAAAATGCTATACCTTTTTGAATTTTCTGTCAAAATAGCTGGATAACGAAATTAACCCCCGTTTCCGACACTTGAAGAGTGTACCAAAGGCCAATCAAATAGATTAATTTTTCGATAAGTTATCGTGCCTACATCCATAATTTAAATTTATGAGACATAATTATTTCACTAGAAACTTATCGAATACTTTTTTCAGGTAGAAGAAACTACTAAAAATATAAATTTGGTACTATTTTCCTGTTTCCACATTAAAATTATTAACATAGGGACTACGACCATGTGGAACTAGTTGAACGAAAACACTGCATTATGTGTGAATATTGAGAAAAAGGAAAAGTTTCGCAATTAATGTAATTTTACGTTCCTATTAGTTAGATGAATTGAAATTCAGAATCGAAATCGATAATTTATTATCATTTTTATTTTCAAAGTTTTGCAAACATGAAGTTGTAAAATGACACTGCTTTTGTTCATAAAATTTTAGGCTGATTATACTATGAAACTAGAACTCAAACTAAAATACAATAATAAAGTTGATAGTTTCATCATACCTTCATAAATTTTCCAACTTTTACACGCGAAGGCTCTTTTCTCTTGGATAACTTTCTTAATGTAGGTCAAATTATTTATTCATTTTTTTTACAAATCTTCTGATAATGAATAATTGGAATTCTTTGCAACTCTTGAAAATGTAAGGTGTCACGGTTAAGTCTCAAAATCACCCAAATTTAAGGGGAGGTTTTGTTTGGATTATGTTTATAATTTATCTTCATATCATCATAGATTAGAGTGTGTTGTGCGATCCTGTCTTTTCTAAATCTTATATCCTATGATTGGATAGCAAAAGGAAAAAAGAAAAAAACAAGTTGAAACGGACTCGTTCTATAATAATGGTGAAAAATCCTTAATGCTGAATCTGAAAAATTGCTGCATCTTTTACATTTTCATTGCTGGTATATTCCAGTAGCAGAGTTGACAACCGAAAAAAGGATAGTGAAGTACAAGCAGACCCGTTCCGTAAAAACTCAAAATAAGAAAAATGCTAGGCCGCCGTGCTGCTCCTAAAATTTGCTGCGCTTGGCCATGGTTTATTTGATCTCTGTCCTTGAGATAAATTGTTAAAACAATCACATGTAAATATTTGATGAAATAAAAGTCAGAAATGATCCTCTTAATGTTTCACAACCTAGTGCGTAGTGAAAACAATAAGTACAAAGAATAGCAAACTCAGGAAAAGTCCAAGAAAACATTATGTAGTTTAATAAGCATTCATTGACGTTACTAGAGATAATCCTGATATGTCAAAGTAGAAGTAAATGAATGAATTATGAGAATATAGATAGTATTGGTATGAAATAGTTTCGCGAAGGATTTTGGAATCCCTATATTTTAGAACTTTAGGAAGACGTAGACGTATTGCTTTTTATTGACGTAATATCTATCTACGTAACCTGATCGTTGGCTTCTTCTCAGGACAACCCGTTAATAAATTGTTACCCCTGAAGAAAAATTATTATTTATGCATGGAGATATCAGGCTCTGAAAATATTATATTATTTTTCAATATTTTGATATCAATTTGGATAAAAAAAAATTTGTTACCAGGAAAAAATGTTTGGTTGCCTTGGGAAATTATTATGAGTCTTTTTCTTGCTCATTGATGGCTATGGTATTGCATTGCTTTATTTTATCGAGAAAACAAGCCCTAAATAAAAGAATTTGAAGCTTTCGATATGTGAAGATGCTCCAGAAATTATTCGAATGAGTTTATATCGTTAAAATTCCCAAAAGCTACTTTCCAAGTGCTACTGAAAGTAACTTGAAACAGAAAATACATTTTTACAAATGTTTGAGAACAATCATTTTATTTCAGAATAGTTCTGTATGAAAATGAATTGATTATCAACCAAACAGTCGAATTTTGAATTAAAAGGATGTATTTTCTACCCAAAAAGAGGAATGTCCAACAGAACAATCAATTTTGTACCATTGAAAAATGACTTTTCAATGTAATAGATGAACTTTCAACTACAAGTTATCAGTTCTGTTCTACAAATACCATCGTTATCATTTTGACCTGAAAAAATAAATTCCAAACGAAAAATGTGATCGAATAATGTCTAGCCGAATTCAATTCAAAATCAAAAACAGTTAAATTGTAAGGGATTACTTTTTAACAAAATAGTTGAATCCTCAACTAAAACAGAAATTTTGAAAATGAGAGTTTGATTTTGCAGACGAACAGTAAAGTTTTCTTAGAAAACCTTATTCATAAACTAAACAGTTGCATTGAAACCCAAACTGTTGAATTTTCAATAAAATAGCTGTATTTTGTATCGAAAATAATGTATCTTCTACAGAACAACTAACTTCCAAGCCAAAAAGACAGATTTTCCACAAAACAGTTGTTATCTGAACCAGTAGGAACAATTTTTTCACCAAAATTGTTGAATTTCGTACATAGAAATTAAATGTTTAGTCAAAAAAGAGGAATTCCCATCCAATAATAGTCAGGTTTTGAACGAAAAAAATGATCACTCAATGGAAAAATGTAATTTTTATTATTTCAATCAAATAATATTTTCAATTGAAACTAAGCACAATTGATTTGAACCAGAAGTACAATTTTTTTACCATAATAGTCGAAACCTGAACCAAATGAAGGAATTTCATATATAATATTTTTTTAAATTAAAATGGTTCTTACATTATTCCTTATTATTGAATGAAGGGTTCAATTTGAACACTTTACCGATAAATATTATATTATCAAAAATTTATAACAATATTAATATTTTTATGTAATTTGATAAAATAATATAAATTTATGCGAACGATTAAAACCACTTCGTTGTATGTATTAAAATACCACTACCATTCATGATCAAGAATTATAACAAAAAACTATAAATATTTGTTCCTGATCCCAAAGTAATTTTTGAAATTCTTTCGTGTTAAAAAATCAATTTTTCCGAAGACCTTCAATATTTTATAAACTGTGCACGCAAATTTGTTTAATTTTCATACGTTCTTATTACGTGAGTCGTTTTTGTCTGACCTCAAAAATTTTGAGCTATCACTGATCACGTTTCAGTCTTTAAAGCGTGATTTCTTAGAAAGAGACTGGGAAAAGGGGTTCGAGATGTGACCAATCACTCCTTTGTGATTTTTGGGAATCTAATTTCAATTGATATTCCTTTTCAAAGTTAAATTGAGACACGAAATATTATAAGATTGTAAAAATATTCGGTTTTTACCCGAAGGACTTGGTTACTTAGGTTTTTAATTTTTTAAAACGCAAAGTAAATGATTTCGGGTTTTAACGGTAACATATACATGTTTAGGAATCAAAGCATTTTCTATTTAGGATTACTAATTATTCCCAAAAATATGCCAAAGTTCGTTAGAATATTTAGAAAAATATTTAAGATCTTCCATACAATCCAAATGAATAAATTTCAGGACATATCAGTATATTAAAATGCATTTTTCGATTATACTGATTGAAAAGTAATTTTTTTCTTAGATTTTCCTCATCATTTAAACCTAAAAGAAGCCAATTTGAGATACAGTTAAGTGGTGTATTTCTATTAGCAAATCATTGGAGTTGGCGTGAACAGTCGTCTTTGGTCGAAGGTATATGAATGCGGTTTCATTAATTAATTAGCAAGTGTTAGCCTAGATCGTAGGAGTAGAATCACAAGGTGGTGGAATAGACGATGGCGCCTCTACCGGGGGGATTAGAGTATTAAGCGAAGTCGCGTCAGTAAAGTCTAAAGAGCCTCCTTGTAACTGTGTTCCAAGAGATAGCCCAAAGTTGTCTTCCCTTCCTGCTTTCTCGAGCATCCCTTACCTTAGTCCTTCTTCGGGCTCTCGACAATTCCAATTAGATAAACCGCCACCGGATCACAGCTCTTAGCGGTTAGGCTTACCCCGGATTTCCCGCGAACTTGGGCCATGACGCTTGCTTCGAAATATCGGTGTTAATGTCGACCCGTGGTCAGAAAATCGAGGCGTCATTCAATCGATATAATAGGGGTTCGATATCATGACCAAAAGGCTCAATTACATCACGAACAACGCATACTAATTTGAAACGATCTATGTATACAAAAGTTTCTCTGGATTCCTATTTGGAATTGTCAGGCTATGTTGGAATCATTTGTAAAACGCAATTTTCATACTTGAAATAAATCTCTCTGTTTTTAAACTCTTTTGTACTCGGATAAATCGTGCGCGTGTGTGTGTGCTTAGAATAAACTTTCACATAATCTTACTCCCTCGATTCAATAATCCCATATTGGAACAATAGCAGAGACAATACATTTTTTGATAATGATATGAAAAATATTTGACAGGATTCGTTTACGGTAAAGTGTGTCCAAAGATGAGGTTCTGGAAAAATATCCTGTGTCTGTGTCAACATTGTTCTTTTTATGATAACTCGAGACCAACCAGGGCTAGAGTCATGAAATTTGCCCATTGAAATAATGAAATAATGCCTATTATTTGGAAGTTTAGAGCTGAATCCGATATAAACAACATTTTTACATTCTCATTCTGAATGAGAAGGTATTGGTTTTATGTGAAAATTGACTTTCGCGGATTTGATGAAAT
>WSXT02000006.1:1266967-1286931 GCA_011762715.2 Neuroterus valhalla
GAATATCAAAAATGAAAAAATCTTCATAGAAGTGGAGGTTTTCAGCAGTTTTGCAATATTTGTAATTCTGTGTATACATCACATTGTAAACTGAATTAAGCACGTATGAAGCCGAGCGCGAAGCGCGAGATCCGAATAACGCGCGCCGTAGGTGCGCTCAAACTTGCGAGCGAAGCGAGCCGCGCGCGCAGCGCGCTATGAGAATGTTCCCGCGCAGCGGGCAGATTTTTTTCTTCGTTTTTTTACTTTTTTCAACAGAAGTTTGAGATTTAAATGATTTTTCGAAAGATTTCAGTGAAATATATAATTTTCAAACAAAGACAGTAGAAGGAGGTTCATATATTGAATATCGTAAGGATGGCGAACGATACATTCGAAATTTTGAAAATTTAGGAATTTTAATCACAGCACTGTCAGTTATGATAGGCTCTGTAACTCCATTTGTTTTAAAAGTGGTGGTATTTAGTTGATATAATTCAATATAATGTTTACATCTATCGCTTTACAAAATTTTTCATATTTACCTTTTTTGTTTAAGAATTTTTTACTCATATATAAATTTCTTTTAGAATAATTGAGAATACAGCAACATATACAAACTGAATTTGTTTATTCTGCCAAGATAAATTGATTATTGTCTCTAGAAACACTCTATGATAAAATGAAGTTAAGGTATGTACAGATTTGTGAATTTATTTTACATTCGTAAGAGAAAAACTTTCTTGATTTTGGGTAAATAATAATTTTATAATTATTCAATTCATTCGTAATGATAACACAAATAAACACCAAAATCCTAAATTTTCAAAAACAGCAATATTTCGACCATGAAATCCAAGCGTGTTGATGGGATGAATCTATTGTACAATCTACTGTACAAGAACCTTTTACGTCCTGTAAGAATGAACATTATTCAATAATGATCGATAAGAAACAGAATAAGTAATAAATCTCACCCCGAACCACTTTTACATTTCAGAATACTCTTATCATAGGTTTTTTTTTATCATGATCATGAAACGAATATCAGCTCGGTTCATACCAACGAATTATTCATTTTTAACAAATCGATCATCTATGAGGAAGCACACTGTTCATGAAATGATCACGATCGAAGATACACCTTTAGTGAACACGTCCACCAAACTACCCTAAAGCGTTTTTCTAATCGTTCGTAAAAATATTTTGAAATTAAACAAATTTGGGTATGGTATGAAAACTCAGTGATATTGTGAAACTTACGTATTTTCAATGGTAGAATTTTCAAGTAATTAGAAAATGTTTTGATAGTCAAGTATATTAAGTGCGTAAATGTTCGAACATTATTTTTACAGAAAACAAAGCGTTATTCACCTAATTTAAGCAAGACAAAACAAAATGATAAAATTCTGAATAGAAAATCTTGAATTTACACATCTCAAATTTTCATTTTAGTTAGAAATTGTTTAATTTTTGACGCTTTATGGGGAAAAATGGAATTTTTATTACTTTCAATTTGAAATTCTCTCATTTCGAAGATTTGAAACTGGAGATATGAAACTTTGAACGTTTTGAGTCGGACTAATTCCATTTCGAATTGAAAGAGTCTGAACGCTTATTGTCAAAATTTTTAAATCTTGAACTGAGCAATGTTCACTTTCGAAAATTTTATAAATTTTGCAATGTTCTTATCTTGCGATTGGTTCAATAATGATGAATAATTTTCATCTATCCTTTTATATTAATTTTAATCCAAAATTTCTCAATTGTGAACCTTTCTATGTTGAGAACTATTCCTCTTCAAATACATACAACTTGAATTTGTCCCTTTTTTCAAATTCAATTCTAGAATAATGGAACTCAAAATGATGCTTTCAGTTGAAGATAATTAAAATTTTAAAACAAAATTTCAATTCTAAGTTTGAAAATGGGACAACAACCATTCGGGTTCTTTCAATTTGAGATTGAATGAGTCCGAGTTGAAATCCGTTAAAGATGCAGATTTCCGAATTAACTTTGGGTTTCAACATTCTGAATAAAAGTTTATATGGAAACGTTCTTAATTGGATTATTTAAGATTCAAAGTTCATAAATACATGTTTACAGTTTTAATTTTAATAATTTCGGATAAGAAGCTCTCAAATCTGAATGACTTCAGATTCCGGAAGTAGGACATTTTCAAATTAAAAGGATTTGCAGTGGAATAATCCTCAATTTAAAATTTAAGATTGAAATTTTTAGAATGGGAATGTTTCAAATGTAAAGTGATTACAATTCCATAATTTTATGATCAAGCTTAA
Organism: Neuroterus valhalla; assembly: GCA_011762715.2. NCBI lineage: Eukaryota > Metazoa > Arthropoda > Insecta > Hymenoptera > Cynipidae > Neuroterus > Neuroterus valhalla. The sequence continues at coordinate 1,269,247 of WSXT02000006.1, forward strand.
CAATTTCAGATAGAACTTTCTGAAAAGTTGAATAATAAAAAATTTTTTAAGTGTCTGGAATTATCGAATTATCAGTTCATATTGTGAAAACAGGACAAACAACATTCAAATTCTTTCAGTATCAAACGAGTAAGTTCGACTGAAAATATACATTTATTTTCCACCCATAATAGTATATACATGAGGAAAATAGTATTTGAATACATGAATTATCGGTTAGTCAATCCTGTTTATTATGTATTTACAACTAATAGTTCAAGGTACTCGAACAAAGTGTACATGTATGATTTATAATATAGAATGGGTTTGAAAATTAATTGCAGGGGGTAAAAAAAAAACATGTACCGGACATTTTATATTGTCTCATTAGTTTATCAGTCAGAATAATACCGATGATTTGAAATAAAATGTGAAAAAATGATTCATTAAGTAAATACCAATCGTTTGAACAATCAATAATTCAGAACAATACATAGAACTTTTCCATTTGTAAATTGAGAACAATTAGTTGAAAAGTATTAGAAAGGTAATAATTATGAACAATGTACTGCAAAAGACTGGATGCTCGTTTTGAAAATGGCTTTTGGTTCATGCTGGTAGGGAGAAGGAGTGTCAAAATCAATGATGATTGCATAAGGTTCCATTCATTTTGCAATAAATCAGTGAAACTTTGAGTCTTACATATGTCACAAATGTAGATTTCACAATGTATTTTTTAATGATAAAATGGAAAGGGTAGGTGGCACTCTCAAATATTGTCTAGTTGATAAAAAAACGTTCACAACTTCTTTCGGGAACCTCACTAAATTGAAAGATGCCGTTGTCGAAATTCAAAATTTGCTTTTCTCGGGAATACCCTATCCACTTTCATTAGGGTGCCATTATCAAAAAAGTATCACATCATACAATTTTCACAAAATTTGCATCCTAGGAGTTTTTGACGAAGAAAAAATTATTCCCGTACTGGGAAATTTATAACCGAAAGGTTAAACATTTGTCTTTCAATCTCCTAAATACGTTTCTAGAAATCACGACTCGACTCTTCACGCGCGTAGCTGCGAAGCGGTTGGAGGTTGGAGCTCATACGTCTTTTTCTCGCCGACAGAGGGTGGGCGCGTCCGGTACTAGGCGAGCGTCGGATAATTTAAGGGTCTCTCACGCGTGGATAATGGGAACTTTGTTAATGCACCCTACTTGGCACCACGTGGATTCGCCTGGAGTGTCCTACGGAAAACCGTGACTCTCCCTGAAATACTCCTTAAGAAACATTTTCCCTGTTAAAGAAAATACTCACTAGATTCTTCAACCAAAACACTCGATTTACATATCTCAACTTGATAATAATTGTTTTACGCCTTATCAGAGGAGCAAACTGTAAATTTCAAGAAGCAGTAAATTACCCACTACAAACATTCCCAAAGAGACCCTTTTCGTAGAGGGGAAGCTTTTGTATAAACGAGAAAAAGACAGCTCTCAACCAACTGAAGCGAAACCGTTCAGCGAATCCTGGACAAATAGTGAGCTAACGACACCAGGATTGGCTTTATTTCCAAGAAGGATGAAGATCCCCAGCTTTATAAACGCATTTCAGAGAAGAAAGTTGATCTTTAAAGAATCGAAAAAGGAGGAATCAGTCGAATAGGAGTGCTGTGACTGAGACAGCTGCCCACTTGGCCATCACTCTGTTGACCACCCCCAGAGAATGCTCTTCTCCTGCTCCTGAATTCTCGTCCGGCCAAAGTCTCTCACTCTTTCTACTCTGTCTTCAAGAAAAAAGGAAAGTACCGCATGCCTTCATTTACCAGTTCGACATCCTAAAACAATCGAATCTGATTAAATATTTAGACCGTCCAGACCCTCACTTTAAGCGACTCCCCTGTTTCTGGACTCTGCTCTCCCTATGGACTTTGTATCTCGAATTTAAGTGCAAGCTCAATGGTCCTAGAAATATTTCTGAACTTTCCAGTCCTATAGAACGAAAAAATCACTTGCAGGTTTCAATCCGCTTCATTGTACTCAACAATATAAGACGAGGATACATTGTTCTTACAAAGTATCTCGTTTTCCATGCATTATCTCTAATTGTACATAGATTAAAAAAAATCTATTTTTGGCTTCGAATTCCGGATGGGTAGATACATCAACTCGTAATTTTATCTAGAATATGATTCTTTATCCCCTTTTTGGCATACGGTAATACGTCACTCGTCCTGTTCAGTGTGTAATTAAAGAGAGCGCAGAACAGCATGACGCCTCGGGCCTGCAGGAGTAAGGAGCAGTGCGGCATGGCGCAGGCCGAGAAATAAGGGATGTGTTTTACCGAGGGATACTTATACCATCCCTACGCGGCACATATTTTCATATAACAAAACCATCTGCGTGCTGCGCATAACAAATTTCCACTGATTTATAGAACATGAGAGAACGAAAGAGAAACGTACAAGGAAGAACAGGAGAGTTTATCTCGCTTTAGGTGGAAATATTGTAGCCTCACATTAGTTCAAAGAGCCACATTATTTCATCATTATTTTTCAGTTCCCGAAAAATCCAAGAACCCCCTGAACTCTTTTCCGACCGAGTCGCAGATCTTGGAAGTCCTCGAGGGACTTGAGTACAAATATAGCAATTATTTAGGGTAGCACTGGTACAGCTAACCCAACAGCTTACAAACGTATGGAGAGAGTTCTTACTTGTGGAACGGAGGCACTAAATTCTGAAATGAGCGCAGAATAAACTGTCCGGGCTACGGCCGTAATAATATGCTGGTGGCTGTTACGGGTTGCTGGAATTGCCTTTCTGGCACGAAAACGTCCTTGGATTATGATGCAATCCTACACAGGCCAAAGGCTCCCGGTAAAGCTTTATTGCTATTGTCGCATGAAGATGAAAAATTTTTCTCACTCCCCTGAAGTTCTTCACATCCTGAAGACATCTTCCTACTCAATATTATCATCAAGGACAACTCAAGTTGGAATACTGTCTAGAATAACCACACAAAACTTTGATGAATTGAAATTCAATAAGTTAACACATCCGGATTGATAAAGGCCAGAGGAAATTCGTTACTAAAGGCAGTTGTAACGGAAAGGCACGTGCTGAGTAACATGATTACAAATATATCATAACCTCCTCTCGCCTTAGAAGGAACCCTCTGTGTATGTCCTCGGCACGCGATACACGTGCGTCGCCTGTCGATGCGGGTTTATCGCCGCAAATCACTGCCAAGTCGAGGAAAGAAGGTTTGAAGAGAGAAAAAAGACACTCGTCTCTCCCATGGGATTCGATAGACGTGCCTTTCAGTGTACAAAACTTATCGCGCACCAACAAAGCGATGCACTTTAGGGTGAGCCGGCAAAGATTTCAAAAAGGGCAAGCCTTCCTACCATTCCATCACCTTTGCCTCAACACTTCTTGAGATTTAAGATCAACCTTATTTGGATGTTCAGCGTAGGTGAATATTTACTACTGGCTGTGTACTATATACAGTATTGTTGACGGAACATAAATAAATGATGGTAGTTATCATGCACGGAGAAACTCGAACACCAATGGTTAATGTTTGCTGGAAAAAAAATCGCGAAACAAGACTGAACGCTGCGTAAGCACGGTTCTTTAATATTCTTGCAGCGGTCAGTGATACCTTATGCAGCAATAATAAAAACATGACTGAGTCGTTCGTGCGCGTCACTGGCCATAGTCTACGCACCAATAGTTAGTGCGTGCGCGGCACTCACCGATGTGCGAATCTATTAAAGAATCGCGCCGACCCGCACGAAGTTCTTCGCCCTGAAATCTCATGAGCATCGGCGTGATTCTTTATTGTTTTGCAAATTTCCAATGTGACAGCCGATGCTCATGAGACTTCAAGGCGAAAAACTTCATGCGGGTCGGTGCGATTCTTAAAAAGAATTGCACATCGGTGAGTGCCGCGCACGCACTAACTATTGGTGCGTAGACTATGGCCACTGATGTGCACGAACGACTCAGTTGTGTTTTTATCATTATTGCGTAAAACATCACTGGCCACTGCGTGAAGACTAATGAATCGTGCGTGGACACTAATGAATTGTGCGTACGTGCGTGCAGTGGTGTCTGGACGCTTTTTTCACGTCAAACACGACTGAGTCCTGCCCAACGCAAGAATCAACGGTGTTTGTGTTTCTCCGTGTAAGGGATTTGCTAGTTTTGCGCTGTGCACGTGAGATGTAAGTATTTCTGTATCTATTCATTTAAGAAGATTCCAGTTTATTTCATGAATTGTGCCAAACACTGATTGTGCTAAGCATAAGCTGAAGAGGTCTGAACCAGGGGGTTGAACGTTGAAGATGGTAAACGAAGAGTCTGGCAGACAGCAAGATATCTTGGAATGTTTTACGCCTCATTAGGGTACAATGTGTTGTTGCCGGGGTAAATTATATCGGGCATGAGACGCCATCAAGACAAATGGCCTAAACCGGAGGTAATTGCGGGCTTTTATTAGCTCTGGTTTCTCTGGCAGCGATCTGACGCTGCGAGTAGAAGCAGCGACTGGCAACTACTAGTGCCAGCAGCAGCAACCCTTTCTTGAATTCGACTGTGCGTAATTACTCGCGTGACAGTAATGCCGGAATGTGAATTCAGAACATCGCCTAGAAACTCGGATATCTCTGCCTTCTATCCTTTATCTTCCGCATTATCTCCTTTATCCGCTTCTGTGGCCTCAGTCGGACCGGATTCACCATAAATTCGACGCGTTTCGTCGCTCTGCTCGTTTTCCACAAAACCATCTAAATTGCACTTACGGTAATCGATTTAATATCTCTCAGCAAAATTAAATGTCTCGTATTTGTGTTAGACTCAGACCAGTACGGATCTCTTACTTCACACCAGAGAAAGCTGATTAACTCGAATATCCTTATCTCAACTTTTTTGAATTTCCTTTATTTTTAAATCTGCTTCAAAGTCACCAGATCATATCTAGATCAGTCTTAAGATCCGATTAAATTTTTCGCAGATAATTCGAGCAAGGTCGAACAATTCTTTGGCCGAAAACTTTTAGAGCCTGGAGCTTTTCTGCGGCTCCTTGTTCTTTTCTACTTCTGTTTTCAATCATCCGCGAATCTGAAATCTCTGCTTAAATCCCCCCTTCCCAAACAAGTGGCAATTTACTTCTGAAATAATAGGAAAAGCTCTCTGGCTCTTAAAACTTGTGCAAATGTTTGAGGGTCTGTAAGAATTTGCAAAAGGTATTCCGATGTTGTACTGCTCTTAGGTTACATAATAGCTCTAAAATGCAGCTTCATAGTAACTGACCATAACAGAGGACTAAAGTTAGCGAACCTAGGCTTGGTATGCTCGTCCTGTCCACCAAGATTAATGTGGTCAGCGTGTTTCTTGGCACATTTTAGATACTTGCGAGGTTAATTACTTTAGGACGGACATTGCCGTGGGCGGAAGGCCATCCAGGATACCAACTTATGTCCCATTACCCATTCCACGAGACAATTTCGGAAACCTGGCCACAGTAGAGGAAATAGCAAGCTACTAAGAAACTCGGAAGACTTCTTATAAAGTAAACGGTGTAGTTAACGCAAACAAGAACACAAACCACATGATCTTTGGTAACCAATAGAGGAAAAAATTAGTAATCAATAGCAAGACTCTATTCTTATTCTAGCTCACTATAATTATAATGACCCTACCAGAGAAGCGGAATTTGAGTACCTGGCTCATAAGAAAACTTGGACCACTAAACCCGGTAATAATAACGCGTTCGACGACCTCGCACCCTCGTGCTTTAATGTTCTTGATTCTATCCAATGACGTCTGAAATATATATCTCCTACCAGACCAGCCGACGCGACATTTTCAAGGCATAATGTTTCGAAAACCCGTATTTTCGCTGCAGGGCTATCCACGCGTTATTACGTCTCTAGGAGGCGCGGCTTCCTCGCAGCATATGCCAAGCAAGCTTGCCTCTCACCCCTTGCCCTTACCCACCCCCTAGCCCTCTTGTCCCTTTACTCGCAGGTTTGCCGAAACTCATGTATTTATGCATTTCCAGCCATCCTATGGCATTGCGATCGCATCACTAAACACAAGTGCGTATTTTACATAGGACAATCCGCGATTCAGAATCTTCTGCAATCCAGGTTATGAACTTATGCAGTAGCCTTTCGATTATCGAGAAAATTTATTCAGAAGTGAAGTGCAATGAACAAATAGGGATAAATCCTTCTAGGATAGTTCGAATCCCTTCTTGTCTTTAAAAATATGAACTCCTATTAGTTGAAATATTGTTTTCGTGATTTTGATGGAATAAATTGAATGTCCTATATTTTCTACTGCTTTGAACTGCGCAACAGTCGTATTTGGGGTGCCTATTAAAAAGGAACATTTTTTCAAACGGGGATAAAATAGGTCCAGTTTGGAAGGGGTGAGATACCGAAGAATATCTGCCCGCTACGCGGGTACATTCTCATTATCGAGTATAGAGATTACAAACTACAGACAGACAGACATACAGACAGACAGACACCTTCATAAAAACCATTTTTCCTGACGCAGGGGGTCTCAAAACGTGGAGATTTCAACAAATTTACGAAAGTCAATTTTCACATAAGACCTTCTCATTCAGAATGAGAATGTGAAAAATCTTGTCAGGTATTACATGTCGTGGAAATAAACTTCGTTTGAAATTGTATTGCTCTCGTTGAATGATACGAAACACGATAATTAAATATCCTCGTTTAGATGGTTGAGGTTGAATGGATTCGTAAGCAGAACAAATAAACTAAAAAAACCAAATCACAACTGACGTCGCTTAGGCTATGTAGAGATCTTCAAGGAAGAGTTGAGACACTTTTCTCCTTCGATTAGCCTATTTAATGACAGCAGACATTAGTGACACTAACCCATGCTTGTTCGAATATATATTTCGTGATGATCAATTTATAGAAAACTCCGTGATTTCTTATTCGAATTTCGCACGCATATAAGATATTCCGATTCTGGTTTTGTATGACTAATCAAAATTGGAGTAAATTTTTCCAACTTCCCTTGAGAATCTCTGCGACTACCGCTCGCAGGCCACGAACCTTCACAGCCTGTATTCAATTTGAGTATAACTCTCAATAGTTTTCCAAAAATGAAAATGATTATTCATTCTCTTTTTTACTATCCTATTATTATTCAAAGATAATGTTTATTCAGAATTGATACACTCCAAAAAAATTAAGAATTGTCGAATTTAATATTGAGACATGTATCTAAAACCGTAAGAAATGGAACCTGGAATCAATCCAACTGTCGAACAAGATTAGGCACGCTCTCCAGGTACTTAAGTGCAAATTCTTATAGTTTCTTGTTTTATTTGTAGATTTTGGAAGATCATTTCGCACAAAAGAATGCCCGGACCACATTTACTGTCTATCATTGTGAATTCTCTAATTCTATGGGCTTTAATTGTACTGAAAGTACTTTTTATGTTTGCATCATCACATTTTTGAATTCATTCTGAAGTGGCTGATTATTCCTTCGATAAATGGGAAAAAAATAAGGAGTTGCTCGTAGATAATTTGAATTGCTGATTTCTAAAGGGCAAACAATTTTTAGATGAATCTTACCCAAGTATTTAATGTTTACGGAAATTCAAAGGTAATTTATAAAGTGTATTAATTTTCTAAGTTTCAAAACTTTGCAGCAGAGTAATAAAATATGGATAGAGATGGCGTATGTGCTTCTACCAACAGCCTCATACATATAAGAAATGAACATGCTGTAGAAGAAAACGAAGCGATTGAAAAAATAAGAATCACAGATTCCTTAACTAAAAAATGTTGCTATTGCAATGATATTAAGACAATTTGCTTGGCTTAAGATACAAATTTGAATAGAAAAGATTTTGATTTATGTTGGAAAAAATTAATTCGCTATGAATTGAAGAGCCATATATCAAGAATAAATACGTGATCAGAGATCTTCAAGACACGAATTTCCACTCCTGAGGTTTTTCACATTCGCCTCCGTTTCACGAGCGCGCTTTATTATTCGAGAGCCATATTTACTCATTGGATTCAATTCGGATTCACTTACGATATGATTTATATAGCGATGGCGTAGCTACCTGACACCGATGATAGGAATTTATTGGAGCTGGTCGACGCCCCAAAAGGCGAACTGAGAAAAGAAGAGAATTTGTGTAAGCGGCGTTATGTAAAATATTATTGAAGGGATAATAAAGCAAAAAATTATTTTTGAATGTAAACTTTTCTTCAAAATCAGTTATTAAATTTTCTGAAATGATCGAATTCGTCTCAAATCGGGCAGGTCCTATACTTTCTGAAAATATCGAAAGTAGGTTTCCTGTGGAAACCGACTGTCATAATTTTTGTAAATTTTTTGTTGAATCAGGACTCCAGGGAGTAAGGCATACCTATATTTTCTCGCCAGCAACTCAAGATCTGAACAAATTTTGAGTGAATATTTGAAAAAATTCGACACATAGTTTTTTACTAACTTTTAATATCTCGGACCATTTACAAGTGAAAATAGGAAATTCAAATTTCATAAACAAAAAAATTTCCTTGACCACAAAATTGATTTAGGCCGCATTAATCAAATAGAATAACTCATTTCCAGAAAGAAAATTTCTGTATGTTCGAAAACATCGAAAAAGGAGGGTTTTCCCTCAATCACAGGAGTTGCCTATATTATTCTAGATAAGGGCCATTTGTAAACTTTCTACATGGCAAGAACTACTGAATACGATTGCAATCCTAAACTATACAGAGAATTGAGATTATTCCTCTTCTTATCCTGGAGATACTTATAAAGAATCAGAATGAATCGATAATAGAAATCTACAATCGTAGGATCAGGTTGTATTTTTTCTAAAAAAAACCACGATTTGAACAAACTTTTTGTAACATATTGAAAAATTGTGGATTCAGTGTGGATAATACTTGGGTGTATTGAATATAAAACTATTGAGTAAAATAGTTCCGTATCTATGAATTACTTTTGTGATGTAAATGGTTTTAATGAGAAACTTAAGAACAAGATTTCATGAATATTAATGTTCTGGCTGTAAAAATAGCTTTTTTCGGTTAAGACTCACAAGATAACAGCATTAAAAAAAATTTTTCTTTCGAATGTTCACCAAAATAAAAAAGTTGGTAACTTTTATTTAACCAGAATTTTTTTTTCTTATTCATAGAAACTCAATTTTTAAATTTTCCTCCTGAATATTTTAAGATCTAATAAATAAGGGAGAAAACTTTATGTTGAATTTTTTCCAATATGCAAACCATTTCCCTCACATCTTCTCGTATCTTTTGTTACCTGCAAAACAGATATAAAAATTCGATTTTATAAGAACAACTCCTGGCCGCAAAAATAGTCAAGCTTATATAGAACTCAAAAGATTTCTCACTTTTTAAATTGAAAATTAAATGAAAAATTTCGAAAAAAACTTGACGGTGGAGTTTTCGGAAAACGAAGCACAATATTGTAATACGCATAACTTTGCAGAAATGTTTTTTTTCCTAATCTGGAGAAACATCTTCTGCATAATTCCCTCAGCAGAACAAAATATTATCCGTCCCCGAGAGATCCTGTAGCATACGTAGAACCTGCTCTCTTACTTCGAACCAGTGGAATTTCACTGATTGAAATAGCTAGAAGTCAATCACTGGCCAGTGGGTTATGAACTATGAAGTGGCAATGGAGGAATGAATGTTATTCATTTATACTTTGTGGGCATTTTGTACATATATTTAAGAAGAAATTTTGAAATGTTCAAATTTTTTTATTCAGAAACGTGGAAGACATCGGCTGCTGCCCATACAGCTTCAAAATTTGAATAAGGTTCGAAATTTAAATAAGACACATAAATAGTTTCTATTTGAACCTAGTTCCAAAAAGAATAAATATAAATTCAATTTTTTATAGGTGTGTAAACAGGAGACATTGATTTTTGGACGCTTTTTCGAAACTTTTTTTGGGCTTGAAAAATACTGAAAACAATAATACAACTACGGATTTAGGTTCAAATAGAAGGTAATGATATAAAGAGAGTATTTGCTAAGTATGAGAATGATTGATCCAAAACTTTTTGAGCTAGAGTGTACACAAATCTCAAAAAAGTCGTTTCGAGAAAAACGCGTTTGAAAAAAGATTGTAGAGATGGTGATAACATGATTTTAATCACTTGCTGGCCAATCAGCGATTCCAGGACCATAAAGTTATCCTTTATCTTGTTCAAAAATTCAATGTTGAGCTTGCATTTCATGACCGTCCGACTTTACGTACCGTGCGGTCTAACACGTACGGGGAGACATCCACATAAAGACAATTATAACACCGGAACGAATTGCAATTTTTCATTGAAATTTTGGGAAAATATTCTTCAATAGCTTTACAAACAATGTATAAAAGATAAAAAAAATCGATTTTTTGCAGCGTCTAAACCTATTTCCCCCCTTAGGAAGAAAGTTTTGAAAATCAAATGGAACCTCCAACAAAAATGATAAGTTTCAGAGTTTAAAAAACTATTTCCTAATAGTTAAAATCTGATTGGAGTATAAATAAAATTTGGATTCGATCCACTGAATGAACCAGTAGATATAAATCACAAGAGAACCAGTGGTTTTGATGCCACTAACTCAATTCAGTGAAAACTTTTTCAAAATCCTTTACTAACATATTCACTTATCCCCCAGTAAAAAGTTTTAAGAAGAAAAGTGATATGTTTATAGTTATATTAAATTGTTCAAGACATATTCTTCCTAATGACGAATAATGACATGACCAAACCCTTTCTTTGAATGATAACCCCTTCATGAAAACATGTATCTTCAGAACAAGGAAAGGTTATGTGGACAAATGTTAACAAGGAAATAGGCATTAGTTTGGGAATGAGACGGCAACCGAAATTTATAGCACTATTCTATTGTTCGATATTGTATTTTTATCTGTCCCCTGTGCAAATCGACATACGTAACCGACCAGTGCTTTAAAATACATCGATAGTGCCTTCCAATCTCTACAAGCACGGCTTTGAATCAGGATGGGAGTTTTCTTCAATATACGCGATCGCCACTAAAAATTGAAATCACTCTCTGCTTTCCTACCACGTTCAAGCATCCAGTGAGCATTGCATTGTAAAGTGAAAGTTTTCTATACTAAAAAAGAGCATTTTACTTTTCCCAAATCTAAAACTGATGCTTCAATAGAAAAATTAAATGAAACTATAAATTCACTGTACGAATTTTTTTAACTATTATCGTCAGATAAAAACTGCAAATACTACTTTTCGTCTTCAGTTGGGGTTTTTTCTTAGATGATCTAGATGGTTTTTTATGGAATAAAATATTTATTCCCGTGTAATCTAAAGGATGCTGAACTGAGAATGACAAATGATTTTTGCTGTGTGTCACCTTCTAAGCAAGTGTGACTCTGATAATGGCCTTCACAGTCGAGTCTCACCAAAAAGGGAACAAGCTGGCTAAAAGCCGGGAGAAAAAGTGGAGCCGTTATGCTGATGCCCTAACATATCGTGCCGACCCACGAAGCCTTCGAGCATTTTGGCTCTGAATTGTGAGTAGGACACCGCGGTCTCGAGTACGTAGACACCCTAACCACATCATGGGGCTTTTGAAAGATATACGACGCCGTAAGGTGGCGTATGTTACCCCACTTATCTACCCATGAAACTGTTTACACCTGCAAATGAAGAGCTTTCGGGAATAATTCACTATTGTCGAGCGAAACATTAGAAAAATTATGTAATGGTTCGAATTTGAAGAGGACGAAGCACGGAAATGAATATATTTACAAAATAAATCAATATTTCGGTGTTTGTCGAAGTTCTTGAAGTTATAAACATTGAAATAAACGAATTTCGTTATCGACCGATACTGTGCTAAAGTTTTGTGACAACGATAAAGTATTCACAACCATATTTATGAACCATATTTTCCTTGGCTTTGAAACAATATTTCGAGATGAAATCCTGGCCAGTGGTTTTCAGAATGTTCAGAATGTTCCCGCATGACAAGTCCAAGACAAGGATAGTTGTTCCCCCGAACCGTCTCTTACACACCCGTGCTTGTGATCCTTTATCTCTTTCGCGCCAGTACAGTGCACGTCAATTGAGCTGCCGGATCATCAAAGGGGGACACCTAGAATTATTTTTTTAGAGAGTAGAGTGATCCTTGGCCACTTGAAAATGACGTTCCGAATTTTCCATTTTCAAAAGTACATTTCGATACAGCATTTCATCGCGCATCCTTTTTTTTACCGGGAAATATATTTTGTATCTTTTACTGTTTCCGAAATTCATAAGAAAGTAGTTTTTCTCAAAATAAAAAATTGATCTTCTTTCTGAAAAGTACATTTTCCAGCAGTTGTTATTCCTTCTACATTTCCCCGGAGCAAAGGATGAAAACTAGGCAAGTAATCGAGTAACATCAAAGAATTGGGATTATGTAGGAGTTTTGAGGAAAATTTCAGTAACCGATATATTAACATAAATTCACGGAAATTCGATATTTATGGGTATTTATCTAGAATCAGAAAATTAATGGGAATTGAAGAAGTTGTTTCTGATTTATGAATTATACAGAAATTCGTGAAATTGATTTAATTATTGGTTATTGTTGATATTTATTTCAATTCATGAAATTTACTTCCTTTTTACTTCCCTACATTTGTATATAGAGCTTTTGAAACTTAAAAGCAAAATGTCAACCACTTTAATTTGATGATTGCGAATTATTTTTTGTTAACGCTTCTCCGGCTTTAACGAGTACAGTCTCATCGCGTGTCTCGTGCTGCACACTGGATCAAAATTTTTCCAAAACCGTAGAGCAGTTTTGTTGCTTTTTTCGTATGTTGTGTACTATAGCTAGAAATTTATTTTCAAATATTTCGTTTCATTTTTTATGATAGAAACAAAAGCTTAGCGTCCAACGGGAAAAATAATAACACATTTAAAGATATTTTCCTGGTGCAGAACTTGTGTCTATTTGTTTTCTCCAGAGCTTGTGTCAATTGTCCAAAAATTCAATTTTTTCATTTTTAATATGGTTTTTCATGAATGAAGCAAAAACTACTCGTCCTGTCAAAAAGTGAATTTTACCAAATTTGTAGATCTTTATCGTTTGCACAATTTTTGTTCATCTCGGTTTTCCCGTACCTCGCATAGTTTGACCAAAAATAAAACTTGATATTTTTCATTATTTTTTGTGCGGTAAAAATTTAAATTCTGGATTTTTTGATATCACTTACTACACAAAGCCATACTTACGTTTCTGACTCTTGAAAAAAATGATCTAAACAATTTTCAAAATACTCTATTTTTTAAATTTTTATTCAAAATAGCTGGCTAATGAACTTGACCTTCAGTTTCTTTCTTTAAAAGTGTGTAACGAAGGCCAAACAAATGCATGTTTTTTTTTTCAAAAGTTATCGTGCTGACAGAAAAACATACATGCATGCAGGTATGCGAAACGTGGACATTTAGCAAAAACGGGGGGTGACAAATTTTACACAAACCTAATACCTTCTCTGATTAGAATGTAAAAATTTATAACAGGCGTCATATCCCAGCCATTTATGTAAAACGACAATCGACAAATCGATGTAATAAAATTAACGATGATAGCTCTGGCTAGAAATACTCATTCAAAGTGCAGGCATACAATTTTGTTAGTGTTCCAAAAAATATAAAGATCCTCCAAAAAAAAACTTTCCAAAAGGAAATTCGGGAAGGTGAGAAAAATTTGGTAATAAAGTATTGTAGAAACAAAACTAGACCCGTCACGAACGCTCAGTTGAGAATCGTCTTCAAAGGTATGTCAAAGGATATTGATATTTTCATAAATCATAAAAAGGAGAACAACATGAAATGAATCATATTTTACATATTTTTTTCACGAACTGCATTGAAAATGATTCAGTTGATCTTCAGCACTGCAAATTATTAGCATACTTTTTTAGAAGGAATGCAACTTTTATCTTTTTCCTCCAGTTACTATTGACACAGACATATCGAGTCCCTTATCTGCCCGCTTCTATAACTTTCATTAATTTTTTGAATCTATAGAAATCTTACGATTAATAAATATTTTATTAATTTTGGAAGCTCCACCCCTTCTCAATAGTAACTGGAGAAAAAAGATAAAAAGTTGTATTCTTTCTAACAAAGTATGCAAATAATTTGCAGTGTCGAATATCAACTGCATTATGTTCGATCCATTTCATGAGGAATACGTTATTACCAAATTTCTCTTACCTTCCCAAATTTCCTTTTGAAAACGTTTTTTTTTTTAGGTATAGAATAGCCAGAAATAGTCCGTTCATTTGTATATTCAGAACTTCAGATACATTTCCGTTCAGCACCCTTTTGCAGTAAATGAAAATCAAAGAATAAGAAGAGTCGTCATTTTAGAAGAACTCAGGTAAAAAACCAAAATATTTCTTCTCTATTTTATTTCTTTATCCATTTTCTATTTTTATGGTATTATTCGCATTTGTGATTCAACGATTTTGTTATTTTTGATTCTTTGATTTTAAATTTTCTCTTAGTTCTTGGGGATTTCTTCAGAGCGATTTAAACTGCAATATCAATTTAATTTCTTTATATCAAATGAGAACCATTAATTACTTATAAAATACCTGGACATTTTTACCCTTGGTGTTTTCACCTAAACTCCAAATCCAAAGAAATTGCCGAAATCTCGATGTATAAGTATGTCATCAAATTCACAATTCAGAAAAGCTTTGCCTTTATGTTTGCAGTTTCTTTTGGCGTCTGCTTTCATGGGAGAAATGAAAAAGAAAATTGAGGTAAAACTCAGGGGAGGAACAAAGGATGTATTCGATAGTAGAATTTGGTCTTGATCGTAAGGTCGTTTAGTCAGTAGATCATACGACAGGGTTGCCAACGGTTGCTTGGATCGAGATGCTTTATTAGTGCACCCTGAAGCAAGGGGAACCTGTGTCAATGGGAACAACGCGCTCGCTCTACTATTTACTCGAGGGTTGGCATTCGACGAGACTTTCATGGCAGTCACTAAGGAGAGGGGGAGAAAAGTCCCTCGCGAACCCGAACATGAATTAAAGTTTTAATTTCTCTAAATCACTGTTCGCCCTCGAGCTTTTTCCAGCAGACGGTCCGTTACTTATGGCCTTTGCTCTCTTACCGCCTCCTTTCGTCCCTATTTTATGATGCCCCGCAGACCAGTCGAAATCGATATGCATTTGTCCTCTGACATTCGTCACTGATCCACTCAACAATTCAAAGCTCTAGCCAAGAATAAAATCAGAACCTGTACCTGCTTCCAACCTGAAAATTTATTTTCCAAAATTTCCTGACAACTGACTGCATTCTTTATATATTTTTGCAGCTTTATATTATTCAATGAAATTCTTTTTTAAATGACACTTCCATCCATAGCTTCAGTATAAATTTGGAAAATTTGTTAAAAAAATTTGTTAATACATCCTAAGCATTCAACATTGAGTTGTATCAGAAGCTGATATGAATTTGTGCATAAAAAGTAAAATAAATATTTGAGAAGTAGAAAGTTGATATAGAAGTCATAATCTAGAATCAGTTATTCGAATTTTAGTAGCACCTTAAGGCAAAACTCAGCGCGATATTCCGTAATCCGTAACCTTGTGTCTGTGAGGGTTGTTCGTTTAAAATCATGACGCCGCGGTGGAGTTGGTACGAAGATTTTGGCGTTATTATTAACGTTAGGTGCCACCAGTGCCCTACCGCCTACAAGAACTTCGTTTTCTCCCCCTGCTCTATACCTCCCCCGCCCACGGGTGACATATTGTTTCCATTCTGCTTTCGGGCTAAAGCGCAATAAAAAACTGGCATAAATATCACCAACCCCGTTTCAAGCGTAAGAACCGAGATGCTGAATACAGGCAGGAGTAGCACACAAGTTGCAAGTGTTTCAATTGTTCAAACCAGAATATTAGTATGTGTAAGGGTAACACTCAGAAGTGTCGAGATTAATTTGTCTGAGTAGCTTTTTGGGCCAAAGGAGAATGGAAAGCTCGAGATTATGATACTGCGAATTTTCGGAGCAATATTCGGAATATGAGGTATATTGACTTCTTTCTATTTTCGACTTTTGTTCTACTTACAGCGTTACGGGCTCCTCAGGACTCGAAGGCGCGGCAGCTATTGGGGCAGATAATAGACGTCTTGACGTTACGGGGGATCTTCCTCTATCGTCCACCTGAAAACAAAAATTTTGTATATACAACAGAATTTTTCTCCATCGTTAGCTTTTTAATTCTAACAAACCCAATTCGTAATTTATGTAATTTATATATTATCTCGTTTCTAATTCTAGTGGAGTAAAAACAGTGGTAATAAAGCACTAAAAACTGGACTCTCATTGTATCCACAAAAAAAAATCGCATTTTTTTGGTTTAAAGAAAAATAATATTTAGAGGTGGCGTAAGCCCCATGAAGTTTAACACGTATTTCTAGGCGTGGATTTACCTAAGGGCCAACATGGGCCCTGCCCCGGGGTGGCAAATTTGGGACCAAAAAAAATCAAGAAAAAAAAATGAAAAAATGAAAAAAAATAGTGATGAAAAAAACGGCCTCTGAGAATCAAAATCTTTTTCTAAAGATTAAATTCAAACACTAAATATATCATCATAAGAAAATAATAAATAGTTTGCTCCGGTTTTATGGTAAGTTCGAAAAAAAGGCGGCATTTTTCATTTTTGCCCAGGGGCGGGAAATTCCCAAATCCGGCTCTGCGTACTTCCCATAAGAAAAAAAGACGTTCACCATTTCTCTTCAAAATTAGTCACAGGATGCGAATAAAGTAATACTTTAATGGTTTATTATTGTTTTTAGCAA
Organism: Neuroterus valhalla; assembly: GCA_011762715.2. Taxonomy (NCBI): domain Eukaryota; kingdom Metazoa; phylum Arthropoda; class Insecta; order Hymenoptera; family Cynipidae; genus Neuroterus; species Neuroterus valhalla. Next base: position 1,286,123 of record WSXT02000006.1, read on the forward strand.
CTTTTTCTTAGAAAAGGGTTGGAAATTCAAGGTTTTTTATGAATTTTTCAACTTATTCTCAACGTTTCAGTTAAATCGAGGTAACAATCAATTGGAGTTAACAACAATAATTGTTTAAACTTATTTCTTATCAATTATAACAATATTGCCTCAGAATAAGGCTACAAATATGCGGTTTTTTCTGAAATTTCTAACTTTTTGCCCACTTTTCACTTGAAGTGAGTTAATATTCAATTTAATTTAACAAAACTGATTGTTTAAACAAATTATAATTGTTTATGGCTATCTGCTCTTGGGTAAGTGCTACGAAGTTCCGGTTTTTTTCTGAAATGTTTTATTTTCCTTTACCTTTTTAGTTGTGAACAAATAATAATTAAAAATTAGAGAGAATCATATTTTAAATAGTATTGTATTGTTTTGATTAAATTACTTTTGTTCTTTTCCCAATGTTCGCAAAAAATTAATTAAAGCAAAAAAGCTGAATTCATTCAGTAAAATTTGAATTTCAAATTGTCTACTAAAATTATAGATTTTTAACGCGAAAATTGAATTTTTAAGAAAGTAGTTCAACTTTAACCAAAGAGTTGAATCTTCGACCTACAAATATAATGTTTTAATCAAAAATATAATGGGTAATATTTCAACTACAACAAAATTTATTCCAAATTGAAAACGATCTGATTTAGCCAACAATTAAATCAATTAAATCTAACTCAATCGACTTGAATTTCCTCCAAATTCCATTCAGTGCAAAGTTAAACATTTCAGAAAAAACCACAACTTTCTAGCACTTATCTAAGAGAAAATGG
>WSXT02000006.1:1293768-1323687 GCA_011762715.2 Neuroterus valhalla
GAACTGAACAAATTAGAAAAATTTCCTCTTTATTCTGGTTTTTGTTCTTTTCCGCTACTAAAATTAATTATTGAAATTATTTCCTTCGTCCACTCTTCCCGATCAATTTTTTTCTTCCTCCAAGAAATATTCTTTTTGGAGAAGAACTAAGTGATATTCTCCTCTAAATGAAGGGTAAAGTCGAGGGTAAAGTAGCTCTAGCAGTATCTCCTTTTACTTTCTCGTCGAAGGGATAATCATATTAGCCACGCTATAACTTGTCTATGCATAAGCATAATACCATGCCAGGCCCGAAGTCTTGGGATCCTAGCCAGGATAAGGAGTATATTTTACGCGCCCTCTGAAACCAGTTCCGGTTCCCATATACCGGTTACCGTGGGTTGCTACGGGAATCCCCTGCTGCAGCCAGGGTGGAAGGTGCAATGTACAACGTTAATCAGTGTAATTGAATCAAGTACGCGCGACTGTTGTAATTATGACTATTTATAATGATTCCAAGCTCATGCCGCTTTCCACCTTACACACAGAGAATTAGCTTACTTGGTAACACCGTTCTGGATTGTCACAATTCCCTCTGATTAGATTGGTTCGAAATTGATTCATGAACCAAAAGGGTAACTATTAAAGGATCGTTAAATAGAATTTAAAAATGCACGGCCTCTCCTTATCGAAAAGTGATGATTTACTTTTTATCTGTTATTCGAATCCTTCTTCATCCTCTTCATACATGAGATATGATATAATTTTTACCCTTTTCATTAGTTTGAGAATGAGAAAATAATATATAGCATAAAGACAAAATAAAATTATATAAGATAGGCAGATAGGGTAAAGCGCAAGATAAGATACGACAAAAAAAGGAAAACAAGATATCTACGTGTAATATATTATCGAATATTTACAGGATTGTTTCGAACTTTGGCAAATTCATATCCTTCACGTGAAATTCATCAATACCATAGCGAGATTTAGATTTCACACCAAAAAATACATATGATCGAGGGTAGGCTTTCGCCAAAGCCAGAATTCTCTTACTCTGATGAATTTTTTGTTGTAATATTTGTCCCACTCCATCTTTAGACCCTATTGAAGGTTCGCATAGACTTCTTTTTTCCAAATATTGACTTGTTGTTTGTTTTTGTTCAAATTTAAAATCAAGTAATTCTTGCGCCTGAAAATCGGCAACGCCTTGCATGATGAATAGCGTTCATTGGCGTGCACTGCCATGCTGGCCTCGAGTAGCCTCGCCGAATGCAACGGGTTACGTCTATATGTCGACCCTGAACCAATGTAAATTAAAATTTTGTAACTTGGCGTATTACCATGATTCGGATTTATCAATTTCTGGATAACTTTAGGATATTTGTTCTCCAAATCATAAGAATTTTCTCTTGACTGATTCTTTTTTTTCTATGCGAGAAGAAAATTATTGTTCTTCGTTTCTAATTGATTGAATAGAACATTAGAATGGGGAGATTCTCCACAAAAATATGTGTACACATATTTCTGAATAAAACTGATGTATTAGAATTGAAATAAGCATGAAACCCTTCAAATAGAATGTCAAGATATATTTCATTTACAATGAAATATTTGAAAGTTCAACACAAAAAAAAAAAATAATAATTCATTACCAAAAGAGATAATTTTCAACACAAGAGTTGAGTGTTCAGGCTGAAACCACAAATGTTTTAGAAGAAAGATGACCATTAGAACTAAAAAACATGGATTTTTATCAATCGAAAAGCCAATAGTTTAATTTTCAACTAAATGGACGAATATGAAAAGAAAGTTGCATTTTCAATCGAATCGTTGAACTTGGGAGTCAAAGGAGGTAATTTTTTGGAAGACCTTTGAATTCTTAGTCCATTTTGTATTAGATAGTTACAGTTTTTAAGAAAAATATTAAAGTTGATATTAAATCCGACGCAACATCCGAAATTCAAAATAAAAATCGATCTAATCAAACTATAGAGAGATGAATCGCCTTAGAAAAATATAATATTGTTGTTTTAAAAAAAAAGATGTTTTGATATTAAATCAAGCACAATTGAATTCTATTAGAAAAGGAACATTTCCAACATAATAATTGACCCCTGCACCAAAATGAATAATTTTTACCCTATCTTTAGAATTTAAACAAAAAAGTAATTTTGGAAATAAAATGGACGATTTTTTCGCCGAAGAGTTGCATCTTTCATCAGATTAGATTATCCAGTTAAAAAATAAATCAAAGCGCAACCATATTGTCATAAATTCCCAAGCCAAAAAGGTATATTTTATCGAAAACATCCCTATTTCGACAAAAATAATAGAATATACATATATACGAAATATCAACTAGTCCATTAATGATTGGAAGTTTATTGTCATTTCTAATTCAATAATTTGCTTTAAATTCTTGCTTGCTTATTGGAAATTCTTCTCGTCCCCTGCTCTAAATGAATCTTTCCAATAGAAAATTCCGTATTATGTTGAAATAAACTATTTTGGAAGAAGCCTTTTTGGCAGGGAAATTCATAACAATTTAGTTTCAATTTTTTTTTCTTTAGCGATAAAATCGCCTATTTTCCTTTCAAAATTAGTTTTTTTAAATTCAAAAGATTGGTTAAAAATTAATCTTTTCGGTGCAGGGGTCAATTATAATGTTGAGAATTTTCCTTTTCTATTAAAATTCAACTGTGCATCATTCATTATCAAAACATTTTTTTTTTTGAAAATGCAAGTGCCTTTTGCGTATTCGTCTATTCAGTTGAAAATTAAACTATTTGCTTTTTTAACAATAAAAATTCATGTTTTTTGTTTCAATGGTCGTCTCTTTTCTGAAACATTTGTCGTTTCAGCCTGAACTCAACTCTTTTGTTGAATATTATCTCTTTTGGTAATGAATAAGTTCTCTTCTTTGGTTAAACTTTTAAATATTTTATTGTAAATGAAATACATCTTGAAATTCTATTGAAAGGGTTTCATACTAATTTCAATTGTGGTACAATTATATTATTCAGAAATATGTATACGCATATTTTTGAATTTCCAATAATACGAATCCTAGTAATACGCCCAGTTACGAAATTTTCATTACCAACGGTTCAGGGTTGACATAGACGTTACCCGTTGTATTTGGCGAGGACACTCGAGGCCAACATGGCAGTGCACGCCTATGAAGACTATTCAGCATGCAAGGCGGTGCCGATTTTGAGCCGCAAGAATTACTTGATTTTAAATTAAAATAAAAGAAAAAAGAAACGCAATATTCGGATAAAACTAAGTCCATACGAGCTTCCATTAGGGTCTAAAGATGAGGTGGGACAACTATTTCAACAAACAGTTCATCAGTGTAAGAAAATTATGGCTTCAGCAAAATCCTATCCTTGACGAAGCACCTTAATACGTTTTGAGTCAAATTTTCCTTATTATTCAGATCGATTATTATACCTCTACTTTTTGCATAAAATTTGTGTTGAAAATTTGATGAATTTCCTTGAGTCTTTTCGATATGCATATACCTAAATCTTAAGTCTAAGAGTCGGATCAGTGTAATGTATAAATTTATGGTAAATGAAACAACGTACGTTCAAACTAATATAGAACATATTCAAGTTTCACGTATTTTTGATATGCGCCAGCACACACTGTGGTCAAAAGAAAAACCTTTTGAGAATTTTAGAAATATTTTTAGCCTGATGAATCTCTGAAAAGTTCAACGACGCATAATCAACTTAAAGATCTTTTCAATTTGGTATTTTTTCATTCTCATTATGATGAGAGCGTACAGGCGTTCGGTGAAAATCGGTTTTTGCGAACTTAATAAAATCTTCACGTTTTGAGACCCCCTGAATCGGAAGAACAGGTTCTAAGATACTGTCTGTCTGTTTATTTGTTATCGTTGTCTGTATATTTCAAAACGTTTGAGGGACTAATCGGATTAGATTAACCTTTGGCACACGCTTTAGGGGACCAAAAAAAGTCAAGTTCGTTAACTGCCCTTTTCTGAACAGTAGTTCTGGTTTTAGTCATAAAAGAAATCCTCTTTTCTGATCAAGCTATGGACGATACAGATCAAAATTATTAAACGGAAATTGTTGCTTCAAAAAATATTTACAAGTTTTCCCTCAACAAATTTATGGTAGGACGCGTAGTTTTTGCTACAAATTTGCCATTAACTATTTTTCCATGAGGAGCTTGGTTTTTGTTTTGATTGTAAAAAGCAACATATAAAACAAAAAAGTCCAGTTTCCAGGAAAAACCATACGAGATACGAGAAAAATGTTGGAAAGAAATATTGTTTATTTCAGAAAGATATGAAAATTTTGAACACTTAGGACAAGACAATGAAAATAATTTTATTCTAATGTCGATTGTAATATTATAACAGATATTGAAGTAATCATAGAATATAAAGATTATACAAGTTCCAGAAGCTGGGATTAAAACAATGTCATATCGCTTCCGGTAGCTGGAGCCAGAACTCCGGTATGTGAAACTCGGAAATATTAGTGAAATCAAATTCATCTTCGCGCAGGAATTTAGTGCTCATTAAGTGCCCCCGATCTGACGTGAACCAAAAATCCGGGCACTTTTTTTGAAGCCAAAGAAAAATAGGCTATGGATAAGACATTCTAAATATCTTGATTCTGTGATAACGTTCATTTTTAGTGACCTCAAAAATTTTATAAGATCCACTTTTATAAAAATATGATAAGTGAATGCATATTCTAGAAAAATATCGGCGAGATTTACAGAAAATAACTTAATGGGATTAGATATATTTCATGCTTGAATACATTTGGAATCATTTATTCTAGCATCGAATGCATTTATAATTGAATATATATCAGATATAAAAAACACCTATTTATAGATAAAACATTGGTTGAATATATATGTACAAAGAATAATTGTGTCAACAAAAATTGAAGACAATATGGTGGATTCAAAAAAATATAATTTTATTTTTTAATATTCAACGTTCTTCTAGAATTATTATTTCAACTTAGAGAAGTTTTTCATCAAGGCATTTAGAGATAGGAAAGTAAACTATGAATGCCTGCTGATACCGTAAGAGTGAATAAAATCGAAAAAATGTAATCTTGATATCGAATGTCATGGGCAATATTGAAAAAAGAAGAGAAACAAGCGATTTGAAATAGGCCTTGGAAATGGATTCAGGAGCAACCCAAGTGTCGGGGAATAAGCAATCGATATAAATTGCTCGTGTCGCTTCTTATCCCGTAGTATAATATAGCAGCCGGTATTTGGGAAGTTGTCTCGCAAATTACACTATAGGTAGCCTCAAGCTTTTTTCTCTCTTCTTTTCCATTTTCACGGAAATATATTCATTCATACCGATTTCTCGCTATCCCAAAGCTCTCCAGTAGTCGATGACTTCACAACTACTGAATAACTGAATTGACCTTCGAACCAACAAACTCTCGTTTGGAGAATTTATTCCATGAGGATTGACACTGGATAACGTTGGCACAAGAACTGAGCTCGTAAACCCTGGGGCTGTATGGCTCATTGCATTCTATTTATGTATCTTCTGCTTTGGAAATAAATTATTAATATTAGGAGCTTATAGGTTCCAACGGCGAAACGGTAACGTATATTTTCTACTACTAATGTCAACTATGGTAAATGGACACATTATTCAATGGCATTCCACTGTATCCATTATATTCCAGAGATTTCTAAAATTATCAATGAAATTGTTCTTTTCTGTCACTCTAGAAATGACGCCAAACTTCGAAATGACCAGGAATTTTATTCACCAGAAAAAACCGGGAAATGACCGGGAATTCGATTTAAAAACCGGGAAATTACTTGACTTAACCTAGACAATTCAAAATTTTACCGTGAAAATACGAGAAATGACCACTTTTTTTCATAAATTAAAAATAGATCTTATCATTATATTTGACAAATGTAACATTCCTTTAGTCTGATTCTGACAATTTTTAAATTTATCTATACTTTATGTTGCTCTATGAGATTTCCTTAGCTGACTTACCTTTGATATTCAAATTGATGATAGCTCAAACATAACAGGAAGGATTATTTTCTCAATTTGAAAAAAATGTATTTATCAAGTTTTATTTGTTTTATCCTTATTCATCTGACTTGGGACAGGGAAATTTATAAAATATTCATAGTTTTAATTTTAGGGCAGGGAGGTTTGGTCAAGAAACATAATTTCACTTGGAACATGGAATCCTTATCATGGAACGGGAACTTTTCAAAATAATTTTTATATGAAAAGAGAAGAGAGGAAATTAAGAAAATTGCTCTTCCAATTTGAAATTCGTCAAATTTCGAAAGTCCCCTTGTCCTAATTTTATATGAAGAAAGAACTTCAAACAGGTTTTGGAGAAGGAGTAGTATTTCGAATGAGAGATGTTACTTAATTATGATAGGAAACTTTTTTATATTGTTTAATGCGAATTCATCCTGTTATAGTTGAAAAATCAACTATTTGGTTGAAATGGTTGAGAGTTAAATTCTTTAGTTGGGAATTATACTTTTTTTTTGGGGTGCATTATTTTAATTTAAATCTCACTTCTGATTGAAAATGATTTTTGAATTCAAAAATTGAACTATTTCTTTCAAAATTTATTTCCTTTGTTGAAAATTCGCCTCTTCTGGAGGAAATTAATATTTACGGTTGGAAATTCATCTTTTTTTGGACAGAATACATTCATTCTAGTTGAAGATTCATCATTTTACCTGAGAATCCATCAGTTTGGTTTAAAATTAATTTCTCTAACCGGAAATTTATTTGTTTCATCTGTTCGTGGAAAATGATCTTTTCTTGTTCAACTATTTGGATGAAAATTTGTCTTTATGGATTGATTAGTAAATTCGTTGAAAATTCACATATTTTTTTGAAAAATTGATTTTCGGTACGAAATCATCTTTTTCTTTGAAAGTTACTTTTCTTATTTGAATTGAAAATTTAATGATTTCGATGAAAATTCACATATTTTTTTGAAAGAACAGATTTTTTAGTATAAAACTATCTTTTTCTTCGAAAGTAACTTTTCGTGTTCGAAAATCATTCTTTACTGTTAACAAACCAAGTTAAACAGTTAAATATTCTTCATATCAGTCGAAAATCCATCTGGTTGAAAATTCTTATGTTAAAAAATAATTTTTGGTCAGAATTTCAACTATTCAAGTGGATGGTTCATCATTTCAGGTAAAAGCTTGCGTTTCTGGTTTAAAATTCAACTTCTACAGTTACAGATTTACGATTCCATTTCAAGATTCATTATTTTGCTTCAAAATCGATTTGTTTGAAACTTAGTTTTTTTTATACAAGCTATTTTTTTTTGTTACAAAGTAACTTTTTTCAACTAAAAATTTAACTTATTATAATTGAAAACTCCAAAGTTGTAGTTAAAAACTCATGTGTTTGGATTAATTCAAAATTTCAGTATTGGAATTTTTGTGGACAATAATTTATCTTTTTCACTAAAAATTAATTCATCTGTTTGAAAACTTAACTCTTTCTCTTGATGATTCTTTGCTATAGTTTAAACCTATTATGTTTAGTATAAAATTGGGTTATCAAAATAAAAATGTTCAATTAATGTTCAATTGTTTTGTTGGAACATTGTATTTTGGGACGGAATCATCTTTTTTTTGAATGTTTTTTTTCTTCTTTGAATAGAAAATATAATTATTTCAATGAAAATTCACATATTTTGTTGAAAAACGGATTTTTTGGTATGAAATAATCTTTTCTTTCGAAAGTTACTTTTCTGGTTCAAAAATTATTCTTTACGGTTCACAATCCAAGTTGAACAGTTAAATATTCTTCATATCAGTCGAAAATTCATCTGGTTGAAAACTCTTATGTTGGAAAAAAATTTTTTTCCAAATTTGAACAATTCAAGTGGAGGGTTTATTATTTCAGGAAAAAATTGTCTTTTTGGTTTAAATTCAACGTCTGCAGTTAAAGATTTACAATTTCATTTGGAGATTCATAATTTTTCTTCAAAATCAAGTTGTTCGGAACTTAGTTTTTTTTATGCATGCTCATTTTTTTAATTAATTTTTTGTATCTAAAAATTAAACTTTTTCCAATTAAAAAATTCCATAGTTTTAATTAAAAACTCATTTGTTTGGGTAAATCTAAAATTTAGGTATTAGAAATTTGGTTTACAATAATTTACCTTTTCTACTGGAAATTAATTAATCTGTTTGAAAACTTAACTCTTTCAGTTGATGATTCTTTGTTTTAGTTAAAAACTGTTTGGTATAAAATTGAGTTTTCAAAATAAAAATGTTCAATTATTTTTTTGAAACATTATATTTTTGGTAGAAAATGCAGCTTTCTATTTGACAATTATGTCCTTGTTTGAATATTCAACTCCATGGTTGGAAATTTAAGTGTTTTTGTTGAATATTAATCAGTTTGGTTGAAAATTCATCTCCTTGGTTTGCAATTTAAACTGATCCAGTCGAAGATTTTCAATTTTGGTTAGAAATCCATTTTTTTTTTTGTTTTCGCGAATTTATTTCTTCCTCTGGAAGTTTAACTGTTCCAACTTTTATAAAAAAATGCTATTTTTTCGTAGGAAATTCTAGTATTTTTTTTCAAAATTAATTTATTTTGCAATTCTTGATCTGTTATGTCAAAGGATGTTTAGAATGAACGTCATGAATTGAAATAAATATTTCCGTTTTGCGACAAATATGAGTATGTTACTTTAAGTTGACCGGAAAAATTGAAAAACTTGACCAGGAAAAACCGGGAATCTGAAATTGTCCGCTAAATCGCCACCCTGTGTATATAATTTATAATTGCTTACAAAACCCATTCATAAAAATGTCTCGAATCCTTTACCTTTAATCATTCCATAATTTCCATCATAATCTTATAATATCTGAAAAGATGAGTTTGAGAGAGTATCCAGTAGAAAGCGCCTGAGTCCTGTGAAGGAAGGGAAATGTATTCGAGAGTTTCCAATTTGCGGTCGTGGTCAGGGGCAGGGGTTTTTGCTGGAGAGGTGGATGGGGACTTGGGGCTCTATTATGGTAATTATATGATAAATACAACAAGGCTCTGTCTTTCCCATCCTCTAGCATCTGAGTCCCTTCCATCAGTGGCAGGAATCTCACTCTGCTTCGAATCCGTCTTTGCCGTCTCGAACCTCTTCAGCCATCTCTTTCCTTCTTGTTCTCTCGAAATCCAATCCCAATGACCCTCTTTCTCCCTTGCTTGACGAGTGCTGGTGGTTTGCTTTAAAATACGCCTCCTCTCGACGGAATGAGATTAATCTTATTCTCTCTTACACTGTAGAGACGTAAGGCACACCTTAGGCGAGCATGGCACGAAGAAGTGTTACCGACTTAATGAAGTAGGACTTCTGATGCGTGCTAAAGGGGTGGTACTCAGAGAAAGAGATACGGCCTGAGAATGGAAGCCAAGGATGAAGAAAGCTGAGGGTCTAGTCTACTGGTGTGAAAGAGACTGAGCGAGAAGTCGAGGAAGGTGTAAAGAGATGCATGAACAACTCGAGTGGAAATCCCGACTAAACACCACCCTTCATTATCGCGGTTCGTTCGAAGACCGAGTTACGATTATTAGACTTGGATTAGATAAATAAATTAAAAATCCTTTTCATTTACAGCAAAATTGAACACAAATTCAAAGTCGATAAAAAAGAATGAAAATATTGGTAGGAATCATATCCATCCAAGTCTGAGCCTTGTTTTGAGGAGCTTAAAATTAACGAGGTTGGACTGTAGTGATAAGTCGAAGAAAGGGGATGATTAATTATCATAAAAGATAATTTTGTTCGCTGATAATATTCTTGGCCTATTTGCCTTCCTTCGTCATCCTCATAACTCCACAAGAATGTGAGGTTAATACTTCAGGAATGACTCGTACTCTTGTCAAGGGTACGTCACGCTTGTTGCGGTAGCTTCCGTTAGAGACGAGAGGGTTTTACTTGAGAGGGCTGTACTTGAGAGCATCCCATTGCGTATTTTGAAGCACGTGCTCCCGAAGGATACAAAGTGCACTTTAACCCCTTTCACCCTTGAAATTTTGGATTTTCAAACTTATCGAAGTTACGTGTTTCACTTACAAGGGATCTTTCTACCAATTACTCATATGTGGCTTTATGATAGAACAACAAAATCTATTAGGAAATGTTGGTATCTAATTTGAAGAAATTTAGGAGCTAACTTTTGGTTTAATCAATTGACTTGAATTACAATTAAGAAACTTATGTATGTGCATATTGTAGCTTTGAAGCAGGGAGATTCCAACTCGAATTTAAGAGTTGTTTCATCATTACTTATTTTTCGTTAATTCAGGTCAGCAACGATTGAAAAACAAATGACATTGGCAGCTGAATATTCCAAAAATACGAGGTTAAGTAAGTATTGAAGATAGAGGTTTTCCCTACACTTATACAGAGTTTCGAAATCCTCAGTTGATACCTTACGGTCATTTTGGTGTACTCAACTTCAAACGACTGTTACTGCTCTCCGAAAAAAATAGGAGAATCGGTGAAGAATACATGATTTATTTTGATCCTTTCTGTGTACAATGGTAAAGTTTAGAGTTCGAAATAGTAATTTGTTATTAAGTTAATAACAAAAGAGTAGTGACGTGTTATCTCTGAAACAAAACAACATAGGGAGATCATTTTAGGTTGTTGTTGGCTCAACACACATTTCACTTTCAATCAGAGTTTTTTGCCTGTTTCTAATAACTTTAGTTCATAAAACGCTCCAGGACGATATATTTTTTATTTTATGAAGAATATCATCAACAAACAAGTAGTTGAACTTGATAGCAAAGAGACGAATTTTCAACGAAAAGTGAAAGTTTTAACTAAATATGTTAATTTGCTGGACAACAGGACGAATTTTTAACAGGACAGTTCATTTTCCAACCCGAAAAGGTACATTTATACCCTTGATGTACAAATTTTCAAAAAAGAAGTCAAACATTCGCCAAAAAATATTATTTAATTCTTCTATTAAAAGTTAGTTTTTTGAACGAATGGTTTCATTCTGCATAAACTAGTTGAATTTAACAAGAAAAGATGATTTTCTAACTAAATAGTTCAATTTTCAACTACAACAAAAAATCAATTTTCCACAAAAAGCCGAATTTTCAACAAAATTATATATTCTCATAAATATTGTTCAATTTTGAAGTTAAGAAAACCATACGAAATACTTGATTTTTCTACCCAAAACTATTATTATTCCATGAAAAAGTTCTTTTCTGTATTAAATAGCTTATCTTTCGAACAAATGGTTGTATTTCTAAGTTCCTAACCCTCAAAGGAGAGATTTTCACTAAAAATGGAATAATTAAATTTCTAAAAAAAGGGGTGAAACTTGAAAAGAAATGGACTTCCAATAAAGTAGTTCAGCTTTCAACCAAGTGATTAAATTTACAAAATATATTGATTTTCCACAGAACTGTTTAACTCAAAAATATTTAATTTTTAAATTATTAGTTTCATATTTCTATTCAGATGTTGAATTGATAGGACCTAATTAGGAGAAAATAGTAGATTTTGTAGAAACAAATATGAATTCTTGAAGAAACATGTAGTAGTTGATATTAGGATCAACAAAATTTTGATTTTAAATCAAAAAGTTTTTGATATTTAATCGAAAACTTAAAAAAAACTCTTAGAATATACAACAAAAACAGATCAATTTACGACTGAACAGGTGCATTTTTAGCTAAAGAAGAATAAATTTGACCAAAAAGATCCACTTTTAACAAAAAAGACGAATTTCCGAAAAAATAAATGATTTTTCAACATTTATATTTTCAAATACCAATTTTTAACGGGAAAAGGGATGGTTAGATTACCAGTTTGAAAATTTAATTCTGCAGAGGAAATATTTATTTTAAACAGAAAAGATGATTTCTCAACGAAACATTTATAACAGTTGATATTCCAACGCATAACGATTTTAACTTGAAATATGAAGCAGTCGAATCAAACCAGAAAAGGTGAATTTTAACAGAACATAGATGTTTTTAACTAATATGATTTATTCTAAACAAAAAATAGAAATTCTCAACGGAAGGGTTCAACATTAGGCGAAATATTTTTAAATTTCCGATCTTAGTATTATTTATCAGGGCTGGGATAATTGTTTTTTCGATTTTTTTTCGGTCTACTGGTATTTATCAATAATATCAAATTAATAATTTCATTTTTTAAACCAGTAGACCCAAAAAATTACATTGAAGAAGCCTAAGGTGAAACACTTCATTTATATCAACCATAAAGATGATTTTCTAATCAAGAAGGTTAATTTTATACCAAAAAACTAATTATCAAAACAAAATTAATGAATTTCCAACCAGAAGGTGGTATTTTCAATTGAAAAAGATCGCAATTTTTTAAAATGTGTAATTTTCTTCAAGAATGATCTCCGTATGTTGCTTGGTGTCAGAGATAACATGCCACTACTCTTTTTTTTAACAACCTCATAACAAATTACTACTTCGGACTCTAAAGGTTACCATTGTAAACAGGAAGGGTCAGAATAAATCATGTATTCTTCTCCGATTTTTCGTAATTATTTGTAGAGGATAATAGCCGTTCGGAGTTGAGTACACCGAAATGATCATTAGATAATGGTATTTTTTCAAAACTCAACTCATCTGGAAATATTTTCTCATCAACTGAAAATCTCAAAACTCTGCATAAGTGCAGGGAAAATATACATATCTTCAATATGTACTTAGCCTTACATTTTCGGAATATTTAGCTGCCGAGATTTCCAATGAAATCTGAAGAATAATTGAGAGCCCTAAACTCTTTGGACAGATAGTAATTGCCACATTTTACATTCGTGAGGAAATAATTTGAAACAGGCATTTTAGTATATAGAGCGATTTAAAGAAAACTCAATACAGTATTTGTCAATTGTACAAGTTTACAGCTATCATTCCAGAATTATATAATAAAATATACATTGTAATTTGAACATTTTTAAATATGGTGAAATTGTACCCAGGGTGCAGATTTAGAAGTTCATTATTATGAGCCCAAATACGGTTTTCTCTCTAGTTTCTCCATCGACCACGAACCATCATCCTCTCCCTTTCCCTGGTCACCAATGTGCAACCCTGCGGAAAGATATTGCAGCTAAACACTTGGTTCTTTGAAGCTGTTTATCTACTACCCACTTCTTCTTCTCTTCCTCCACAGATAATTAACATTATAAGTTAATTCTCAAAAAGGAAGCTCCATATTTCTAATGCCATCAAATTGATATTGCATGATTTGAATCCGATTCACCTTACATTTTTTCAAACAATCTAATCTCCTGAATTTTGTATCCAAATAGTATTGCAAGAAATTTGTCGGGCACTAGGGTGTGACAATTTTCTGAATTAGGTAAATTTGGATCATAACAGAGACTAAATTGCACGTTTGGGGAAAAGTGAAGAAGAGCCAAGAGGGTCGAGAATTGTCGCGCGAGGCGCGTAAAAACGTCTAAATTGCGCGTAAATAATTATATTTGCATATTCATTAAAAAGTAAATATTTAATGCCGGCGGGTCAGCGAAGGACGATACGGAGTGTAACGTACATTAGGTGAGGGTGGACATCCCCTTATAACCGGACTGTCACCGTGAGACGGAAAAAGGGTGAAATATACGTGTATGTCAGGACACTCGAAAATTTGAGCTTAATTTTACTTAACTACACGTCATCCGGTCGACCCCGCGCGAGGTATACTCGCTGACTGTTGCGGGACAAGCGTTATTTTTGTAATTTCCAACCGTGTTAAGGGGACACTGTGGCAAAGAAATAATTAAAATTAAAAAAATGGAAATTCTCAGTTTTCCCCTGGAAGCACTACTTCAGACCTTGTTAGGACACCGAGGGTCGACTAACAATTTCAACCCTTGCGATTATTCATGTTCAGAGATTTTTTCCTCCGAATGTAACTCACTCGAGGAACAAATGCGAAATAAAATGTTATCAAAAGTTTACATTGAAAAATTGAAGTATCAGAATCATTTTTCCAACCGGAGGAATTCGACGGAAACTTACGTCATATTCTATTATTATCAGGAATATCTGCTATATCTAGATTTTCAGGAATTATACATGAAATACAAAATACTGCTAATAATTGGATTCAAATTATTGGAAAGAAGTTCCTTATACGAGGGTAGAAAGATTTCGTGGGTAGGGACCTATTTCATAAAAATATTTTAGTACAGTTACGATGTGGCGTCATGAATATGCCGTCATGGAAGTTAGGCCATAGGTCAAAAGTAACCGTTACGCTGACAGCTCCCAAAAGACAAATTGTTTATCAAGGGGTATATGACACCAGTCACCATTTTTACGAGTGTCGTTTACGATATATAGATTTAACAAAAATGCAACTTCTTGCATTTCACAAAATTTTCAACCAATTCTTTAAGCGTTCAAAACGTAATTGTTTTTTAGCTTTACAACAAAGTTTGAATCGAAAAAATCTGTCTTCTTTCGCGATTTTTGCTATCTCATCATCGTTTCGTAATATCAGTAAAAATGGTCCAATTTTGCGATTCAAGTTTTGTTGAACTGATAATTATGAAGAATTTTCGAATGTACACAAGCTGGTGGAAAATTGTGCAAAAATTGTCTTGTAAATGTGACATGAAAGAGAAGCATCAAAGATCCTTACCTCGATCCTAATATACTCTCACTGCCTAGCATTGACATAACTAGCATTGGGACGTAGAGACTCAAGAGAGGGATATATGGAACCCGTTGAATTTTTCAGGAGCATCCTTCACGACCTATTGATTTCACGAGAATGCGACTTCTTAAATTTTCCAAAATTTTCAACCGACTCACGTTCGAAACGTAAATGTTTATTAGCTTTACAACAAAGTTTGAATCGAAAAAATCGGGCTACTTTTTCGATTTTTGCTATTTTATTATCGTTTCGTAATATAAGTAAAAATGGTCCAATTTTTGACATTCAAGTTTCGTTGTATTGATAATTATGAAGGATTTTCGAATAAATATAGGTTGGTGGAAAATTGTGAAAAAATTGCCTTGTAAATGTGACATGAAAGAGAAGCATCAAAGATCCTAACCCCGATCCTAATATACTCTCACAGCCTAGCATCGCCATAACTAGCATTGGGGTCTAGAGACTTTAGAGAGGGATATATGAAACCCGTTGAAATTTTTACGAGCATCCTTCACGACCTATTGATTTCACGAGAATACGATTTCTGGAATTTTCCAAAATTTTCAACCAACTCACGTTCGAAACGTAATTGTTTATTAGCTTCACAACAAAGTTTGAATCGAAAAAATCGGGCTACTTTTGCGATTTTTGCTATTTCATTATCATTTCGTAATATAAGTAAAAATGGTTCGATTTTTGACATTCAAGTTTCGTTGTACTGATAATTATGAAGGATTTTCGAATATATATAGGCTGGTGAAAAATTGTGAAAAAATTGCCTTGTGAATGTGACATGAAAGAGAAGCATCAAAGATCCTAACCCCGATCCTAATATACTCTCACAGCCTAGCACTGACATAACTAGCATTGGGGTCTATAGACTCTAGAGAGGGATATATGAAACCCGTTGATTTTTTTACGAGCATCCTTCACGACCTATTGATTTCACGAGAATGCAACTTCTTGGATTTTCCAAAATTTTCAACCAACTCACGTTCGAAACGTAATTGTTTTTTAGCTTCACAACAAAGTTTGAATCGAAAAAATTGGGCTACTTTTGCGATTTTTGCTATTTCATTATCATTTCGTAATATAAGTAAAAATGGTTCGATTTTTGCGATTCAAGTTTTGTTGTACTGATAATTATAAAGGATTTTCGGATGTTCTTAAGCTGGTGGAAAATTGTGCAAAAATTGCCTTGTGAATGTGACAGAAAAAAGGAGCGCCAACGAACCTTATCTCGATCTCATTGGGGTCTAGACGTCTAAATCTGGTGAATGATATATGACACACGGTGAAATTTTCACGAGCATCCTTTACGACCTACTGATTTTACGAAAATGATACTTTTTACATTTCGCTAAATTTCCAACCAATTTTCCCACAGTCCCTTATTGTTAACAGGTTTACAAAAAATTATGAATTGAAAAAATGGGACTATTTTTACGATTTTTTATGATTTTTCTTTTATTATCCTTACGTGATAGAAGTAAAAAAAGTAGATGTGTCTAAGTGACACTGCTTGAGTTATAAAATAAATATTCTCAGGAAAAAATACAAGCAGAAGTTGCATCACTTCGCAGACTGGAAGTATGAAAGAATTTAAAAATCGAAACAATTTAAAATTCAAAGAACAAGATTTCCACCATAGATGTTTTTTATTTCAGCTGGTTCCGAATAAAACATATTCGAATTTAAGGTCTTTGAAAAAATACATTATGAAATCGAATTATTTGATCCTAATATTTTTAAGCTGAAATAAGCATCCAAAAGTGAACAATTGTAAAAATGTATCGCATTACGACTCAATCATTTGAATTCGAATTATTCACATTGTCCTGTGAAATTTCAGAGAGTCCTTGAAATCTGATTTATTCCTTGCAGTTTGTCAGAGGAAAAAAAACTGTATCGGATGAACATGTAGATACAAAAAGGTATATGCTTAAGCATACATATTACATCCATCAGCTTTTGACGAGGGAGTGAACGTGGTTTGCGGGAGCAAAAGGAGATGATACCACATATTATTCCACAGAAACACCTGAGCCTGACCCCTTCTAACCCCCGGACGTTTACTCCTGCGTCCCTGCCAAAGTGTATCGAAACGAGCACGCACTTCGCTGACATCACAGCCAAATTGCAGGCCCTGCATATTTCGCCCTTATATTATTCCCGGTTAACCACAAAAATACCTCCGCCCCTTGGAGCTCGACCGTCCGGTGCAAACTTTCCTTCGTTACAATGTTCTCCTCATCTCTCTCCTAACCTCCATCTCAGCTATAATTTTAAGTAAAATTGGAGAGCGACGTGAAACGAATAAAAAATAAATAATATCTAGAAAAGAATTGTGCGCTCCAGTTGAAAACCGTCACGCAGATAAGAAGGGGGTTAACTAGTGAGTACTAACAGTTGTTATAGACAGACTCAAATATTCAATATGAATGTTCTGAGATTAAACCTATTAATTTTTATACGCCAAAATTATTATGAGAAACTACGTATTCGTATAAGGGGAACCTACAATAAATTTATTCAGCAAGATGGAAGTATTATTAGGGATATGGAAAGACTGTCCAGGTGGGATCGAGAAAAAAACATGCGAGAGCAAAAGTTAGAACGGAAGAAGCAGGTTGGCCGTCAGGTCCGATTCGATAAAAGATGGATGAGCCAGCGCCCGATGGAGTCGATCGGTCTCCGAGCTGACGCTCTCGAAGATGAAATGCACCCCTGGCGACCCCTACGATCCCGGAGACCCCCTTGCACTCTTCTCTCTCTCTCTCTCTCTCTCTCTCTCTCTCTCTCTCTGTAATGCGAGCACTCTAGACAACTTAAACGCATATTTACGAGCAAAACACGTGCCCGAGGTACATACGAAGAGACTTAGACGCGTTTAGGAATACAAATTCGTTCATATTCTCGCATAAATAGACGTCAATAATCAAAAGGAGGCAATACGTCCTCTGACATTAGTTTTTCTGGACACTGGTACCCGTTGGATTCAGATCACGACATAAGGAGAAACTCGTTCAGAAATCTTTGATGGGTACTGCGTGACGTAACTATTCGGATTGGTTACTTTCGGAGGAGAAAGTGATTTTATGAGAGCCGTGGCCAGTTTTATGACTGAGAGAAATGAAAAAAAAATTCTAAAGAATTATTTTCCTAAATTTTGCAGCACATTTATCTTACATATTTTGAGAGGGAAGTTAGGACCACAAATTGTCCATTCGATATCATAGTAAAATTCTTGCAAATTGTTTTAGACTGAACTTCTCTGTATGAAATGGTTATTCCAGTTCTCAACGAATTCCAAGAGCCTTTTGATTCAATACTAAGGACATTGTTGATGTTTGGTTACGAGACTTCCCTACTTCTAAGTCAGAGAATTAGGGTCCGAGTAGCCATTACCGTGAAATACTATGGGTCTCCCGTATTCATTCCAAATGGCGCACTATCCCTAGGTCGCTATTCTACTTTCGTTTCCTCGCGGGTTAACATGGAATGGGTGGCCGAAGAACAGTACATTATTTCCTGACGTCAAATAAAGCAATTAGCATGTGCCCTGACCAAGGTCTCGGGGTTGTAGCCTGGGTAATCTGGCTCGGGTCCCCGGCGTGTGCGACATCTTCATCAGAGTCGACCCCTCTACCTGCTCCATGACCTCCTACATCCCTCCTTTCCAGTGTGGAACGTTCACGTGACTGCGCCTCAAGAGACATAAGAGAGAGTGAGATAGGCAAAGGGAGAGCAAGAGAGACTAAGACAAGGGAGGCTGTAAGATCGAAAGAGAAAATGAGATAGAGAATGACAAAGACTGAGAGAGACAAAGATGAAGAGAGAGAAGGGGTTAGAAGATGAGGTAAAGGAGGTGGAGAAGACCACCAAGCGGAGCGGTGCTTCCAAGGGAAATTTCACAAAGGCTGACCTGCTCGTAATGAATGTTATATAACCCTTTTAATGCTTTACGCCTCTTAGATTTTTCAGAGTACCCTCCTTCCCACTCGTTCGCTCCTTTCTGCTCTCACGTTGCGTCAAAAGTGGCTCTCTCGTTTACAAAAGAGAGAAAGCCGAAGGAAAAAAGAGACCAAGAGAGCCTCTGGGGTAGGTAATTATGTGGCGGACGTAAATTAAGCTTGTTTAGATTGGGATTTTTATTAAGGTCTTTTACCATAGAGTGGCGTGGCAAAATGGCGCTCGGCACACTTTCCGCTTCAACTCTTTTATTCTGACTTTCAAGAGAAGCCGGCAAATTGATTTTCCGCTTGCAGGTACAATTTCTGCCCCAAGTGGTTTTGAACGATTCCTTACGAAGATTAAAATCAACTGGAACGATTTCTATAACAGAATAATAAGGATTCTGTTCACAACTTTTCAAAAAAGTGTGAAGAGCATTTGCTCTTCCAGGAAATGAATTGAGGGGGAAAAGAACTAGACAAAGACTTGTGAGCTTCAATGCAGCGAATGCTACATTGCAGGTATGTTAATCTGCCTCAGAAGGTAGAAAGGAGGGAGGGGGCGCTACGTCAAATAGTTAACTACTTCGGCATCAAGGTGTAGTGAACTTTGCAAAGCAACTCACGAGTTGAATGTATATGGAATGGCTATGTAAGTCAGATGTATATCACCCACACATACAATATATGTATATTCCCAGGTGGAAGTAGAAATACGCATGCCTTCGAGCCACCTTACTAAAGAAAAGTTCCTCAAAAGTTTAATTCAACTAGTACAGTTAGGAAGTTGAGCGTGAATACTGTATGTTTTGATGCAAATCTAATCTACCTACCTAGACTGTATGTAACCTCAATATATTTTTAAGAAATGCACATATTGTAGGACTTATCTGGTAATTTATCCAGATTGAATAGAAATAAGGGACTCCAATATAATAAACTAGCTGCGCCCTGTGGCGGTGGATTCGCCGCCGCGGGGTAAGTCGAAAATTGGTCGTACCAACTCAGAAACCTTCGTGGGCTCATTCACAACAACTCTGCTAAAGATCATCACATAATCAAATGCATAGTTTACGATTCTATAAAGGACATACATACAAGATAGGAATTCAGGTACGTTAGAAAATCCTTCAAAACACTGTGCATCGTACGTAAGAGAGATCCTCCGTCCAGTTTGAAGTCGATACTCTGCTTCGAATTGTGAATTGATGGGCGATTCTTATTTTTTCGCAATGGCAAGGTATGCTTACTTTTTCGATTAAGCTCTACCGTCATTAAAAGTTTATAAAGAAGCCAAGCTACGGAAAGTCGCGACGAGTAGAAGGTTGGAGGGTGAGTGGACCCGAAGGGAGGATGGTGGGTGAGACTCCAAGCAAGTTTTCTCATGTGCAATGCATAATGAGGGGAAGCAGGCGGCGCAAAGGGCCTACAAATGAGGCTCGGGTTATACTTGTATACCTATACATGCAAGAGAACAACCGTACAACGTCTCAGTTACAACGTTACTAACAGTAAGGGAAGCGCTCCGCGACTAATCAAAGCTCTCTTCTGACTCCACAAGCGTGGCTCCTTGTTTTCGACCACTTGATTCGAACGGAATAGTTTACTTTAGTTCGCTGTATTGTCTTTTCGATGCAAACATGCTTCTTGCGCTAATCTAAGAAAAATCAGTTCCAGAAACACTTACCTTGTTCATTGTCTGGCGGGGACAGTCCCGCCCTATGTGAGACGACTCTACAACAGAAAAAGGAACACAGATTATATTACTCGGAAGTTTGAGTTGAAATCGGTACTGATAAAAAAAATTAGGAATAATAACTATTTGAGTGACTCCAAACCCTGAGAAACTTCTACCTGCACATGCTTCGTGCCCTCAATCAGGACCGTCAAACTCCCGTAATCTAATGAAAAGCTGAACCGCAATATTCTCGACCGCTTCTTTAAAGCGGTGTATCCTCAAACCTTATACCCAGGCTCAAGCGTGACTAATTATTTTGACATTATCGATGCATGCGTCCAAACCATACCCACAGGCTACATGATACGGGCGGAGAAAAATATTAATACGAGTAATATCTCGGTTATTGAGAAAATTTGAAGAATTAAAAAAATGGCACCTTGATGTTAATATTTATTCTGATATCATTCCTCTATTATTTGTTTACGCAAAATTCTACAGTTTGAAGGATACCTATGCATGGAATGAAAAGCAGAATAAAAGATGACCAGAAGGACCAACCAGAAACTCAGCATATCAAAGTTGAGAATAATGTTTCGGACACGATGTTCGCCTGGGTTTTCCCTGGCCCTCGTCCCCTTATGCGTGTCCGCCGCAGATTCAGACGCCTAATTAGGACGAGGGTATAAGAATGGTTTCAGGGGTTTCACAGGATCTCAGGGGTTTTCGGGGGTCACGGAGAAAAGGGGACACCTTCCCTCACCATGCCGGAGGGGTAAGCCGAGGCAAAGGGGGTAAGGAATATTGATCACGGGACCACCACAGCAAGAGCAGGGACTGGCCACACTCTTAGACCAGGCCAGACCGCCAAACGCCAGATGCTTGAAATCAGTCGCCTGGAACTGTTACTTAAGACTTTGTGCATTAATTATCCCCAGATGATCCCATAATTTATTACAAAATACTCTTGAATTAGACTTTGTAAAATTAGAGTGGATTCCCCCATTTCTTGATCTCCTCCATCTCTTATCTTTAGTAGGGATATTCGTGAACTAATAATAATTTTTTTATATAAATATTCTGTGTTTCTCTATTTCGAATGTAGGGTGAGAAAAGGTAAGGGTAGAAGAGAGAAGGAGAATCTCGAGTTTACACGGCGCGTCGACTCGTCTTTCTACCCGTCGCCTCGCCTTAATTAAATCTCTCGACCCTTTCTGAAGAACCTAGAACAGCTCCACGAGTTTAAGGCCACCTTCCACTCCTCTTCACTGCTGGTAAATGTCCTCTTCTTCGGCCTTCATGGCGTCCTTCTTCCTGCTGACGAGGTCTTCGAGTTTTGCTAGTTACACATCCTGCGTTTACTAACGAGCATCAAGAGCCAACCTGAATGCCTCGAAATGCCACTGTCAATGAAATTTCGTGTCAGTTTTCCAAGGATCTGAGGTGTCCTGAGTCATGGTCAGTTGCTTAATTTTATTCTAACTAAGAACCGGCAAATGTTGAATTATTAGGTCATCCGATTATAATCTATACACTTCTCAAACAACATCCTATAATTTATCCCTCGCTGTCTTCTTTTGACATACATCTCGTGAGAAGAATTTATCTGAAGATCCATCTTTCCCTAAAGTAGATTAGTCGTAATAGAAAAAGCCAACTCATCAACAGCTTTTTCTAAAAATCGATACTCATTTTGTTGGCATTATATCGTTTTTTCTCCCTGCACGTCCTTCAGCGTTGATTTTTATTCTGCATTTGTTTCAGGTTCTCAACGAGCAAGCGAACGTCAAAATCTAGCTGAACGAGGCCGGAAGAGACCTCATTGTCCGAGAGGTAGACCCTACTCCACCCACCATATCGGAAGAGACGCTATAGGAGGGTGCAACAGTAGCAGCGGCGGCAGGCAGCCAACTCAAACTTTGATATGGTTTCCTAAATAACCAAGGCGACCGATACCACAGCCCGATACCCCACGGTTTTCACCCGCGGTAGCATAGCAGAGTGGTCGGTAACTACCGGTGAAGCATATTGGAACCCCTCTGCACCTTCATCCCCTCAACACTTTATCTTTCTCCACCCACCTCGCAGGACCCAATACAGTGAGTGAACGCTTGTCGACAAATGCCTCCCATGCAAAACCCGCTGAGTGCGTTTGTCGTTTCGTAAGTAGAACCACCACCTCGACACCTACGTGGAGTAATCGATCGACAACATTTTCCATAAAACGGTCACCATAGGACGAAGGAGTGACAGGCAATCTACCGACACCAATTACACTACTTGACTACAAAATCGAACATGAAAATGGAGGTCCTTCTCCAGTTAGACCTAAGGCTTATTAATTAACACCATGATGGTCGACTTTATTAGAGGAAATTCTTATTTTATAGAATGTTGAATGTAAGACAAGGGCAGTATTGCTTCATCCTTCATCTGTTTAGCTGCTAATTAGAAGTTAAACAAACACGAGAACTAAAGTTGAGAACTTTAAAGTTTCTTGTACTCGAGAAAGCTTGCCTACACGCCCCCTTTCGAACAGAGTTACCAACCCTGGTGGGTTCTCTCTCCAGTTACGAGCGGCTAGCGTTAATTACTAATTAATTGTTTCGCGTGTTTGAGTTTTAAATGGATAAGTTAAACACCGCGTAAGAGCTCTGGATGGTCGTGGAAGGTAGCAAGGTAGACCTCTTACCCCCTTCACGCCACTTTCATGCGTACGATTACCGTGCAAATACTGTACACTGGTTAACGAGGTTAGGATGACCGTGTGAGTGCGAGGGGACTCGGTTCTCTCGTTCGTTTATTCGTTTTCACCCTCGTCACCGAAACGAAGTATCCATTTCGAGCTGTGGCCAACAAGCTTGATGAACGCTAAGTATCCCCTCTGAATTTATAACTAACTTACGTTGATTATACTCATAAGATTTAAGGTAAATTTTCAAAAAATGTAGGTGCAACCTAACCATAAACCCAGTTCCTCCTTTATCTAAAGTGAGACTTCTCTTAAATTATCCAACGTTACCAATACCTGTTCAGAGTCTCTATGAAATCAGATTTCTAAAAATGCGTCTGACCAGGAGAGTTCGGAGTTAAGAGGGGACCTGAAAGCAGATTAGAGGCTTAAAGGCAACCCTTTAGAGGCTATCAGGGACCAATAAAGTGACTCAAGTGTTGGTGATAAGTACACGAGATCGGCGAGAGAAGCCTTTCCTCGCCACCTCCAACTCCCACGGTGCCCCATGGAACAACGACCAAACTCAGTTTACACGGTAGAACTCCCTGAAGAACGGTGTCGCATCCCTCCAAATCGTTTTACCTCAATCTTACTGCCAGAAGAGACTGGTAGAGGATCCTGCCCCCTCGAAACTGGCATCACCCACCCACCCTTAATCGGAGCTCAAATAAAAAGACGTTATACCAGATAAAACATCCCATTTGTCTAAGGACGATTTTTCTCAAGGCTGAACCAACGATCAAACGAGCAGTATGCCCTCGAGAGGGGTAATCGTCTTAAACGCTGCTGTTACGCCGCCATTCATCTGATAGCAAGTCTGTTTGACTTCACCTTTACTTCTGTCTTGAGATTTCACTTAAGTGAGATGAATCGAGGTTAAACGGCCTAATGTCTTTTCAGTTTTTTAAAGGGGATGTTTTGATGAATAAAGGAAACTTTCAAACATTGTGCAACTTCCTCTGGTATTATCTTCTTTCTATATGAAATGCTACTCTTCGTATTCTTTTTTCGTAGAATAACAGGGTGGCGATTCAGCGAACGATTCCGAATTCCCGGTCATTTCCTGGTTCTTCAAGGTCAAGTTTTTCAATTTTCCCGGTCAACTAGAAGTAACATATTTATATTTGTTGAAGAATGCAAAAATTTATTTCTATTCATGGCGTTCATTCTAAACATCCTTTAACACAACAGATCAAACATTGCGGAACAAATCATTTTTGAAAAATACTAAAATTTTCAATAAAAACAACCATTTTTTGGAACAGTTATTAATTTCCGAATTCGTTGAAAAACGAAAAATGGTAAATTCTTACTGGAAAGCATAAACTGTCAACGAAAATTTGAATACTAAAATTTTAAAATGGAAAAAATGGATGCTTAACTGAACAAATTAATTTTTATCTGAAACTATGGAATTTTCAATAGGAACTTTCGAACAAATGATTACGTTTTCACAAGAAATGATGAAAAACCAAACGAAATTGTAAATATTTCACAGAAGTAGTTGAATTTTGGACCAGAAAGACTAATTTTCAACTGAAATGATGAATATTTCACTAGAATAGTTCAATTTTTGAGGGACAATTAATTTTCAACCGAAAAATACAATTTTTCAACAAAATGGCAGGGATTTGGAATATAGAAATGGGAATTTCCAAACAAAAATGGAATAATGACATTTTTGGCTCAAAAAATAAATTTCAAATCAAACATAAGAGTTTTTAACTGGATTAATGTTTGACTAAAATGGAAAATGTTCAACTGCATAACTTGAATTGTTACCCGTAAAGAAAAATTTCTGAGGAAGAATATTAACTCCCGAATGAAAAGATAATTTTCTACAAAAAACTTGGCCTTCCAACAAGATATGTGAAGTTCCAACGAAATAAGTGGAATTTCAATTTGAAGCGACAAGTTTTCACCAAATTGTCGTATTTTGAACTAGAGAAGATCAATTTTCTACTGAAGAAATTGATTTTCAACCAGACGAAAAAATTTTCAGGTGTAATGATGAATCTTCAAATTAATAGATGTATTTTGAGCAAAAAGAATAATTTTTGACCATAAAGAGTAATTTTCTGAAAAAGGGCAAATTTTCCACGATTTACATTATTTCCGGGAAAAATTGTTCAATTTTCAAAT
Source organism: Neuroterus valhalla (assembly GCA_011762715.2). Classification (NCBI taxonomy): domain Eukaryota; kingdom Metazoa; phylum Arthropoda; class Insecta; order Hymenoptera; family Cynipidae; genus Neuroterus; species Neuroterus valhalla. The sequence goes on from WSXT02000006.1 coordinate 1,318,972, forward strand.
TCAAAAATCAATGTTCAACTAAATACTTGAAATTTCACAAAAAAAAAGATGACTTGATTTATAACAATGTAGTTACAATTTCAAACAGAGGTTAATTTTGAATTCAAATAATGCAACTTTAGCAAAAGAATTTGATTTTCAGCCAACAAGTTTAAATTAAGAACAAGTAGCTGATTTTTTAACTAAAAAGCATGAATTTCCAACGTCAAACGTAAACGAGTTTTCTATTATAATTCAGGAATATTTCTTTTTTGGAATACTACTTTTACATTCTCTAAAAACTGCTTGAGGTACTTTCTTCATTTGAAATTAAGGAGAGAGAAATTTGTGACCAATTTTGAATTGGAGGAACGATATTTCAGAATCCTCTGTTCTAAATCCAAATTATAATTAGTTTGAATGAAAACTATAATTATTTTCTCAAATTCCTTGTCCCAATTCAGATAAATGAGGAAAAGCAAATAAAACGTGATAAATTAATTTTTTTCAATTTAGATAATAATTTTTCCTGTATGTTTTGGCTACCATCGATTCGATTATCAAATTCAAGTTACCCTAAAAAACTTCGCAGAGAAAAAAATTTCCAAAAATTTTGAATTTAATGTTTTCCTTATAATGAGAAAGAATAAAAATTATTCCTCTCGTGAAGTATAGATGTATTTAAGGGGTTAGGCCACCCTTCAACTTGAAATGCGTGTATCTCAATAGTGCATTTCTTAAGTTGGCAGGACTCATAACTTAGCCAATTTTCAACCGATTGACCTTAAATTTTAAATCTATCTTGGAAAATACATTGTCTATGGTAGTTTGTAGGATTTTTCTTCTACACTGCATGGTCCATTTGTTATTAACAATTATCTGACGTTTTTGAGGCAAGTTTTTCACTTTCCAGTTTAGAAGTGCGCCATTCGGCCAAAAAACAATATATCGCCAGAATCCTACGTACTTATATAGAATTTGTCATATACAGTCAAAAAAATTCATTGGCTCATTATGATTTAAAAAATTACGGGAGCTGTTAGTCTCCAGCCGTGGGCCCTGAAAAAAGCAGACGTCATCGCAAAAACGATGCATAGCCGCCATTTTAAGATAAATTGCCTCAAAAAAATTATTGTAAGCAGTTACTGATATGCATCATGAAATCCTGTTTCTGTAATCTCGATTTATTTTGTAGTGTTTCTGCCAAAAAATCCCCAAAGAGCTTTTTTTCGGCCCCTAGGGTGGCCTAACCTCTAAAATATTTTGAGAATTAGATTAAAGTAAAGTTACATTCTTTGAATCAAATGAGATGTTTTTCATTCATAAGGATAAAGTGGTCATTCCTTGTATTTTTTCGGTAGAAATTTTGATATTCTAGGCTGGGTCGAAAAAATTCCCGTCTCTGTAATAGAAATCTTGGATATTTCCCGGTCTTTCCCGGTTTCCCGGTCAAGTCGCCACCCTGAAGAACCTTATAGATCTACTTTAAAGCGACTTTTTCACTTCCTATCTTAATAGTTTTTCGCGGAGGAAGGACCAAAAGCTAGAAATAAGCAAAGGAAAAGCGGTTAGCGGTAGCTAGAGTTATGTACTGTTGGTGCTCATTCCCGTATGGGTGTTTCGTATATATTTACAACCAAGTATCGCTATCTCCGACCGCGTAAAGAACACGGGGAATGATATACGCAGTAATAACAGGCACCAGGGCGGTGAGAGAGACCAAGGGGTGAATTTCCGTAATGCCTATAATGCTCTAACGTTATGTACAGCGTTTCCTCCGTTTTCACAGAATTTTATTGCCGGAAAAAAGTGGTCGCCCGGAAGTCCTGAAATATGTAGCCACCCCTAGAGTAACCGCCTTCGAAGAGCTCAGTATCCGCGCATTCGTTTACGAGGGTGAAAACGATTTTAATATCGCTTTACAACAAAGACTTTTGATCTGATGGTTTTTAATTTTTGAAAACGAGGACAAATGAGGATTAGGAATTCCAATCAATAAAAAAAATTTAGTTCCGAGAGGGAGGAATTCAGAAGGAATCGGCGAAACCGAATAAAACACGAATGAAGGGAAAATCGGTCTGACAAATCGGCAGCTGTTATTGACTGGTGCGGGGGCGAGTCTCACGTTAAAAAGGTATCTTAACTGATACCAGAGGACAATTATTGAACTGTGCGTTCCATTCGGTAGAACCGGAGATAACGCCGGTAGCGTCTATCAGAGGCGAGAGTCCGGATTGTTAATTGCTGCCTGTCACGGGCACGCAATAAAATCGAAGGGATTGCTTCATCATCCACTAAATCGTTCGGGTTTTCTAGGAAGGAAGGCTTTTCCGTTTTAATGTTCTTGAAAATTCTAATTTACCTTTCTTGTTAATACAAGCAGTTGGAATTTTTAAGAAGTGGTCCCCAACGGACCATCCACAATGCATGAACCACAATAGATAATCTAAGAGGGATAATAATGAAATGAAATCAAGAGTATATATGGCTTATGTTTGGAAGATGGATCGCAAGATATATCATACTTTGACTGCCCTGCAACATTTATTTCACAGTGCATGAACCGAAAGGAATAATTTGCAATTGATAGCTTACGACACTTACTATGTCACTGGTAAAACATGACGGATGGTCTACCATAGACGACAATAAATATACCGCATTAGATAATTAATCATGAAAACGCAACGGAAAATTAACTAGATCTAAAAATGTACAATGGATGAACTCGAATGTAGCAGTCAGAAATAATTCACAGCTGATATAAACAGTGTGGCGATTCGGCGGATGATTTCAAATTCCCGGTCATTTCCCGGTTCTTCCCGGTCACGTTTTAGAATTTTCCCGGTCAACTAGAAGTAAAATATTTATATTTGTAGCAGAACCCCAAATTTTCCTCTTACTCATGACGTTTATTCTAAACATCCTTTAACACAACCGAAAAATGCAAAACAAATGGATTTTGAAAGGAATACTCGAATTTTCAACAACAAAAAATCATTTTTTTTTACATGAATTGGAACAGCTAAACTTGAAATAAAAAAAATCAATTTACGGTAACGAAAATAAACGCCTTGCCAACCAAATAGTTCACTTTTTCAATGAAGAAGATGAATTTTCAAATAAAAAGATAAATTTCTAACTAGAGCACTTCAATTTCCAACTATGAAAGTGAATGTTTCACAAACGTTTCAATAGTTAAATAGTTTTGGATAAATTGAATAGTTGAATTTCGAACCAAAAATATAATTATTTTCCACCCAAAAATGGAACAGTAACATTTTTAGTTCAACAAACTAATTCCAAACCAAGCATAAGAGTTGGATACTAAAATAAAGAATCTTCAACTGAAGGAAATACGTATTCAAACACATAAATTAACTTTTACTGGAAACGATAAATTGTCAACGGAAATTTGAATAATCACATTTTAAATTGAAAAAAGGTATGTTTAAATAAATAAATGAATTTTTAGCTTGAACTATAGAATTTTCAGTTGGAATAAGTTAAGCTTTCAGTTGAAAAAATTACTGTTAAAAAAATTACCTTTCATTAAACGAAAACAACTATCTTTCAAACAAATTATTTCGTTTTTACACAAAATAATGAAGTATCATATGAAATTTTAGATGCTACACTGAAGTAGTTGAATTTTAAATCAGAAAGACGAACTTTTAACTGAAATCATGAACATTTAACTAGAATAATTCATTCCTTGACAAAAACTTTATTTTCATGCAAAAAATTTTTTTTCGAAAAATGGTTGAGATTTGAACCATAAAAATGGAAATTTTTAAACAAAGAAGGAAAAGTGGCATTTTTGTCGAATAACATGAAAAATGTTAAAATTTATAACTTGAATTGTTAAGCAAAAAGAAGAACAAAATGTGTTAAGTTTCAAGGAAATAATTGAATTTTCAATTAAAACCGACAAATTTTTACCTAATTGTCTAATATTGAACTAGAAAAGATGAATTTCCCAATAAAAATGAAACAGTTAAATTTTCAGTTGAAGAAATTGATTTTCAAACAAACTGATGAATTTTCAGGTATAATGATGAATCTTCAACGGGAATAGATGTATTTTAAACAAAAAGATATATATGTTACCATGAAGATTAATTTTCCATGAAAAAGGCAAATTTTTCTCAAAGTTCATAATTTCTTAAAGAAAAAGTTCAGTTTTCAAACTCAAAAAACAATGTTCAACCAAATACTTAAATTTTCACTAAAAAAAAAAAGATAAATTGGTTTCTAACAAAGTCGCTACAATTTCGACCAGAGGTGATCAAAAAACTTTGATTTCCAACAAACAAGTTTGAATTTAAAACAAGTAATTGATTTTCCAACTAAAAAACGATGAATTTGCAATGAACAATGTAAATAAGTGTTCCATCCTACTTCAACAACTCTAAAGACTGCTTGAAGTACTTTCTTGATTTAAAATAGGAAGAGGGGATTTTAAACTTCTTTTCAATTTTAAATTGGAAGAAGGATATTTAAAAATTTCTCTTTTCTAAATCCGAATTATAATAAGTTTAAAAAGTTCCCGTTCCATGGGAAAAATTCCCTGTTCCAAGTAGAATTATAGTCCTTCCCTAAAACTCTCTGCCCTAAAATGAAATCTATAATTATTTTCTCAAAATCCCTGTCCCAAGTCATGAAGGAGGAAAAGAAAATAAAACGTGATAAATACATTTTTCTGTAAAAATTCAGGTAATAATTCTTTCTATATGT
>WSXT02000006.1:1323787-1341850 GCA_011762715.2 Neuroterus valhalla
CGTGATAAATACATTTTTCTGTAAAAATTCAGGTAATAATTCTTTCTATATGTTTGGGCTATCATTAATTCGATTATCGAATTTGAGTCAGCTAAAAAAATCTCATAGAGCAATAGTAAAAAAAATTTCTTCCTCTCATGACGTACAGATATGTTTATATATTTTGATAATCAGATAAAGTGAACGTTACATTCTTTAAATAAAATGATAAGATCTCTTTTTGAATAATAAAAAAAAGCGGTCATTTCTCGTATTTTTCGGTAGAATTTTTCACAGTCTAGGTTGAGTAAAGTCGATTCCCGGTCATTTCCCGGTTTTTTCGCAGTCAATAAAATTCCTGGTAATTTACCGAATTCCTGGTCAAGTCGCCACTCCGATAATACAAAAAATAATTTCTTCTTGACGATTCACAAAAACTGTGATACAGAAAAAATGATCAATTGAAGAATGATAGAATTTATGAGAAATAGACTTCATGGAATATCTGTAACAACCAGTCTTTTACCAAGATTAATATAATTACCTGAGTATAATGATATAGATTCATAAGATGTTTAATAAATACATTTAAAGTAACATTTTTTCAAGGTAAGGCATGATTGAAGAAGGACTAGCAATCGGGGATGCGTGGACTAAGGAATCGTTCGACAATGGAATGCATGTAGAGTAGCGCGTTTCTTGCAGAGGAAAGACGTAATTTGGACGTTGGCAGGTATTTATCCCGCTCGGCAGGAAGCAACACGGAGGCAGTCGGGGCGGAGGAGTTTCGTGACGCTAAGAGCATTAAAGAGACGTTTTCCGCCCGACACTTAGGTTTTCGTTCTCGCGCCCACCCCATAGAATCAAGGCCTATCGGCTTAGCACTTGGCGGGTGGTCCCAGGCCGCCCCTTGCTTCCTTTTTCCACCCCAACCACCTTCAACATTCTCTTGTCTCAAATCTACTCTCCCACTCTTTCCTTAACACTCATTCTCGCTGTCTCGCTCCGCAGACTATAAGTTCAGAACAAGCGGCACCTAGTATAAATATTTTCCCACTTCTAAGAACTTGAGTATCCACCATCAACATAAATATAGACTCGCGCATTCAATATAGATTCGGTTATCTTATTATGCAAGTTCGAAGAATTATCAAGTGTAATATGTAAATCTAATATGTTGGATAAAATAGTATATGGGTCATTTCATGTCAGATTTACCACCAAAATTTAAATTCACTCAAAGTTCTATTTTTCTCGATTTTTACACATAAATAGAAGACACGTAATTTGTATCACTATTTAAACTTTAAGATTCTGAAGAAGATCACTTTTTTTAAATGCTCAAAAGTACCAATAAATTATTCATTGGAATTCGGATTTTTCAGAATAAGTTCATGATTCTTCATACTTTGATTTTGTAATTTGCGAAGAATATTCAATATTTATTTATCCGAGAAACATGCAAAAATGTGAAACAAATTGCATTTACAAAAAAAGGTATCTCCCAAATGAATTTTTTCCTGTGCGATTTTGCAATATACTCAAGAGAGTATCTCACGAAAATTTTAGAGTGGACCGTCAATGAGTTTTTGAGATGTGACAAATAATGTAGGACCGTGTTACTTCGAGCGCGAGCTGCTGCATCGTCTTACTCAGTCTACCACGAGCATGCGAAGTCGAATACGTTGCCTTACGTTTTCGTAGATCTTTTCCGGAATTTGTAGGGAACATGCTCGGAAACATACATAAAACCATCTAGAAAGTGACAGTGATGCTGAAGTTCTGATTTTTCATTCCAAAACATTTTTTATTATTTTATTCCCGAGTTAAGTCGTAAATCACGCGTTGGAATTGTATGAATGGGCATAAAATGACGGGTGTAATTCTTATATATCGGTGATTTACGAAAATAAACGAGATTATAAAGTAGCTGCTGAATTTTTAAAAGATTGATTCGAAAATCGCGTTACAATAAAGGGAACACAAAAGTTATATTACATCGAAGCCATGCGAAATCACCAATTAAAAGTGAAAATTTACTCTTCTTGCCCCAGATTTAAATATAGTAGCTTTTCAAAGAATGTATCAAAGCGAGCTTCGAAATGAAAAGCGAAATAGATCAGAAAATACGCATCTAACGACGTTATGATTTTGTACAAAAATTTCGAATGATAGTGAAAATAATGATGAAAATCTTGAGTGAAATTTTTTTATTGCACTGTGCTGTACTGCTGTATAGAAATGTTTCCCATCGAAATACTACAGCTTACACGAATTATTTATTGTTCATTCGATAATAATAAAAACCTTTCTTATGCACACAGTAAAAAAAATTCTTGTTTTTGTTACAGCTTGTTTTCGGTGAACCTTGTCTGCCTGTATAGTGCATAAGTCTGTCCTCCTTCCTCGTGGCTAACTTCAATTACACCTTGAATCAAGCCCACTTTTAAGCTTGAATCAAGACTTTTTTTTCTGTGCATGAAACGAATTTGGTAAACATAATTTATTTAACAGAATTTGGAAGAACTATAGCTGACTCTCATTTAAATTTGATTGACTGGAAGCCCTTAGGAAAATATCCACGAAAACGAAGTCAACGTACTCGACTTCGCATGATCGTGGTAGGTCGGGTAAGACGATGAAGCAGCTCGCGCTTGAAGTAACACCGTCCTACATTATTTGTCACATCTCAAAAACTTATTGACGGTCCACTCTAAAATTTTTGTGAGATACTCTCTGAAATATATTGTAAGATTACATAGGAACAACTATGAACTCATTCTGAAATATCCAGACTCTAATGAATAATTGATTGATACTTTAGAGCATTTCAAAAAAGTGATCTTCATTAGATTCTGAAAGTTTAAATAATGATAACTTGTAAATTTTACATATCATATAAAACAAAAAAATACGTGTCTTCTTTTTTTATTTTGAAATCGATAAAAATATAACTTCGAGTGAATTTAAATTTTGGTCGTAAATCTGACGTGAAATGACCCATATATTGCATTTTACATATCAGGGTGGCGATTCGGCGGACGATTTCAAATTCCCGCTCATTTCTTGGTTCTTCACGGTCAAGTTTTTTAATTTTTACGGTCAACAAGAAGGGAAACTTTCATATTTTCCACAAATCGCAAACATTTATTTCTATTTATGACTTTTATTGTAAACATCCGTTAACACAACAGATCGGATGCTGCCTGATAAATCAGTTTGGAAAAGAATACTCAAATTCACAACAAAAAAAAATCAATTTTCTTACAAAAATCGGAACATCTAAATATACAATTAGAAAATAATCAATTGTCGATGACAAAAAAAACGGATTGCCAACAAAATAGTTTATTTTTCAAACAATGTGATGAATTTTCAAATAACATTATGAATATGTAACCAGAACCTTTCAATTTCAAAGCAAGAAGAATTTTTAACTAAAAAGATAAATATTCAACTGGAGCACTCCAATTTCTAACCATGAAGGTGAATATTCAAACGAAAAGAATAGTTTCCCAATAGGAAGAACAATTTTTTAAGAAAAAATTCTTTAGTTTAGCAAAACAATTTCAAACCAAGCATAAGAGTCGTCTACTAAAAAAAAGGATCTTCAGCTGAAAGAGTTGAGTTCTCACACAGCTAAATGAAATTTTACTGTTAAGGTAAATTGTCAACGAAAATTTAAAAAATCAAATTTTTAATTGAAAACATTGATGAATAACTAGACGAATAAATTGTTATCTCAATCCGTGGAATTTTCAATTAGAATAAGTTAAGTTTTCAGTTAAAAGAAATCGCTTATAAAAAAAACTTACTTTCAAAAAAAAAGCCAACCTTCAACAAACAAAAAAACTAACTTTCAAACAAATTATAACATTTTTACACAAAATGATGAAGAACCAAATGAAATCGTAAATGTTTACCTGAAGTAGTTGAGTTTTAAACAAGAAAGACGAAGTTTTACTGAAATCATGAACATTCAACTAAAATGGTTAAATTTTCGACAAAAAACTAATTTTCATTCAAAAAGTACAAGTTTTCAACAAAATTGTTCATATTTCATCGACACGAATAAAAATTTCCAAACGAAAATAGGCTAGTGACATTTTTAGCTCAAAAACTTAATTTCAAACAAAACATTAACAGTATCGCCTAGATGAATGTGCGACTAAATTGGAAAATGTTGAACTATATAACTTGAATTGTTAATTCTAAAGGAGAATTTTTAAATAAGCATATTACCTTCCAAAAAAAAATCATTTAGTACCAAAGAATCCATTTTTCCACAAAATATGTGAAGTTTCAACGAAATAATTTTAAATTCTCAAAAAAATAGTTTAATTCTCAAATTCAGGAATCAATATTCAACCTCATACTTGAATTTTCACTAAAAAAAGATGAATTGATTTCCAATAAACAAGTTTCAATTTAAAACCAGTAGTTGGTTTTTCAACTAAAAAAGGATGAATTTCCAATGAACAATGTAAGCAAGTTTTCTAGCATAATTCAGAAATATTTCTTTTTCGGAATGCTACTTCTACTCTGAAGACTGCTTAAAGCACTTTATTTGGAATTGAGAAGAAGGGGCCTTAAAATTTTGAATTGGACGAAATATTTTGAAAAATTATTTTCTCCTCAATCCGAATTATAACTTGTTTCAAAAGTTCTGTTTCAAGTTAGATAAGTGAGGAAAAGGAAATAAAACGTGATAAAAACATTTTTCTGAAAGAAGGAAGATAATTATTATTTCTGCAGGCTCGGGCTATTATCGATTCAGTTGTCAAATTTGAGTCAGCTAAAAGAATCTCACAGAGCAACAAAAGTGCAACACATCTTTCTTAGAATGAAAAAATTTTAAATGCTTCCTCTCATGAAGTATACATATATTTGATTATTTTGAGAATCTTATTGAAGGAACGTTACACTCTTTAAATCAAGTGATAAGATCTTTTTTTGATTCAGGGAAATTCCCGGTCATTTCCCGGTTTCCCGGTCAAGTCGCCACCCTGTTCATATAAAATATCACAGGTGATCGCCGCTGCATCAAATATAGTTATAAAGCACAGTATTTCTTATGAAAAAAGACTTTCTATTATCGCGTATAATAAAAGTTGTAAGTTTCGGTAAGTTTGAATATCTTGTCATGAATTACTGAATCGATTACGAAAGGTACAAGTTTACGAGCCTGACGATATCTGACGTTTCAGTTTTTATTTGGCTTAAGGTAAAGATTACCAGTGCATTTACATTATTGTTTAAAATATAAGTTTGGATGAAATGAAAAACTGAGTAGCTCATGAGGTGGTAGATAAAGGTAAAAGCAGGGAAGAGAAGTACTTGGTTCCAAGCAACAACGCCCCAGGGTGCGTCGGTGGTGGTGAATTATCAGCTAAGAGGAGATTATTCAAATAGATATAAATCGAGAAGAGAGCGCAGACGCGTTGTGCGTTTGCCTAGTGCTGGGTTGGTTATCGTTGAAGATGATGGGTCTGCCTTTAAATCAATTGTACTTAAGTAGCCAATTTGCGATGTAAAAGTACATTTCCATAAATTAAGCGTGAAGACGTTGCAGGATCTCCCAAGTTCAACTCGTATGCAAGGTTGGTTGAAATGTCTGATGGCTTCAAAATTTTTGAGATAATAAACTAATAAGATTTGATTGATTTATATTTTTAAGGATAGATATTTTAGATGATTGATGTAGTGAAGATCTAACAGCTCAAGTAACTAAAATTTTGAATAGTTGAATTCTGATAGATAGATGTGTTTTGCGCGTAATGGATCTAACTTATGAATTTCCTCCTCGTGCGTTGTACCTCTCACATTATATGAACAATCCAATATCGAGTTATGCATCAAATGCCTTTCCTGAAGCGGGAAACATGCCACCGCTCACGCTACGTGCTAACTGCGCTAAACCGTGTTAACGAGGGGGAGTCTATCAATTCGAGCTACTCAACGCGATATGCACGTAGACCGTGGTACAGGTACGCATTGCCAGGAGAAGACACCAAGTGATGCTCGTTCATGCGAATTTGCGCGAATCGTTCATCATTAGCTCACCTCAGTGATTCTCGATAAAAGGATACACCTTCTTCTCATGATAACATCCCAGGCAGTGATTAGGCATGTGTTTATTGTGCATTCCAACCAAAAAAATTAAAAGATTTCTACGATACTTAGTATCTAAGTGAAAAATATACGGAATTGAAAGGCCGGATAGAATAACGACTTCCGCGCGCGAGCAGGGCAAAATAGACCCTGACAGTATGCAATCACCGCTGAGTTTGAGTGAACTTTTCCGATTAAAAAAACATTAACAAAATCTTCGAAAAGTGCATAAAAGTCAGCAAGGGAGTTGTTAATAATGATTCAAAGTATCTATCTGCTAAGTTTCAGGAATTTCCATCATATACTTCCAGAACTGTTGAGAGTTTAGTGCAGGATTATTATGTTCCGGGGAAAAAGACACTTTTTTAACGCATGAACTATACTATTCCTCCTACTATACTATTCCTATGTATTTTAAACCGCTGGATCCGAATATGCACGCGGGTTTTTCATGAAAGTATTACGTTTTGCTTAAATTGCAAATGTTTGAACGAACTATGTAAAAATTGAGTTTTTAGCTAGAAATTTTTAAAATAAAAAATATGACTTATTTTAAGACGGAAACGTCTCTAGTGACAATCTCGTAAAGTTCATATATCTAGAGTTATAAATTTTTGAAGGTCGAAAATTCGACATTTTTCGCTAACTTTGACTGTTATCCACTTTCGACCTGTTTGATGCTTCCTAAAACTAAAAAGCTACTTATTGTTTAGAAATTACCCTCAAAATAAGTCTGCTTTAAAAGCCGGTTTCGTCGAGTCGAATATCACGCAAATGTACCAGTAACACCCCGGATAAAATCGAACGTCTTGCAAACGTTTCGCAAACGTTTTCTGTCAAACTTTCAAACGTTTGTAAATTTTATCGGAAGCAAAGTTTGCAAAACATTTTCAAAACGTTGGATACTTCCGCACATTTTTGATACTTTGACGTTTGTGAAACATTTCAGAAACGTTTTTAGAAGGTTTGAAGAACACTTGATTGAAAAATACAAACTTCTTTAGTAGTTCATATACTTTTAATGGTATTTAGACCATACCCTAATTTCTAATGACTCTTCCTTTTCTTTTCTTATAAATATATGTTTGAAAGTCGTACATGTAGTAATCACCATAGCTTCCTGTCACTTGCAAGTAATATCACGCCATCTATCGGATACATTTTTCGATCAAACGTTCCTATAACGTTTTTGATACGGTCGTGATTTCGATCGTTCGAAATGTTACTTCCCAAACGTTTCTTTCACTCAAAAATCAGCTTAAGTATACAACGTTTTCAAAACGTTTCTATCACAAAAAATTCCAAACGTTTTCGGTTTGCCAGAAAACGTTTTAGAAACGTTTGTGTCTTATTCGGGACGATTACCAGGAAAACGTAAAAATATCTTTTGTCATTGCTTCCGAACTACACTAATATGAGGAGTAACTTTTGAAGAATAAGTAGCTTTTTCAATTTTAGGAAGCATGAATTAGGTGGAAAGTGAATAACAGTCAAAGTTAGCGAAGAATGTCAAATTTTTGACCTTCAAGAATTCATAACTTCAGGAATATGAACTTTACGAGAAAGTTACTTAACCCGTTTCTGTTTCAAAAAGAACCATTTTTTGAATAAAAAAATTGTCTAGCTAGAAAAATCAATCTTTTCATAATGTGTTTGAAGAATTGCAATTTATACAAAAGGTAATACTTTTATGAAAAGGCGCCGGACATATTTAGATCCAGCAACTCAAAATACATTGGAATGGTTTCGTGCAGGAAAATAGTGTCCTTTTACTGTTGAATATATTATTACATATACAGCAGCATTGCCCACTCGCGGACTAATCCGCAAGTAAATCTGGCACTAAACTCTTCACAGTTCTGAAAGTATATGATGGAAATTCCTGAAACTTAGAAGATGAATACTTTGAATCATTATGAACAACCCCCTTGCTGACTCTTATGCACTTTTCGAAGATTTTGTTAATGTTTTTCTAATCGTAAAAGATCACTCCGAGCTCAGCAGTTATTGCATACATTCAGGGGCTAGTCCGCCCGGCTCGCGCGCGGTAGTTGTTATTTTATCCGGCCACGGCCCTTCCATTTCATTTCTAAGTAGATAAAGTTGCACATAGGCAGACAACGCATTATCTTATCGTTGAGTACATTCCAAGTGTCTCATGTCGATGTTTGTTTATAGTCGAATCATGAAAACTCTAGAATTTGATATCGAATAAATGAAAAACGGAGCACTGGAAGAGAAAATTGAATAAGATAATTTTGTGGAGAATCTGCTCAGCTCCTGAGCCATGTGCTGAGAGTTCACGTAATCTACGTGTGAGGTGATTCCAATAAAAAATGTAGAATGAAGAGGGTGAATACGAGGGGTAGGCAACCAGGCATCTCGAATGTAATCATTAGCAAATTTCAGGAAAGCGGGGTCCCCTCTTTGCATCGCGTGTGTCTACTAATTTATTCCCCTTTGAATATTCGAAGGGCACCCTTTCCTTTCCTTAGACTCTGTGAGTTGGTCCGTTGTCTTCCTCCTTGGGTGGGCGTCGCATGACCGGGACATTAAGACATTGTTCGCATGATTTACACTCCGAAATTCATTCATGAGCCAACCATATATTAAACATACATTGTGAGCTAACCCTTACCTTTTAAGGACCTCCTTCTATTATCTCCTTGAGTCCAAATTCCGCGACAATTTTTATCCAAGAATTTACCTCCTTACAACCTAAGAATCTTAAAATTTGGAATAAAAATCGTCGAATGTACTGTTTCCTTAATTTGCAGGCCGCCGTTTTTCTAGGTAGCAATACTTGGTGTCGCAGGAGGAAAGCAAGGGTGTAGGAAGTAACTGATGAACTTGAGTCATCGATCATCCAATTAACCGGACGATCAATCATCCGGCTGCCATTTGCCCCAAACACGGTTCGAAGCAACTAGATGTTCTAGACCACGCGGTGGTCCAGAATCCTTCGGGCCTCACCCCTCTTCTAGTCAGCACCGACCTGCTCGACCCTTACGCTGAATCCCTAATCAACCCTTTTCAACGCGCGTAATTTCAAGCCATCGCCTGCTGGTTGCAACGCGTTCCACCTTCCCTAAGTTTATCGACTTGCTCCTGACTCCTCGCACCCTTCGATCTGCTCTTGCTCCATGATTGATGCTACTGGTTCTACAGAAAATCAATATCAATTAAACACTAATTCTCCTTAATTTACTCCCTTTCAATAACACTAGAAAAATATTTCGCTGATTTCAAAAGTTTCATAAAGTTTTGAGACATTTTGTTAATTTTATAAGATCAAGCGTGCAGAAGTGTGAAGACGCTAAGGAAAAAACAACTAGACGTTTTTGTGTAGAATCAACAGAAGATATTTCTTTTAAATTTGTAAGTTTGTTTGAAAATTCCGAATGACATACACCGCATACACCCTTAGACAAATATGATCAAAATTCAATATGCATGTGACTAAAGTTATTTGCATCAACCATCTAATAAATTTAACATACCATGAGTTGACTTAATGTATATGTATATCAAGCACGGTGAAACAAAGCTCGTGGAAACTCAAAGTTATTTGATGCATTAAAATCTTTTCATATATTAGAAACTCAAGTAATTTTCTTAAATTCATGGACTGGATTATTATTTATAATAAAATTGTGACGCGCAAGTGACATTTCCCTCAGAAATTCCCTGTAAATGATGAAATATTAACGTAAGTTAAGCTGCTTGTAGGTTATGTTTCCTAATTATTTGCTTTCTCGAACCTTTCTATTCACAAGATAGTCTCCTAATGGCAATATAATATCTTGAATTCAGATTCAATGTACAAATGAATCCCAAATGAATATTGGAATTTTAAATATCTCAACAGTGTACAATAACGCTCAGTAGCTTGTTGAAGTAGGATATACCTTAAGGGGGGATTCTCATATAGATGAATAAAAATTCACTCCTACCTTGCGAATTTTTTTTGAGAAAACTATTGAGTATTTTATTTTCAACATTTCAGACACTATTCTTCAATATTTTCAGAAATAAGAAATATTTTTTTCATAGCTCAAATGTTAATTATTATTCCATTCAAAAAACTGAAGTAACTTTTTTTTATTCTTCAAATTTGCGGGAAGAATTGTACTTGCCACAGCCTGCCGAAACAAAAAAATCGGTGTTATTTATCATTATTGGATCTACATCTCGTCGATGAACCTAATTTTAAATCATAAAAAAATTGTCTAACAAAATGGCGGAGTTTTGGAGAAAAAACAATTTTTTTCATTATTTTTAACAAAAAAGAGTTGCAAAAAAACTTTACGCCAAATTATATAGGTTCATCGACTAGCTGATTAAATTATCTTCAACATGTTTTTTCCTTTTTCATACGTTGAAAATTAGCCGAGTAATCTCTCCCGCAAAATCGAAAAATTATAAAAATCATATTTCGAGAAAAACGCAGTTGTTTGCGGTGAACTCGTGATCTCGTAGCTGCCTACAGTGAGTGGAAATACGTATAGTATCGTAAACGTTCTAAATTTTGCTCTGAAAATTTCACAGAATAATAACGAAATATTATACTATCGATTTATGCAATAAAAACTAAATCAATTTTTTGAGTCATCTATATGAGGATCCCCCCTCAAATGGAAAATCATCCCGTATTTGTGAAAAGTTATTGAGGTACTCACTTATTGTAAATTGTTATGTTTTGAATATTTCAAGTTTGAAAATCAACAATATATGACAAATTCTTCGCAAGATTGCGTATGATTTATTAGAACTGAATTTGATTCAAGATAATCAGGGATTTCATGAATAAATCATGAGGCAAATTTTTTCATTTGAGAAAATTATTATTCCAAGTTTGTTTATGTATCTTGAAACCTAACAAAAATGCAGAAAGTGAACACTTTGATCCAAGATTCAACATAAATAAGCCGTATAGACAGTAAACCTTTTTTCCTGTAGCTGAAACCAGTACAAGGTGGACACAAGCATAAACTGGAAAATGATAAAAAAAGACTGGTTTTCAAAGCAAATGTTCTATAAATATTCGAAATGAGTTTGACAATCTAGTTTTTGACTAGCAAGTTGACAATTTTCTAATAAAAATTTGACATTTTACGTGTTTTTCATGGGGAAAGCTGTTAGGTAAAAGTGAATAAATTGTTGACAGGTAAGATTTGGACACCCAACTAATTTTTTGCTTTCAGCTTGCAAGTAAAACTAAACAAAATTATTTGTGATTCTTTCGTGTCTACGGTAGGTAGTAGCAATGACAGTCATTATTAGATGTTTAATAAGAAACAGTTTGGCGTTAGTTCAATTTTCATGATATAAATAAAAAAAAAAACAATTACTGTGTAGGTGAAAAAATGTTTTCAAAAAATAGTGAATTTGATCAATGCTGTTGAGGTGGGGATTGTCTACAATATTGTGCAATTTTTTATATCTAGATAATTTCAAATTCAGACATTATCTTCCTACTGTCATTTGCAATATGAAAATGTTCGGACACTTTGTATTATTGCTTCATAGTCTAAGCGTATGAGTATTCTACTTCGAATTTTCAAGCAAATATGAAACTCACATTCCGGCATTGTTTGTCGAGAATTTCGTGTATGAATAAGAGTGCCTATCATCAGCGACAGATGGCATATTCGGGACTGAATACGAAACAGATTTAGTCAAGGTGAGACGATAAAAATGAAGCAGTAAACAGGATATGAGTAGAAGAAAAGAGAGTGAGAAAGTGCCGATTCGGCGACGGAGGTGACTTTATAAAAAGT
Organism: Neuroterus valhalla; assembly: GCA_011762715.2. Taxonomy (NCBI): domain Eukaryota; kingdom Metazoa; phylum Arthropoda; class Insecta; order Hymenoptera; family Cynipidae; genus Neuroterus; species Neuroterus valhalla. The sequence goes on from WSXT02000006.1 coordinate 1,335,658, forward strand.
CGAAAGATTCGTATCAGAGTACCTCGAGAGGCCAATACAATCTTTTAAGAAAGAAAGAAACAAGAAACATTCCCTCTCCACCCTCGTTTATGGCATTTAACTTGCAAATCCTCCTGCTGGGATCTCCTGATATCCTTCCAGCATGTGTGGAAAGTCATGGAGGGATGGGTTTTCTCTCTCGGTGGTGCTAAGAAGGCGAGAAAGGGACAATAGGAAATACTTCTCGAAGAAAAAGGATACGGAAAAAAGAACAGAAGCGTGTGAAAAATACGAGGGTGAAAAGGTGTCGGAGGTCACTGTTCCTCTGAAGGATTCCTCTTCAAGAAGAGATCTCTGCCTTGGAAAAAATCGCAAAGCTTCGACAAAACAAGTGACGAAATACTATTCCGGAAATGTTGAAAAATTATTTTCGGAAAAAGAAAATGACCAAGTATTTATTGTCATCATCAATCAAATTGTTTTCTATTGGAATAATTGGAACATTTATTTAGGGTGTCTAGATTGTAACAACCAATAACCAGGATGGTTAACACCCCCCCCCCCCTACAATTGATTCAAGCCTTCATTTGACGCTCTCTATTAAAAAAAAAAATACAAAAAAAAAACAAACTATTATCTTCACATAACATCTAGATTCAATAAATGATGAATAATCCATTTATCTATGCATAAGTTATAAATTAAAAATATTACGCCCGTAATAAACTTATCGACAGTACAGAAAAAAAAATATCTTCGTTCTTATTGTTACGAAAAAGTTTATTCTAAAAGCATCTACAAACGATACAACTCTAGGACAAAATGCTTTCATCAAACATACTTCTCGTAGTTTCCAATTTTCTTTTTTTTTCGTAGGTAGGAATGGAATTTGGTACAACAAAATTCCCTTAGATTGTATTGGACCCTGACAATATTTTGGCAGTTGTCAATTTCAATCGGTTGCCCTAATTGTGCTGTGATCGTGAAAATCCATGTTTATGGTTGTCTTAGGTAAAACAGTAGAAATTTAATATCGAAATTTTAAAATAAATGACAATATCAAGTCCTTATCAATTGCCGACACAGAATGGCAGGTCAAAAATCTAGCTCTAATAAAAATTCTCTATAAAGAACATATTTTCGAATTGTAGGATTAAAATTTACTCCCAAAATTTGCGAAAGTAATAATTTTTAAAAAATTCTAGAAAAAACTTATCTCGAACGTCCGCATAGAAATTCGCAAAACCATAGAGCTATGAAAAAACTACCACGTGCTACCACTTTTCTCTCATTATGAAATCATTAATTATTGAATTTACTAAGTGCATGGAAAAAATGAGTTGCTTCTAGCTGCCCTCTTGGTTTTTACACGTGTATTTGTGTTGTAGCTCTATGGCCGCTAAACCTTGAGCGCGTCACTACGTGACGTCCGGACGCTCGAGATAAATTTTTTCTAGCATTTAGTAAAAATTATTACTTATGAAAACTTTGGAAGTAGACTTTAATTCTCCAATTCGGGAATCTCGACTGAAATACCCTCAAAAAGTGATTCCCAAGCAGTTTTGATTAAGGTCGGGTCGAGTTTTCGAAAACTCAAAAAATACGGAAACCAGGACAGCACACGTGAAATACGGACGTCTGGACACCCTATAATTTATTCACTATCTGCATCAGCGATCCCTATGCATTGCAACCCGTCTTGCATTCGTGTATAGCTGAGATGAAATCAAGTCTCAAACAAATGCAACAAACTCATTTCTTAAAATCAGAAATATTTTTGACAACACTTTCTTCTATTAGAGAACAAAATCAGAGAAGAAAATCAATTTCACAAAAGGAATAAATATGGTGAAAGTACTGAAAAACCTTCCAAGCTGTGCCTTTTTGAAGGCGTTATAAAAAAGAGCTATGAATTTAAATGAAGAGAGGTTTCTACATTATCGAAAAGTATCAACATTTTGTAGAAAGATGAGGCTAAAATTGGGTGCGATCAGTCTGCGAAGGCAATGCTTCACTGCGGGCATCGAATAGCGAGATTTTGAGGGTGGTTGTTTTACGATGAAGCTGCAATTCCCTTTACACTCGGCCATTTCCACCAGCAAATCTTAGCTTCTTTACAATATCGTTGCTCGGGGTCGGCAGAAAGACCCTGAAGGGTACGACGTGATAATCGACGGTAAAACTGTAAATGGCAGGCCATTACATTGCAATAGTTCCACAATGCCACGAATCGACTGAAGAATTATATACTTCACCTACAGCCAAAACATCTAAGGGGAAAACTTGACTTGGTCCATTTACAGCCCATCCTAAAGTAATGATCGCAATGATTACTAAATTCTTTAAGGCATTTATCTTAAACTTTATAGGCTCACTGGATCAGGGGGTTTTTCAATTTGTGTAATCGATTTGAAAAAATTTTTATATTAATACAAACTATAGAAATGGTGATAAATAATTTAATTTAAATGTCTCAATTCATCATATTTTACCATTTTCAGTATTATGATATGCTTTGAATGTAGCAGTTTTCAAACCAGGGCTTTGAAAGGCCGGCTTGTAAAACACGTGTTAGTTCGATCGAGCGGAAAGGAGGCGAAGCACAAGAAGGTGCCAACAAGAAAAGAGGATCTGACTTCCTTGTAATCTCAGCTCAAGGTGTTACTACCCTACGTCCAGAAACTAAACTCCCAGAGGAAACATCCTATTCAAATCAGGACCTCAAATTATTCACAAAATACCAATTTGACAGTTCCAGAATTTAAATAAAAGGATATACATATTGAAAAGCACTTTAACACATTTGCTGAACTTTTTGATACTTCCTGGGTCTGAATATTCCTAAGATGCATGAGGAAATTGTGAGAAAAAATTTGTCATAGGATGACAGAGTTCAAAAACTATCTCCTTGGAAAAAAATCCAGTTTCTTCCGCACTTGAGCCCTGCTCCACCCAAGGTGTAAAGCGTGGGCAATTTCATACTTGCAAATAGGTCCCGAAGAAAGGAGAATAAGTAAATTAGGCTGGTCGACGTTGCTGATAAGAATCTCCCTCGTGCAGCTCTTCTTTTTAAAAAGCTGACTGCAAGGGAATCAAGACGTCATCAAGCCTCTCAGCCCCTCCCCTTTCTCACTAGACTTTCATTCTCCTTCGACCATCCCACTTCCTCGAACTTAATGCTAAACCAACGTGTACTCGTCTCATCGGGAAGGGAGTGGACTCGCTTTTTCCTTTGTTTCGCTTTCATGAGATTTTTAAACGGTCCGGAATGAAGTTTCTATCCAGGTTAGGGTCGCCTAAGAACCTCCACCGATTATCATTTTCGGCGGTGCTCTTAATTTATTTCACTCTCCCAAACTCCTCAAGATAAAATCTCCATTTTTCTCTGCCTATTGATTGCCAAAACAAATTATGTATATAATTGATCACAGCCCAGCCCATCGAATCACCAGAGGTTCTTCAAATGTACTTCTGAAGGAAACTTACTGGAAAAAATGTAATATGAGAGAATTATAAAATTTCCATTTCTGAACATTACATGTCTAGTAGTTTGCTTTCGACAAAATTTCTCCACTACTAGTCTTATTTTATTCTCCGGGTCGTTAAAATAAATTGCTCACGTACAACGGAAGTGAAGCCTGCTATTTGTATCGTTTTGTCGTTTTTCAGCGACGGCACGCGTACCCAATAGCATCGCATTATTTCTTTTATGGCCAATAAAGGAAAGATGACCCGGCGAGTGCTCCTCCAAAGTTTTTTCTCGTTTTCGTATTCCGCAACGCGACCCCTTCGACCACTCGGTCCTGGGACCATCGCTTCCCAATAACTCCCTATTATTGCTGTGGGGTCGTTCGGACGTTGAAGGTGTCGCAATTGGTTTTGTGTGCAAGGATATAGTCCAGGGACTCCCCGGCCCAGTTAACCAACTCTTGCTTCCTCTGGGACGCGAAAAACAAGGAGAATTCTGCCTTCGAAAGAAATAAGGATGGCTTTTGGTTAGAACTCTCTATACGACCGAAAGGTCTCTGAATAGGTGCCCAGAGAGATTTAATTTACAACCCATTTTTTCTTAAAAGTTACCTTCAAGTGAGCTTCTTTTCGATACAAGAATTTCTGCTCAAACTACGGAGGAAGGCGCCATGACTCGTGTCAATAGTGAGTCACCTTGAACTACTGAAAATAATTCAGCTATTAGAAGTAATCAGCGATAGTCCAATTTCGAACCCAAAAACTAATAATTTTTAACCAAAAATGGAACAGAAGCATTTTTAGTTCAAAAAACTAATTCCAAATCAAGCATAAGAGTCTTAAACTAAAACAACAAATCTTCAACTGAAGGAGTTAAGTTTTCATACATATAAATTAAATTTTACTCAAAAAGATAAATTGTCAACGAAAATTCAAATACTCAAATTTCAAATCCAAAAAATGGATTTTTAACTGAATAAATGAATTTTTAACTGAAACTACGGAATTCTTAATATTTGGAATAAGATAAATTTTTAGTTGAAGAAAATTCATAATGAAAAAAAAACTAATTCTCAACAAAGGAAAAAATACTAACTTTCAAATAGACTATTACACTTTTACACAAAATGATGAAGAATCAAATGAAATTGTAGATGCTACACTGAAGTAGTTGAATTTTAAATCAGAAAGACGAATTTTTTACTAGAATAATGAACATCAAACGAGAACAGTTTAATTTTAGACAAAAAACTAATTTTCATGCGAAAAATACAATCTTTCAACGAAGTGGTTGAGATTTGAAATATAAAAATGAAATTTTCAAACAATAATAGAACAGTGATATTTTTTGCTTGAAAAATTAATTTTGATCCAAATGTAAGAGTTTTCAACTAGATGAATGTACGACAAAAATAAAAAAATTTTTAATTTATTATACGAATTGTTAACCGTAAAAAAGAATTTTTAAAGAAGAATATTAAATTCCAAAGAAAAAGATAATTTTCTATCCAAAAAACGATTTTTCGACAAAATGTGCGAAGTTTCAACGAAACAATTGAATTTTCAATTCAAACAGACAAACTTTTACCGAATTGTCGAATTTTGAACTAGAAAAGATCAATTTTCCACTAAAAACGAAACAGTTCAATTTTCAGTTGAAAAAAAAAGATAAATTTCATTTAATTTCATTTTCATTTTATTGAGTAAATCCAACAGTCCGGAAACCAATCACAGGATTATAAGTTCATAAGTTTGAATTAGAATACTTAATATAAATAAATTTTCGACCGTGAAGAATTATTTTCTCCAGCAAAAGGCAAATTTTTCATGAAGTGCATAATTTCTTAAAGAAAAAGTTTAATTTTCAAATTCTAAAATCAATGTTCATCTAAATACTTGAATTTTCACCAAATAAATATGAATCGATTTTTAACAGAGTGGATACAATTTCAACCAGATGTGAATCAAAAAAATTTTGGTTTTCAACAAACAAGTTTAAATTTAAAACAAGTAGTTGTTTTTTTAAATAACAAGGATGAATTCGCAATGAAGAATGTAAACATGTTTTCTATCATAATCCAGAAATATTTCTTCTTCGGGACACTTTTTCTACTCTAAAGACTGCTTGAAGTACTTTCTTTATTTGAAATGAAAGAGTGAGGACTTTAAAACTGTGACAAATTTTGAATTGGAGGAACGATTTTCAAAAATTTCTCTCTTCCGAATCCGATTTTTTATTAGTTTAAAAAGTTGCCGTTCCATGTAAAAAATTTCCTGTTTCGAGTGGAATTATACGCTTGCCCTGAAACTTCCTGCCCTTAAATAAAAACTATGATTATTTTCTGTGATCCAATTATTAAATTTGAGTCAGCTAAAAAAATCTCACAGAGCAACAAATTTGCAAAACGTTTCTCTCATAATGAAAATAATAAAAATTCTTCCTCTCATGACGTATAGATATATTTAACTATTTTGAGAATCAGATTTAAGGAACGCTACATTCTTTAAATAAAATGATAAGATCTCTTTTTGAATCATCAAAAGAAAGCTGTCATTGCTCGTATTCCTTGAGTAGAATTTTTCATAGACTAGGTTTTTTCTTTTTCTAATTGCACTTGCTACTGCTTGCTCTATGGTTCGCAACCATTTTAGTGGCCATCAATAAATTACGTCAGGCGTGTGGGGGGAGGGGGAGGGGGGTGGTGAAATCTTACGCCTATTTTAGGTGCACATATACTTACTATAT
>WSXT02000006.1:1341950-1358738 GCA_011762715.2 Neuroterus valhalla
GCGTGGCGGTCTCGGGTAGATGAGGCAATGAACTTTCGAGTTCCAAATGCTGATAAATAATAATAATAATAATAATAGCAACACACATTCTGAAGATAATTCGACGATTATTCATGGTGCAGCATTCATTATGTTCTGGGTGATCTTCAAAAAACTTTTCAATTCTATTCGATATATTTTCCTAATATTTGGAGACTATCATGGATTATCGACTAACGAATATTAAAGCAGACGGGCAGACCGCGTCGGAATAGCTAGACCGGAAGATAATTTGAAGTAAGTAACCGCGACAAATTCCAATATCTGGAGAAATATGCGGAATGGCGCGTCGCTACCAGCCACCATGGCGTTCCTCGCGGTCGTGTCTAACCTTCGTCTTATTACGCCTTGGAATATGGGGTTGGACCACCTTCCCTTTTGTCGAAAGACTCGATTTTAGGTTAACATCCGAGAACAGAAATCTAGTACACTCTCTTTCCTGGCCCAAAATCCTTAGGAGTAAGTTGACAAATCTTGAAAATTAAAATTAACGAAACTGTTGAAGGGATTCCGAAGACTTCCTTCCACTTCTTCCAAGTCGACATTCATTCGACGCACGTCACAGTTTGCATTGTGTCCGGACCAGTGTGCCCAGCGTAAAGTGATTCTCCGACGAAATTTAATTAAAACAATGAAATTATGGAAGGAGTCGACGGCTAAGCTCAGGGGGTAGGGAAGAGGGAGAGAGAGATATGAAGAGAGAAGGAGCAAGAGAGAAAAGGATATTTAGTCCTGGATAAGATTTTCTTCTCTCGTCTCTACTCCCTCTCATTTTCTTTCTTACAATCCAGACCTCATTTTCAAACTCAGTGAATTTAGAAAAGAATTAAAAGAGAAATTTTGCTGAGAAATAGTATTATCCATCGAAAATAAAGATATTATACGTTGGTCCTAAATTGATCCTTCTGGTAAAATCACTTCTTTCCTGGTGAATAATGTTTTCAGATTCATCAAAGTTGAAGGATGTTTTGTAATTCAGGTACACTGGGACTTTGGAGAGCTCTGAGGTGTTGAAAGAAAGCGAAACGAATACGAATTATTTATGACGAATGATCTATTCGGGAGTAAATCGTATAATCTGTGGATTAGGGAGTGTTTTGGACGTGAAAGGAGAAGGAAAGCAGTTCCTTAGTATGCAAGGTACGCGTCTAGTCCGTCCAGTCTCGGTTAGTTGCCTGGGGCTTACTTAGCAGGTACCTACTTTATACTTTGTTTGGCCCTGATGGCATTAGCCCTGGGGGTGATTGCCGACCTGAGCTTTCGACGATAGCCCTCCGTTTCCCATCTACCGCCCCATCCATCTATCTATCTATTTCCAAGGTAGCCTTCACTACCAGCCACGATGCTGTTAACCCTGGATCACGTGCTCTGAAATACTGATCGTCGTCACACTCGTAAACACTCACTTCTATAGACTCACAGCACCCTCGTCAATCTTTACAGTTCCCAGTTCTACCAAAACTGTCAGTGGTCAGTAACATCCCAATGAAGAGTGGCATTCCTTTTCAATATAAAATCCGGAAGAGCTGTGTCGTACAACTTTAATTTGCTCTAACGCTACCTATGGAGCCAGCTAAACTAGTAACGCCGTTCGATACGAGACTGTCTCGATACCGTATCGAGAAATCTCGGTTTTTTCTCGCGTCGATATCGGTTTCTCAGATTTTAGTATCGGTTTTGCCTCGTATCGTTTTGGTATCGGAGAACCGATATATTGCCCGGATCGTCTCGAGATTTTGAGGCTGGACAGCCAGATAGTGGCTTCCTACGGAACAACAGAGGAAGAGGAACAGCGACGAGTTTCAACTACTTGAGTATCTACACGTAACTGCTACGCACGACTCCCAAGTATGAGATAAACAGTAACTGTTATGCGAGACGGTAAAACCCAACGCAGTCATAGTTACTGCCACGGCAGTAATGGTTACGGTCTCGACTGTAATAGTTCCTGTTTGGCCCGTAACCATCACTTCACGCGCAGTTTTTTGCTTTACCTACGTTGAGTATCTATTTATTATTATTTTTTAAATTTATATAACGATAATTACATGTGAATATTGTATAATAATAATTAGGAACTCATTCCACGAGGACAGTTTCCTCATTAAACGCTGAAGGTTCAAAATTAATCCAAATAAGCTGGATATAAATATTAATTACTGAAAAAAACCTGCTCAAGACCAGACGGATGGAGTGTAATTTATCTGGCGAATTTGGATATGACGCAACAATTAGGAAACAACTAATATAGTTTGTAAGGCGAAAAGTAAAGAACCCGGAAAGACGATCAGCTGATCCTCTCCTCCAATTTATGTAGCTTTTCAAGAAATATATTAAATTCAATGGGTAATGCGCAAGGTCAAAGTTCAAATAGAAAACTATCAGATTTCAGTGGAAATAAAATTTTGTCAGCAATGAGGAGCAACGATTACTGCAAAACGTTTTCAGGTGGCACGCAGTAACTGTTACGGTGTGACCGGAATAGTTCCGCCACTGGCAGTAGCAGTCACGGGTCATCTGCAATCCGTTTTTCATTTGTATCTGTTACGGCGAGCGCAGTAACAGTTACGATGTAAACAGTAACTACGCAGGTTTACTCCGTGTAGAACCTTTCCTTGTAATTGAAAGTTCTGCACGTTCAAATTATTATTATTATTATCAATATAATTATTCTATTTCATCTAAAAATTTTTTCCGTTAACAGGTGAGAATATGCATTAAACATGCATTTTAAGTTTCTTCTACGATTGCATTATTCTCAATTTAATTTACCATTATATTTCCGCTCTGTTTCTAGATTAGAAATAAATGAAATAACAATGTTGTTCACTTGATCCTTAAGCACTATAATTGCATATTTTCTTTTGGATTCTTGAACTATAAAACTTCTAAAAAATTTCGAAAAACTTTTAAAATTATAAAAACGGAATATGTAGAGGTCTCTCAATATAAAAATTTGTCCACGTCAGATGAAGTGGATGTTGGAGTTGACAATCTCAAAATGGCACTTCCCTAAAATTAGAGGAGGCTCGACTGCAGATTGCAATAAAAAAATTGGTTTCAGTTAAAAAAAGAAAAGAAAAAAGGAAAAAATCTTCCTGAGATATGAACCTTGTGCATACGGGTGAATGAAGTTTGATGTCAACAACCTAACTAATTTCGAAATTTCTATTGTAATGATTCAAAAAACTTGAAAGAGAGTAAATTCTCTAAGAATATTAATCAAACATATCTTCTAATAGTAACCTAATTGACATATTAAAATAAAATAGTACAATATACATAGTATTGGGAAAACGTCTTTATTTAAGATAGAAATTATCATTTTCAAAAGGAAAGTTTTTGTATTTGGCGCAGAAAACAAATATTTTATGCAGAATACATACTTCGCATAACTATTTATTTGTCAAGTTTCCGAACACTCACATTCTAGCTAGAAAGAAATTCTGAAATGTGAGAAATAGGATAATAAGTAGGAAATGTTTTTAATTTCAAAAATATTTTTGATCTGTTTAGGAATTCTGAAATTTCCACATTTAAAATTTTCACATAATCTTTAGGAAATATTACTAGATATAACCCCTTAGAAGGGAAAATTTGTAATTTTTTGTTGTTGAAATAATTAGGAAAAGAAAGATTTTTACACAGCGTCCAATTTTCATTTTTTCTAAGTTCAACTTTCTATTTTACTTATTATTCCTCAAAATTTCAGGAAAAGAGTTGAGGTTTTTCAGGGAATCTTTTCTATTATAATTTAAAGCGATAAATCTAAATAATTTGTTCTTCAGAACGAGTTGAAGTTAGAAAAAACGAAAATTGTACAGTGTGTAAAAGTATATACATATTTCATAATTATTTCAAAAACTAAAAAAGTTATGAAAGAACTATATAACGTAATGTTCGGACCATTATTTATTTGAGTCCATCTGATTTTTCTTAAAAAATTATTTTCTTCAAGATAAAATTACTTCCGACATATTAAGAATTCCAGGAAAAATACACTTTTCAAAGGGACCCGACTTTTTCCTCGGATCTGCAAACTATTTCCGTAAGCTTTCTGCAAAATATAAGTTTTGTCAAAAAGACATTGAGTAAAATACGAATGATTTAAAATGGTGACTCGGTAAAATAAAAATTATTGCGTATGCTAAAAAGTAGTGCGAACTAACAGAAATTATGTAAATCTAGTAACTCGGAAAAATAAGAATCATGACTATTGATTAATGAGTAGAAATTTTAAAAAGTTTGAGTTGGTTTCAAACAAACAAATAAATATCTCATTGAGTTCTTCGAGATTTCTTCGGCAGTGCAAACTGTAGAGTTTAGATTTTACAATATATTATTCTTTTCTTTCAAAGCCCGGTCCCAAAGGCATAAATTCCTCGCAGCTTCTTTTTCCGGTACCTGAGGCCGGACACTCGGCCAGCCTTACTCTCTCTTATACTTTGAACGAGGAATATCCCATCTGGTCGTTTCGTCTCGAAATGTCGATCCGATACCGATACAAGACGGCCCTTTTCGATATTTTTCCGGTACGTTACAAAACTGAGCGATACAAATCCAAGACTGGAAGGTGAGTAGCGTATCGGTATTGTCTCAGTATCGAAAAATATCCTTCGGCGGCATCACTAAGCTAAACGAGTTGAACCAATATAAGGATTCTCTGAATCAATTTGAAGTTCATTTTATTGGTCTTAGATTCTTTGGAAGCTTCCATTTTGATGAATACAAATAGAATAAAAAGGAGAGCTTGATTTTTGACACAAGTCCAATACAGTTCCTAACAAGACACAGTTAAGCAGAGTAAAAAGACGAAAGAGTAGAAAAAAGGGGCAAGGAAAAGGCCTCTTGGTGGAAAGAACGGCAAAGAGGCCTGGCAGCGTTATTGGAAAACGATGATTTACGATAATGGGATTTTTTCCCTACCGTGGATACAGAGAGGAACGGAGTGAGACAAGCAGAGGACGAGACAAGGAGAGGCAGATGAAGGAAGTGAGCCAGAAACCAAAGGAGAGAGTCAGAGGGTTGCCACCTTCCTCCCTCCCCCTCCCCTACTCACCCTCCATCTAAGTTCGATGGTGGGCATTAATAACGTTAATTAATATTTCACGAGAGGTTTGGCGGTTCTATAAGGGGGTAACGGGAGTAAAAGCGAAGGAGGTAAGGGATGTGAATCGTGGTGAAGCAAGCTACGGCAACCTGCCAGCTGGCAGCAGCCTAAGACGCAGTTGACTGCAACAGCCGATCGGCAAAGACCACTTTTCGTTTGTTCAGCTTTCTTACTTTCTAGAGATTATGATTCCATCTAACCTCTTTGATAAGAAACACGACCCTTTTTTACAGATTTTTGAAAGTCTTGCTTTGATCGTTAAGTGTCAGCTTTATCCTCAAGATCAACCAGCTCTTCTTAGCTGCCATTTTCTGCCACCTGAGAATGCCACTTTTTCTTCTGAATAGCACTTTGGCGTTTTCCTGTTTTTCAACTACGCGACTTTTCTGACTAGCATCAAAACTCCAAAGAACAAAGAGATTCTTATTGTCGGCAAAAGGTCAGTGAGAAGAATATCCTCATCTCTAGGAGATTCTACGGTCTTGTATTTAAATCCGGAGCATCAATATTTTATTGCGAGCACTCTTCATGTAAATTCCTGGAGATTTTACGACAATGTAATCCTCGCGACAACGACGGCGACGACAGTTTGGTCGGCTTTCTTGTTCCCATCTTTTTTTTAGGACTGCTGAATGACTAAGGGAGATTTTTATCGTCTCTTCAAAATCGACGAATGTGCTCGGCCAATCGTGATTAACGGCACTAGATGATTAACACCCTCTCTGGTTTTACTCATCTTTTATAGCCGCAAGAGTATAATTTCAAGATGGAAATGTATTGAAAATTTTGCTGAAGAGACACCTTGTAAGAGAGTTTTCCCCTTATAACATTTTAAAAACATATAAATCAATCAGCAAAGGAGTTAGTAGTCAATGTGGTCCTTCGAGCCGTATTAGAAGAATTTCACCTTCCATTTCTCGGCCTGAATTTTCGTGAGCATAAAATGTTATCCCTCCTTCCAAAACCCCCCCTTTGCAATTGTGAGGTTCAGTTTGAAGACTTTTCAGCTTGTTGTTGAAAGCATTGTACTTGATCTGTGCAAGGGTCCGATGGTTAACTAAGAGAATGAAAGAGAGTGAGATGAGATCGTGGGTGAAAGTGAGCTACTTGCGAGGCTTTCGAGGGGGTGAGGAGTATGACATAAACCGGGCGTACTGAGCACTATGTACGAATAACGGAAATTAAGTGTCAACCGAAAGAGAGTAGACTCCAGTCGAGTAGAGTCGAGTGAGAAACCTACCCCCGCCTTGCAGGCACAGGGTAGGATAAAAGCGAGACACCAAGACTAAAAGAGGGTTGAGGATACATAAGCACCCGCCGGGATTAATGCTACGTGCACGGCACTCTAAAACCAAGGATCTCGAGTCTTTCTCGCGAGTAGTTTTGCCCTTCTCGTTTATGGGGTTCTTACAACCTGTGTTTTGCGACATTCTTGGTGTTTCTCACCTGAGCTCGAGCCACATCGTTCACCCATTATCCTTTCATATTGATAAACAGATTGTCCTGTTTTTTTTCTGTTTTTTTTTTGTCAAAACGGTTTATTGTGTAGTCATAGGAAAAATTGGAACAGTGAGAATAGCTACAAAAAATTCTAAAAATAATAAGAAAAAACTCCATCTCCTGTGGGTGCCCAGTAGGCTTGAGCAATTTTTTCCCCTTTTGTTCATATTCGGAATGGGTCAAAAGTTGTAGTTTGGTAACCCGATTTCTCACAAAAAGTTATAGAGAAGAAAATGGTATCCTGTGTTCGCGTATTCACGATAATTTGTATGTGTAACTGTTGTTATCTTTGGATATGTGGGAGAAGCAGAACAACCGATTTCTTATTGGATCAAACGATTTTTTTTTTACACATTTTTCCGTATTGTATAACTTTGCTACAAAGTTTTCACGGTCGGAGAAGGAGCATACATCTAATCGAAAATTCGTATGAGTAAATTCGAAAACCTGTTAAAGATGAACGACTTTCCTACCGGATGTTTTTTCCGTTTCTCATACTGTTTGTCTCAAGAATAGAATTTTTGGTTTTTGAAAAATATTTTCAAGTGATAAAACTATAACTGTTTGTCGAAAATGGCTAGTACATTGACCTTTTATTTCTTTTAAGGCTCTGAAACAGTATATCCGGTGGTAATTTATTCGGATGATTACTTCAAGAGTTATTGTTTTTACATATGACGACCAAAGACGACAACATACAGACATCGGAGTGAAATCCATTATTTATCAATATATATGTCCGAAAACGACGAGATTAAATGTAATCCAACAAAGTCAATTTTGACATCAAACCAATGTCTTCTCATTGACAGAACCGAAATACTTTAAAATTGTTGTAAACTGTTTGCGAACCTAAATTCATCTTGCCTATTCCGCCTTACTCCAGATAATATTTTATTGTATAGTTCAATTCAAGGTGAGTAACGGAATGCGATTGAGAAACGTTTTTAACTTTATTGAAGCAATAAGAAGGTAGTATTGTGAAACTCGTGAATAGGATGTGTCACCTTCTGATTTTTAATGTTCAAATGTGAAGAAGAGACTTGAAACATACATACTCTGTTTTTTCTTGCTGTATTCCCGTTGAAGATAATCTTTTCAATGTTTGCACTAAAACATACACCACGAAACTTGATAAAATGCAACAGCAGGCACCATTTCAATTTGGGAACCATCATCAAGAAAAGCTTACTAATTTATAAGTGACCGAAATCACTTAAACTTAGTTAAAATGTGAATTCTCTGATGAGAATGTAAAGAAATGAATTCGAAGAAGCATGATAATACGTTAACGGATCGGAACTCTTTTTTCCGAAAATTTATAACAAAAATTTATTTATGCTAAATTTTAAAGAAAAGTTGCCACGATTTTGAGGTCAGGGTTGGTTTTTTATAAATTATGCATAGAGGGCGTACTAACCAGCATGCAATTTTCAATTTTGCACCAAATTCATATTTTTCATTGCCTAAACTTTTTCATTCACCTATGTACAAGCATGGTTCTGGGCCTTTTGTTTGCCTACTCTTCCGCTGGTCCTAAATTTTTGGCCACAAATATGGTGCATTTTAGGGGTAAAATTGTGGGAAGTTGTAACACACATAGCCTCCAAATACACGTTCCTCAACAAAATTTAGCAAAATAAAACTTTTTTCGATTATAGAACACAAGAAGAGTTGGAGACCTCCGTTAGCAAGTGCTTTTTAATTCCTCCAGTTTTTGAGACTAAATGATTAATACTTTCGGAAAAAACTGTGGAATTTAGAATCGATAATTTCTATAAGGGTCACATGGCCTTAAGGCAGTCTTGCACGTTTTTGGTACTCCAGTTCCATTCTTGCGATGTAAGTAGGCTCATTCATAGAACTTATACGAGCAGTTGCAAACATGTTGAGAAATAATAAATTTGAATTATTCAAAATGTGCAAGAAATTGGAAGTATTGAAAAACATTCTTTTAAAATTCAGAAATAGGATCTTCAAAATTTTTCGTTTCAGCTCCATCAATTGGAATGAGCAGTCGTTAGAAATGAGACTGGAGACACTGAAATCCTTAAGAATATTGGATGATACATGTATCAGAGAAAGCGTTCATAAACTATATAGTCACCTAATATGCACAAATATAAAGTCAGAGAGAAAAAGATGGTTGTAAAAGTGATCCCAAAAGGGAAGTCATGAAAAAATAGTAAAATATTATAAAGCAAGGAGAAGTAATTCAATATCTAGAAACAGTTATGCAGTCTGCTATTTTTTTACCCTCGACAGCAGATTCTTGATCTTATTTATGTCATCCGTAGGTCGTGGATGAGTCGTTTATCCAAGGGGTTTGACTTCAAATTTGGTTGACGTGTCTCACGTGGATCAGGGATTACGCGACCAAATCGAATGGTTTATGATATTTTATGACGGCTTCTTCTCCCGTTGCAAGGGAAAATCCTGTTCTTATACTTCTTCCATCGATCTTTCGTACGCCGCCCTTTCGCGACCCCATATTTGTGATACGTATATCGTAAAAAGTAGTCCTAGGCCAATCATCCGTACGTTAATGCGTAACAATCCCACGACAGCGACTTTGAAACATCCCTGAAATTGACTCCGACGAAATAAGGTTCTCTTCTGGCAGTAAAAGCGTCTTTCGATAATAGGCAAATTGTGCAGAAAATGCGAAAATGAAATCCTCCTGCTACTATAAATTTGAAATTTGGTCCCACCGAGTTAAAATTGAAATATATTACTCGAACACGGAGAAAAATTGTTCATTAAAATGTACCCAATTTATTTGGTGAATGGAGCTCATTACTGCATTTGGATGAGGTTTACAATGATTTGAGTATTCAATACAAAACAGAACTAAGAATATTACAAAAGTGTTATGTAAAATCTCAGTTCCGAAAGTGCAAATTCAGACATGTAGTAATTCAAATGAGGATTGTATTATTTTCATACAAGCTTACCATAAAATAACGCAAAGTAGAGTAAATTTTCAATAAATGAATTATATAAAGATTACGTTTGTGTGATATCAACCATTTAATTTAAATAATGCATAGCTTGTGGAATTCCTTAGAGATTCTCACTTTTATTAGGAGGAGAATTACACAGCTGCAAGGTACATAAAATGAGAATCGCTAGAGTCTTAAACATTGTCAGGGCTGAAAATTTGAAGCCAAGTCCCCCGTACAAACTCTAACATTTTTAAGTTTCGGTTAATATTTTAAGACCTTTGCTCCTTTGCTCTGAATAAGTAATATCTATTGAGGTACTAAATGAAAGGAGAATGTATTCAAGAATTGACGAACATGGATACGGATAAAGAAAAAAGATCGGACATCACTGGACATTCTTTATATTGAACAAATCCTGTAAAGCGCATTAGTTTGCATTTTTTATTTGAGTCCTTAAATTCTAGTCTAATTCAATCCACTACATTTAATATAAATTTAGTTTGCAACTTCAGGATGTCGACTTGCTCGGGAAACCAGGAAATGACTAGGAATTCAATTAAAAAACGGGGAATTTACTTGACTGAACCTAAATAATTGAAAATTTTACCGTAGGAATGCGAGAAACGCCTGCTTTCTTTTTATGACATAAAAAGAGATCTTATCATTTGATTTGAAGAATGTAACGTTCCTTCAGCGAGATCCTGAAAATTTTTGAATATATCTAGAGTTTGAGAGAAAAGATTTTAATTTTTGCAGCAGACTGAAATTCGACATCATATTTCAGATGTATAATTTATTAGTATTGTACCATTAGGCAAAATCCCTTTCGGGGTGAGCGTAAATCGTTTACGCTTCATCATTGTAACCGAATTATTATTGGTTAAGTTGCACACTGAGGAGGTCACCAGTCTCCTGCAGGAATCTGTTAGAAATTCTTAAAAACTGCTCAATAAGAGCTGGTTGAATTTTCTGCAAAATGATTCAGCTTCATTGAAAAAAATAGATAATTAAATTTTCTCATTAATGACGAATTTACAACTAAATTGTTGAATCCTCGGATAGAAAGATGAACTTCCTATCGAGAAGTTGAATTTCCCACCAAAAAGATGAATTTTCAAGACAGAATACATGAATTCCCAAATCAAGTAGACGAATTATGAGCGAGAAAATTGAATTTTTAAACACAGAAAAGGAAGAATATGATTATTCAATAGATAAAGGAACCTTTCGCGAAATAATTTATTCTCCAAATGAATAGTTCGTGGAGAGAGGAATTGAAAAAAATCGCCCTTTCAATTCCAAATTCGTCAAAATTTGAGAGTCCTCTCTTCTTCATTTTAAATGGAGAAGGTACTTCAAGAAGGTGTATAATATTTCTAAGAAGAAATATTCCTGAACTATAATAGAAAACTGGTTCACATTGTTCATTGCGAATTCATCCTTTTTTAGTTGAAAAATCAAATACTTGGTCAGAAGTTGACCTCTTTTCTTGGAAATTAATTTTTTTTCCTGTTGAAGGTGTGTTATTGTAGTTTGAAATTTACCTTTGGTTGAAAATTTAACTACTTTGTCGAAAATCGATTCATCTTTTATTAATGAAAATTCAAGTATTCCGTTGAACATTGATTTTTAAAAAAGAAAATTAAACTGTTTCTTTGAGAATTCATGTGCTTTGCGAAAAATTCACCTTTTTGTAGAAAATCGATATTTGTGGTAAAAAATTAATCTTTTCCGGATAAAATGTGACGCGCTCCGAAGAAAGGGACCTAAGAGCGAAAACGCGGATTTTAGAGAAGGGAAACAACAGGTGAGAGCTGGGCAGGCTTCAGCTGGAACGGCTGTTTTTAAATTGCAACAGCTCAAAAAATACTCGACAAAAAATTGTTCTGTCTGCGAATAATTAGAAAGCAACCCTCAATTAATATAAAACGACCATAATGCGGAAATCGATTTTTTTTTGCTCTTAGATCCCTTTTTCGAAGCGCGTCACAAATACATGCCAGTTGAAGATTCATAATTTTACCTTAAAATTCATCAATTTGGTTGGAAATCAATTTCTTCAAGTCGCAATTCAACTGTTTCATTTTTATTGGAAAATTGATTTTTTCTTAGTTGAGAATTCAACAATTTGCATCAAAATTTGTCTTTTTGAATTGAAAATTGAATTATTTCTTTAGGAATGCACATATTTTGTTGGAAAAACGATTTTTTGTAGAAAATGTTTTTTTTTTCGAAAGTTAAGTTTCTTGTTAAAAAATTCTCCTTCACTGTTAACAGTTTGAATTCATCTAGTTGAAAACACTTATGCTTGGTTTAAGTTGGTTTTTCGAGCCAAAAATTATCTCATTCCATTTTTGGTTGATAATTATTACTTTTATGGTTCGAAATTCAACCATTTCGTTGCTAAATTGTATTTTTTGGTCCAAAATTACTTTTTGATCGAAAATTCAACTGTTCTAGTTGAAAGTTCGTCATTTTAGTTAGGAATTCGTCTTTCTGGTACAAAATTGAACTGCTACAGTTAAACATCAACAATTTTATTTGAAAATTTATCCTTTTGTTGGGAAATGTAACAAGTTGTTTAAAAGTTAGTATTTTTTAGTTGAAGGTCAGTTGTCCCGTTATTCGTAATTTTTTATCCGAAAAGTTCACTTATTTTATTTAATCTTTCGATTCGAAAATGAAGCTTCTTGTTTGAATATAGACCTCATGGTTGACAATTGAAATGATCCAGATAAATATTCATCAATTTATTCGAAAGTTCATTCTCTTAGTTTGAGGATAGGTTTGACTTAGGTAGAGGATGTTCAGAACGAACATCATGAAATGAAACAAATGTTCTGTGTAAAATATGAATATTTTGCGTCCAGATGACCGACAAAATTGAAGAAATTGAGCATAAAAGAAAACGAGAACTCAGAATCGTCCGCCGAAATGCCACCCTGAAGTATTTAATGTTTAATTTCGCAAAAATTTTAAAAATTGAAAATTAATAATTTAGGGTTATAAGGCTACACATTTTTTAATGGAAGAATCATCCAATGTTTCTATTTACTTCCTATACATTTATAGGCCCATTTATTAATAAAATGTTGAAATGAGAAATATCGATGAAACGGGGACCAGACATTTTTTTTTACGGCCCTGACGTAGTCGTACTTTGAATTTATAGCTGAGTTTTCTTCTCTCGATATTCTAAGTGTCTCCACTAGTCTCCTGCCAACATACCAACAGCACGCGGTATTCCCGGATAGTTATCCATCCAAGTACTAACCGCGTCTAACGGTGCTTAACTTCAGTGATCAGACGGGAACTGACTTTTCGAGCTTTGCATGGCCGTCTGCATAATCGCTCAAGTTAGATGGTATAAATTTAAGAAATTCTTATGAATTGCATGCTATGTGTAAGTATATCTTAGTATAGATGACCTTTCACAGAATCTGGTTTTAGCAAGAATGATTTTTTTTTACGGTGGATAATCTTTATTATCTAGTTCTATTATTTCTTACTCAACTGCAAATCAAATTATAATGAATTCGTTTTATTAATGGATATCTTTGCATCAAATACTACCCTATTTCATTTTACATGACTGGAAGTGAAGTTTTAATAAAATGACGTAATTTCCTCCGTTTATCGAATTAAGTTATTAAATCGATTATAAGTTATGTAAAATTTAGCACAAAAATTTTCTTCGTGAAATCAAAAGAGTAGTGCCACATATCTAAAAGAGAGAGATAATAGTTACATAAGAAATGATCGAAGAATAATCACCTTAGCTAGGAAGTAATCCTAAAAAAACAAAACAATAATTAGGATGCGGATTGAGAATTTTCAACGGAGATGATTTATATCTATATAAAAGCTGTTACAGAAAGCGAAGGCTCCGAAAAGAGCGAGAAACATTTCCAAGCTGGCATTGGCTTAATTAGGAAAGGTTTTTAGTCCCCTTAGATCACGTAATGCGAGCTATACCGCACGGCGAGGAATAACTCGACCAAACTGATCAAAGCTGCTTGACGTGACCTCTTATTAAGAAACCTGCAATCGCTTCAAAGCCTTGAAATCTCTCCAGTTGCAAATTAGAACCTTTACTCGTTTCCCAAGGCTTAAGACCAAGTCTTCGATTTTTATCAAAACGCGTTATCTGCAATAAGTCTGATATCTGTTAGAACGCCTAAATTTTGTAAGCCTCAAACATGTGTTCCTAAAATGCGAAAAATACGGAGAAGAAGGAATAATTAAAAAAAGGAAATCTCAGGGGATAGAAAGCCGACAGCTCGGTGATAATGAGTCACCCAGCCAAAGCTGTTTAAGACTCTTCATTTGTATTTTAATTAGTGTCGTTATGCTAATTATGCGCCGTTGCTTCTTGCTATATCGTTTTTGTTTTCTCATCCCTTTACCCCACCCCTCGATTCACATAACTATGACTTAAGCGTCTCTGGTGTTAACGGTCCCAAAAAAACATAGGCAAGATAATTCTTAAACGTCCTTTTTACCTTTTCATTCTCGGCGGAATCAACCTAAATTAAATATAAATCAAGCCAAATCAAGGTAAGAGCAAACAAATGCTCCTTTTGTCGCTACAAAATTTCTCTATTTCCGCAGTGCAATTCTTGGTACAACCAAGCAATTTTCCTTGGCATTTATGGCACCAATTTATACGAAACTCAAGACTGAAATTAGCTTCGTCTTTGAGTATCACCCTACCACTTTCTTCTCGCACCCTCTTGTCTCACCCTGTTTCTCTTTCCTTCTTTCTCCATGCTTCTAAACTCTCACGAGTCTGTTGGCTTTTTTCCTTGACCCTCTCTCCCCATCTCTCTCTTTTTCTCTCAAACCTTCCCCAACAGGCCGGAACTTTTTGTTATAGTCGCGCAAACTTCTTTAATAATGCAACTCTTTATATTCACGGGCGTTTTTAACAAGCGCCTGCTCGAGATTAGGTGAGAGAAGCGACTAAAGGAAGAAGAAGTTAGAAAGAGAAAGGAAAATGGAAAAAAAAGAGAAGTGTGAATGGTAAAGTCAAGCTGAGTGCGTACACTTTGGGTGGATCTCAATATGCTACTGTTACGATGTTTCTTAATTATTATTATTGCCGCTGTGTATTGCCATCATTCTAAGCGAGGGAGCCCTTCACGACAATAACAACCGCGCGGCCATGAATTGCTAATCTCGCATAACTGCGCTCTGCCACTTGCCGCACCGACCCAGTTGGGTCTGAATTTTTTTTCTGAGTATATTAAACATAAAAAAGTACTCGAAATATACAGAATGAACAAACAAATGAATAAAGAAATAAAGACAAATAAATAAAAAAATACAAAACGGGTTAATGACATGTCTAAAAAACTATACCTGAAGATGTAAAAGAAATGATAAGTCTTGGAAGGGAATTTGGTGTTTCTTTTAATAGAAAACATTTTTCTATAACGAAAATTATAACTAATCTTAAAAGTTTATTGAAACACATCACAAAAGAGCATAGAAATAATATCAGAAACAAAATTTCTTACTAGACACAAAATTGGATTTACACTTTTAAATTTGATACAACTGATTTGACACTCAAACAAAAAATTAGGAAAACTAGAACTTTTTTAGAATCAAATATAGATATAATTTTAACTACCACTGAAAAAAGTAACAAAAATATCATTAAGAATAAACAAGACTATATAATAAAAGCTTTTAGATGATAAATTAACTTATGAAAAAATTAATTTTGATCCTACAAAAAAATAGAAGCTCAACTCACACTTTTTTTAAAAGAACTTAAAAATTAAAAAAATCGTCATTGCTAATCAATATCATTCTCATCATAGTACAAATGGGAACTCACCTAGATTTCATGGTTTACCAAAGTTACATAAACCAAATTGTCCTTCAAGACCTATAATGTCTTTTCCAGGTTCACCGTTACATAATATACCCAAATGTATAGCTAAATTTTTCAAAAAATAGTGGGCGAAACTGATTATTGCATTAAAGACAGTTGGGAATTTAAACGTAAAATAGATCGCATCAAAATTCCTAACGGATATACTATCATATGCCTAGATATTGTTTCTATGTGCACAAATATATCTTGGAAACTCATTTTGAACTCTTTAAATAATAGATGGAAAGAACCTTAATAACACACTTTTCTGAATAAAAAGGACTTTATGAAATTCTCAGTTCAGCTCAGAATCTTCTTATTGCAAATTCAATAATGTTTTTTACAAACAAATTTTCGAACTACCGATGGGGTCACCAATATTTCAGCAGCTGCTGCAAACATTGTTATGGAAATATAGAAAAACAAATTCTGAATAATTTAGAATATAATATAATTTTTTACTTTAGATACATTGATGACACGTTGATTTATTTTCAAAAAAATAAAATAGATGACATTCTTGCAAAATTTAATTCATCAGATGATAAACTAAAATTCACTATTGGATTAGCGAAAGAAGGTAAAATCGATTTCTCAGATCTGAGACTGAAAATTGAAAATAATAAAATTATAAGTAATTGGTACCGCAAACCAATATGGTCAGGACGTTTTCTGAATTTCGCTTCGCATTACCCAATTTATAATAAAATTAGTCCTACTTTTGGTCTTGAAGATAAGGCTATTATGTTATCTGATATAAAAATATAAAGAAAATTTGAGAATTGTTAAAGATACCTTACTAAAAAAGGATATCCATTAGAATTGTTAAAAATGGAGGTTAATGAACAATATGAGTCTATTATTGGATTGAAAAACTCAAATAAACAGAAAGAAAATTTGGAAAACCAAAACAAAATAATTGTGATGATATCAAAGGTTTCGATGAAGTTCTTTTTGGAATTTTCAATAAAAAAAGTAATATCCGAATTATATTTTCTGTTGAAAATACTTTTGACCAAATTCTCTCCCCAAATTTTAAAGATTCAATTGATAAATCCCATAAAATTAGTAGTATTTATGAAATATCATGTTTGAATTGTGATATGACATATATTGGACAATCTTCTAGGCATTTCGGTATCAGAAGTAAAGAACATGAGAAATCTGTAGAAAAAAATAAAGACAATATAGCATTAGCAAAATATGCTTTTTCTAAATCGTATAATTTTGATTTTAATATATTAATTTAAGATGGTGATTTTATCGATTACTTCAATGTTGAGAATGTTAAAATTTTAAATATAGCACCA
>WSXT02000006.1:1361553-1379912 GCA_011762715.2 Neuroterus valhalla
GAGAAAGATTTTGCCGCCCCCGAAAATTTGCCGCCCTGGGCAGTTGCCCATATTGCCCATGCCTAAATCCGCCACTGATTGTGATTGTAATTTTCTAGCATAATAAGGGGAATAGTTTTCTGTGAGTAGAGTAAGGAAGTTGAACCATTTATTTATATTATCAGACTATATTCATCGAACGAAACTAGTATAACATCGACCTATGTATACACCGAGAGCGTAATTTCTGAGGAGCATTCATGCTTATCTAAACTTATGACCGAGGTGGCTATAAGGTTATGTTAGCGACCTGGACGGTTTTGTCTCTGCCAGACAAAATTGACCCGTGTATACTCACTCTTAACCTTCGAACCTTAGTAAACCCAGCAAGGCTTTGGTAACTCGTATCCAATTGCTCGGATTGCGAATTCGACGCTTCTACGCTCGTAAGATTAACGAACGAGCGATCTGCTATCCCTTTTCGAGGCGAATTCCTCCTTTGTAGCAAACTTATCTGATCCTCGAAGGAGTGAAGTTCGCTTTGAAAATTTTCAGTACGAGCGTGATCGTCATTGAAGATTTTAAAGAGAGCTCGATACCCAAAAGACTATAAAATGGTCTAAATACCAACAACTTAACGGATGCTCAATTCCGGAGAAAAAATATTCATGTAGTGTAATTTTTACTTGCATAAATATTTTGTTCCAAAAGAATATTTTTCCAAGTTTTGTGTGTTTTTAAGTTCATTACGGCTGTTGCAGCAGTTATCTGGAATATTATAAGTATAAAAGGCCTTCATTTATTACAACGCAAATCTTGAGGAAAATATTCATATGTACTGCATTTATGACTAAGAGATGTATTTTTTTTGAATCCTGATAATATAGAATTTAAATTCTGACGGAGGAAGGTACGGGTTTTCACATCGATGCATAAGGATTCGAAGCAGAAGACGATTTTGTGTCAAATGCATGGCGCCGGAGGTGCTCACAGTGATTACAGTTCCTTACGGTCGTGTGTGCCGCGGCATGTTCCATAGGAACGTGTTGGCATTGAGCATAATTTAACACGATACGTTGGGGTTGCGCTAACTTGCTTAGCGTAACCTCAAATACTACTGTAGGCATCGTAGTAGGTTGGGAAATTTCCGCGGCGTTGCTAAATCGACGACGTTTTCGCCGACGTTACACTCCATTAAGGGTGCACGAAGATACTAATTTTCTGAGATAATTCAATTAGCATTCTGTCAATAGTCATCTTGAAAGATATGAAGGTAATCAGAAATAAATATCCCATTGCAACACTACAAGTTACTGAATAAACAAAAAAATTTATTTTGTTATGAAGAGGATTCCCTTGAAGCTTTCCATTTGGTGAAAAGTAACTTAGTAAGTAACTTTTACATCTGTAAGAGAAAGAAACTTTGTTTCTCAAGCTCCTTCTTGTTTTCAGTCAAGAAATATTTCTGGACATATAACGCTTGCCTGAGAATACCCACACGAGAAAATGAACTGCCCTTCTTAAGGTTCAATTATATATTTTTTATAACACATGCATAATTTCCAGCCTTTTCGACGCATATGAAGAGCGGCTGAAGCTCTAATTTTTACTCCCTAGAGAGTAAAAAGTACTTTTTACACCATAGGGAGTGAAAAGTGACGTCAGAGATGAATAATGGAAATTATATATCTATGAGCTTCCATTCTACGATAATCATCCCACTCACCGTAAAAACATTGAGGAATTTTTTTTTACAGATAATAGAATTTTACGGTAATTCATGGAAAGTTATCATACCATATTTTCCTGAAAAGATATCATACATGACCGAAAATTTTAATGAATTTCCATAAATTTCTGGAAATTTTCTAATTGAATTCTGGATAATTTATCGCAAGGTACCATAAATTGCCTGTGAGAATACTATAATTTACGAGAAATAAACATGAATTTCTGGACATTTTTTAAATTCAATTTTGTGTGATTTATGGTAAATCACCATATTTATTCACAATGTATCTTATATATTTATTGCACCTCTTTGATTCTGTCGGCCTATGTTTACTACTGCTTGTTATCAAACAGTATGATCTTGTTAGCATTATTTTACCGTTAAATACACATTTTTAGTTTCTGTGCCACGTTATTAGCTTTTAAGGAACCAAAAATTCAATTAAAAAATTTCCATAATTTTTCTGTTATTCATGGTAATTTTACAGGGATATATGGTAACTGACCATAAATTACTAAAACTTTTATTGGAAAGAAAGAATTTTACTTGGAATATTTGTTTATACTCTCTCCCTTTCACGGGTTCCAGAGTCTTTACATATAACGCATATATCACATCTCCTTTACACAACCTCTCCAGAGTGCGAGGCGGGAATCGAACCCACAACCAGACAGCATGGGTCCAAGGCTCATATGCCCTAACCCCCACGACCAACTGACTGCTCTACTAAAACTTTTATTGGAAAAATTTCCGTAAATTCCCGAGAGTTTATGAAAATTTGAGGTAATTTATGGTAATTTTACTAGTATTATATGGTAACTTAAGATGAGTAACCCATCAAATATGATGACTTACCTCAAATCATCCAAAATTCAATTTGAAAAATTTCCATTAGTTTCCAGATATTTATAAAATTTTTTTTGTAATTAATATTAATTTAACAGGTAAATTATGGTAACTCAAGATAAGTGACCCCAAAATTCAATTTGAAACTTTCCATAAATTTCCGAAAACTTTCTGTTATTCCATAAATTACCGTTAAATTCTATTCTCTGCAACAGAAATTTTCTCAAAGTTTTCACGGTGAAAACACGGTTTTACCTTGCTTTATATTGGCGACAAAAACGATCCTGGAGGTGCACAAACTACGCCTAAATGTTGAAAAACATTTCTTTCTAATTTGATTTAGTGATCAATTTGTTTTCTCAAAAACCATCAGGATTTTTCACTTGACGAAAATCTAGTTTATATATCGCATACTTGTTCCGCTCACGTTATTTATTAGAATCCCTCGTTTTGAATGTCAGAGAGTGAGATTAATTTCTGAAGCGTTTTTCTTAGTTTGGAAGCAATGAATGTAAAGTCCTTGATGTAACACGGAGGGTAGATATCGGGAGGACAAAAACCACGGCCTTGTAATCTCAGGTCGGAGGAAGCAGAGGAATGAGCGAGTGACTATATCCTAGAGGATGTGAAGGCGTCCTCCTGGGTAATAGTAGCTATAGTATGTTCCGTAGGGCGCTCTGGGGCCTATAATCATGCGTCTTGATTAGTGCCTCGCGCTCAGTGATCATCCCCAGTCTCTAATGCTTCTCTCAACTCTAGTCCTCTCTAGTCTCGTCTCCTTCGTAGACCACACTTACTAATATTCCTAGCCAACACCATCTAAAGGGTGATTTCAATTACAATCCCATTAATTCTGCAAGACAAAACACTCCCAAAACTTAAACCTATTAACAGCGTCTAGAAAACTGAAAATAATGGACTTGCAGTTTTGTTTTAAGAAATCCGAAATCCTTCAAGAAATAGACTTACCAATAATTTATTCAGATATTATTTAAAAACTACAAAACGAAATGTTCGGACCAACAAAATTGTGATACTTCTAATCATACTCAAACATCCTCCTTTCCCTCCACATTGCATTGTATTTTTTCTTGGCAAGGGATAGGCAGTCGAGTTTATATCGAATTTTATAATATTCCCTTGCATGGGAGTACAATGCCGATGATATCGGCCACGAATGACATAAGGCTATCTGGGTAAATGGGTCAGAAACTATCAATGTCTGTTTCCAAGCCATGTAGCACGTTGTAGGGCCAAATTGGGCCCTCGCTCAAGTGCCACATAGACACATTTATCTTCTGTATTCTACTATTCTAGCCTAACATTCCTAGAACAGTTTCAATATGAACAGAAAATCTGGATATAAAGGCACAGCGAACGCGATATCGAAGAAAGAGAAAATTGTATTTTTGACCTGCTCGATAGCGAGATTCTTCCAGGGTTTTAGTAGCATCATAAACTGAGAGTATATAAACGAACCCAGTCAATAAGAGACGGGTGACTCCAGCAGGCGGTATTACTACGACTCTCGTTTTCATGGCGGATGAAGTTACGACTTATTAAAAAAAGTGTCTTCTTTACCGCCATCAAGAGAGCGGCACGTTCGAGGTGATCAAAACGGTAGTTATACTTTATAATCGCATCTGCGACTCCCCATTAAAGTCTGTAAATCCAAACAAAACCCTTCCTTCTGATCCTAAATCAAGGAATAAAAAAACATTTGACGCAGTATTTTTTCGTTTGACCTTACACCTATCTCGAGAATAACCGTCAACGACACACCTATTCTCTTAATCAGCGACGAAAATGATTAGCAAGTCCTAGACAGAAATATCCCATTTTAGGTTACACAGGGCCAGATAATCTCAAATTTCGGGAGCAGATGGGTAAGTAGATAACGTGACACCAGCTAGGTGAGGAATGCGAAGCGATAGATATTGCCCGGATCTTAGCGGCCGATTCACACCATAGAATCCGTGAGGTATCCGCGGACTATGGGCATCTCGGTTGGTTGGTACGTCCGGGTAGAAGGATGGTGAGATAACTAGTGCCACAGAATGGGATGAATAATGAAGTGACTCGCGCCTCGACCGGGAGGGCAAGTTGAACCAGCCCTAGACCGGTGCTAACCTTGAGATTAGCCTTGAGTTATGGCGTTAAGATCGCATCTAATTGTATCAGTGTTATACCTCCCGGTTATCTATTCATCCATCTGTGCGTCTCCTCCTCCTTCACAAACTGCTAACCTGCCTACTCAGCTTTCATTCCCTCTCTTCCACACCATTGAACTTAATCTAAAACCTCATCCTACATCATCAAGAACTCAGCTAATAACTGCTCGATTTGATCTGGAACATCTTTTCCATAAATAGCAAAACATTCATAAGTGTTCTTGACCGATTCATATTTCAGGAATTATCTGTAGCATTTTATGGCTCTAATGGCGTACTAATCAAGATGAAGGGATGAATGTCGCTATCTTTAGGCTTAACTTTAATTCCATTAAGTGGTCGCCGCTGGCACCTCCAATGCTTCTCCTTTCTGTTCTTTCCCTCTAATCCGTATTCTTTCTGACGTAAGTTAAGTTATAATGTCGCCTTGGGCTGCAGCACGATGTATAACCCTTTGAAGACGCAGTTATCTCCAGAAAAGATCTCCGACGGAACCATGATCTGCTCAGCTGGCACTTTACCAAAAACTTAATGAAGACTGAGGTTTTTAGCGATAGCCCTCATTTCAACAATAAAAGCAACCGTAATTGAAATTAGAATGACCAAATAAATAAAAAAATATAGAAACTTCGCGATTACATATCTTGTTGGAACATCCAGAAGGAGATTCATAACATAGGAGTCAGAACAATATAGACTCATGGAGGAGCCATGAAATTCAGCTACCTGTAGCTTCTACCAGTTTTCATGAGAAATGCGACAATGACGCGAATTAGTGTCGCGTATGTCATATCGTCTGTATCATCAGCATTTGATGGCTCTGAAGAAGCACTGAGTAGAGCGGGTAGTCGCTTTGTGCCATCAGGGTGGTTATATTGCCATTCGGCAAGTGACATAAAGTCACACGAGTGAGGGGAATAGGTACCATAACACGCGTAATAGTGCGATGCGTATCCGTTGTTCCTGTGGTTACTGTTCTCGCATTATACAGACTGTCTTTTGTTCAGTAATGACTTGAAGCTTCCTCGAAACCAGTAATAAATTTCTACTGGAAACTATTCCAAACATTAATTGATTAGCTTTTTGGTTGATATGGTTCTTGACTATCATTCCTCACTGATTCCATATGCCTATGCTGTTCCAAATTTTCTCAATTTGAAAATCCGTTGATACCATCCGGCATTCCTCGAAATTCTCAAAAAACAGTACACTCACCGCTTACCGGGGGGCCAGTATCGGGGGTGGTGACCTCAGGCGATAGCAATTAGAAATACAGTTTGAACCAGATTTGAAGCGACGACTGACTAGGCGAAGGTAAACACTCAGGACCGTATGTATAGTCTTGTGATTGCGTGCATCGCGAATCCTCAAGTAGATAACTTCTATATTACGCATTACGGTACTGTCTTTTCAAGGCTGATGGGCTGTCGTGCTGCGTCGTGCGAGGCTCGGGGGGAGGGACAGAATCACTCAAGCATGAACAGCCGGAAAACTGGCGCTCTGCTGATAGGTGCCCAGGGAGGCGGTGAGTGTATTGAAACAAAGTTGTGTCCGAAAGAAAAGTTCCCTAAAATTCAAAGATCATCTGCTAAGAAAATCAGATTTTCATTTTGTATATGAATTGCCTCCCTTCTCAAGATGACAATCTTTGGTCGACCACCTCCTCTTTTTCGTCTGCCTTTCTTCATCAAAGCTCAAGTGCCGTTAGCGGTACTTAGGTCGTAGGTCGCGGTGGTTGCCGGTGTATTTTTACGATATTATTTATGATATTAATTTCGCTTGGGTAGCACCAGCCCGTCGGGAGTTGTAAAGCGTCGCTCTCTTCCTGCGATATCATTGTCTCGATGTAACGCCGCTGCCACGGGGAAAGAAAGGGGTCTTTTACGGAGGTGAATAGTGGCTCCTTTTGCCTCCGGGCGAATACGAAGAAGCGCAGGGAAAAGTGGAGAAGTGATGCTCCCGATGTTGTCGGTGAGAAGGAGGAAGTCTCTCGGCTGTCTCCTTCTCGGCTCGAGACAAACGCAAAAGACAGAAGGTTTGAGGAGTGGATCCGTTGTGGTTTGCTTCGTGGGTGAAGGTGTCGTGTCGTGAAATCTCACGATGGGGGAAATCCTCTCAGCAGTCCGCCTTCTTTTACGATGAACTCGTAATGAGTTTCCCCGATGCAAAAAACCGTCGAGTCCATTCCCTCTGATTGTTTGGGGTGCCAAAGACCTGCGTACTGTTATTGTCAGTTCCTTCATTTCACATGACATCCACTTACTGAATCATATTTTTATGACGCTGATATTCCGAATCTCAGTATTACTTCCACATATACATATACAATGCAGATCCTGTTTTTACTATATTAAAAGATGGTTCAAATCCAATTATTGCAGGCTGATATAAATTATTAAAGGCGGTTACAAGACGACAACGAAGAGTGGTTAGGGTCTTAACATTTTCTGAAAAGTTGAGGAAATGGATCGTTTCGCATTCTTCTCCAAGACGTCAGTGGCACCTGGGTAGAAGGTCGCCCAAGGCGTTGCGCGCAAATCCAAATCGGAGGGTAAGTAATATTTAAAACCGAGTCCCTCGTCCTCAAATTACTTTCCGGCAGCCCGAACTGGGGAACCGAGAGTTGAGTGAGCAAGCCGCGCGTTGGGCGATAGCTTGTGAGATAAAAGCAGCACCCGCGAGCTTCGGTTACCACCAAAAGCTTAAGACCACATTAATCTGAGTAATTACGTCACCTCTGTTTATCCCCCGCGGTGCTCTCTCAGGTCTGGCAAATCCAACAATTTTGATCTCCAGTGAGAAAAATCCCTCATTTTTATTGCATGTAATCTACGATGTATAAAGATATTCCCAACTGTCAGAGATATCTATCAAATAGAAGTGATGGAGCGAGATCAAGGGAAATTAAGATTATGGGACAAACTTTTGAACCCTAGATTGATTCGATTTTCGCCGGAAGAGGGTGCTCTTTACTAAGGATGCATGCTCAGCCACGTTTTCCCAGGAGAAGGGAAAGAGGTTATAGGGAAGGTAGCGTTATGGCAGACCGCAAAACCAACAAACGATATGCGCCTTGGGATATGCTCTCCTACGCAGCTCAGCAGAATTCACCAACGACTATACGGAAGACATCTCAGATGTTATATTTTTGATTTGGGAATTCCAGTTTTTCGAGAAAAATCTAAGGAAAATCAAAAACCAAATTTGTGAAGAATTTTCTCTGAGAGAGGTTGTTCAAACTCTGTCTTAAACTATATTGGTACTATCCCTCTTTCTTACTATGGTCGCATAGCGAAGGAAATTATCCCTAATCTGGCAATAGCGCAGTTTACCCAGAATGCTGACTAATATAGCGATTATGTGGTGTACGCAAGCGAACGTCGATGGTATCTCGAGGCTACGTTTCAACTGGCGTGAAATCGGAATAGGTACGTATCGTTTGCTCTTGACTAGCACGCAAACGGGAGTTACTCCATTTGAATTCGCTGATCAAGGGTGAATTCTGCATTTGATTTTGTGTTACATGATACAGCTCCTCAAATATTCTTAGAGTTTGACTGTGGAATTGGTTAGAAATGAATGATATCTTCTTTCACAAATAAATCTTCAAAAAGAGTCCCCTTGCTCGTTTGCTTTTCTTACAAGCAGTTTCAGCAGTGGTCAAGTAACGAGGTTGGTCAAACTTGCCAGAACTTATCAGACCGTCCGATATACTGAATGTGAATATACACGTAGATAAGTTATATATAGTTGCAGGGTAAACTTCGACTGTGGTGCTTCAATAGTACATTCATCTGCAAGGGCCAGTACACAAGATAATGGTCAGTCGTTGCGGTTAACTACATAGCTTGTCAGATTCACCTTCCAGCTCAAAGGTCTCGGGTGATTAACGATGGGTCAAACCTTCCTTCAAAGACACACATGAAAACAAACAGTATAATGAAGTGAAATACACTTTGAAGAAATCACCACTATGAGTACATCTCGAAATTTTCATGATCGATTCACAAACTCTCAAGACAAACTCCTATTTTAGTAATGTACCATTCACAAAAGGGGCTGGAAGTTGATTGTCCTTTTGATAGTATTTTATATGTCAATCGAGGATGTGTCATTCCCAATGCCAAAGAGAAGTAATTCGTGCGAACCAACCACTTTATTGGATTAGCCAAGCCTGGTAAAATCATAATAGAAGATACACCCTCATTCCTCAGATGCTCGTTTGTCCGCTTCAATATTATTCCATAAGACTTCACTCCTAAACGAATAACCTAAATGGACCAAACGACCTTCAATTCCGTTAATAAATTATTTAATTTACCGTCTTTGTAAATACATCGAACTTTCAAACTTCTAGGTAACCTACGAATGTAGCGGGTAATGATTCTCATTTTTGTCAATCTGAGAATTTTTAAAGAAAATTAAAGTAGTGTCAAGAGTACGAGACGTGAAATGAATTTCCGTCGAACCACCCCAATCGAAACCACGCAACCGGTCAATGATTTTTTCAACGAGCTAGTCGAACCTTTTTTCGGGGCATTGTTTATTCAGGACGGTATCAGTGGCGACGACGACGACGATGGCAACTGTGTAGGAAAGCGAGACGGCCGTGTGAATAGCGTTTCCGGTGGGACGTCGAGGTCCGGAGGGCTTCGCAGACTCGTGTTTCCGGTCCAGCATCCGCTGTTCCTCCCCACTACCGGTCCGGATCTCTCCGCAACCCCCCTCGTCACCAACCAGAAACCACCCTCGAACGGGTAATATACACCAACGAACCTACCCGCTTCGTGAAACGACTTTCGCTAATTAAGATATCGATTCTTATTGTTACTACTAAGTCAGCAGAATGCATTGGTCGACGCCCCGTTTTTTACAAAAGACTTGTCCAACTGGAAAAATGGTTTGCCACTAATCACTAGACTTCATAATAGAAGGATCTATCCAGTCAGAATCTCATATTCTAATTTAATATCAAGCCACAAGATAAAATTCCGATGAAAAGCGTGAGCGTTCAGTGACACGCGACCCTATGCTAGAGGGTGGCCTTTCTGTGGAAAATCTCGTGAATCTTATTTAGGGATCGTAAAGGATGACCGGTGCCGTCACCTGATAAAAATCTTTATGGTCGGGTGGTCGTGCAGTTCATCCTTAAGCCGTATCCTAAATTCCCATCATCCTTTTTCCGGTGAGCAGACCAGGAAAGAGGTAAAAGCCCCGTGTAAAAGCGAAATGGAGTGGTGGACTCCTGTGGGTGGAGAAACAGGATCGGGTAATTATGAGGATTAATCTTAAGTCCCGTAAAGTCCACCACTTGTGGAGTTTGTTCCCCCTGTATTGTACCAGGTTTCTCCTCTCTTTCGCTCTCTATGCTCTCGTCGCAAAAGTACTCATTTGGTTGAAGCACCAGCGATGTCTAGCGATCACAAAAGGACCCTCTACAATAGCATCAATCGTCCTTCTTACAAATTTCAATGTTTTGGAAATTCATCTAGATCTCAAGAAATGTCTCCATATTCATACAAGTTTGTATTCTCTCCAGAATTTAAAATCCCGGAGTTTAATAGCACTATTGAAGAAGCTACTCAATTCAAGCGGATTTTGAAGGGAAATTAAATGACGAATAATTTAGGCTAATGGTATGTAATCACGTACATGTCCAGAAGGCTGGTTTTCCGGATTTTTCCCGTAAATATTTTCAGAAGTGTTGGGTTGGCGATGAGCAGCGTATGTAGAATGTGGAAGCTACAGGTGTCAGCGAAAGCAGTATTTTTCAACAGGCTTGGAAGGGTAGAAGGAAAGAGAGAGGGAGAGGGTGAAAAAGATATAGAGGAGAGAGAAAGAGCAAGGGCAAATTTTACCATGAAAAGGCAGCAGAGTGCCGGCACGCACGTTGAATCTGCTAAACGGTCTCGCTCGTGCGTGAAATGCCTCGATATCACTGCGTTTTATTTCAGCTCGTTCGCGCTTCTCTCATGCGCAATTCCACCTTTGTTCCCTTTTATCTTCCTTATGGTGTCTTATTGCTTCATCAACCCTTCGAATTCAAGTTTTATTTGATTCCAGCAAATAGAAGATTCCCTATTCATTTATGAAGTACTGTAGATACTTTATTCAATAGTATAACTTTGGCAAATATATTTGAATGTTATTATGAGTGGTAAATGCTAGACTTTGACTTTAATGAAGAAAAGATGAAGCCTTTCTTTTAGAAATCGATAAATCGAAAAGATGGAAGGCTGAATTAATTAATAATCAGAGGCTCGCAAGAGATTCAGAATAGCGATACTTTCTCTCGGCATAATCTTTAGAAGATTAACGAGCCAATCCAGAAGAAAGAGGGAGTTAAGGAGAGAGCTCTCTCTTTACCGCAAGACTCCAGGATGTGCCTTGTGGTGGCTGCAGAATGGGTCTTCGCGATGTTCGCATTAACGCAATTATAAATTTGTCGCGTTGGTGCTCTCCAATACAAGATGTTACCATGCCCGCAAGCCGAAATTCAACCAAGTATTTCCATCCCTGACTCAGACATTCTTTCACCAGTATAATAACTGTAGAATAACTCCCGAAGAGCGTAATTTGATTTCTTTATTGTACTGCAAACTTGTTTATACACTAACCTAGGTAATTATC
Source organism: Neuroterus valhalla (assembly GCA_011762715.2). Classification (NCBI taxonomy): domain Eukaryota; kingdom Metazoa; phylum Arthropoda; class Insecta; order Hymenoptera; family Cynipidae; genus Neuroterus; species Neuroterus valhalla. The sequence continues at coordinate 1,372,912 of WSXT02000006.1, forward strand.
TTCCTCTCTGCAAGAATGTTTGTGGAACGTAATTATGTTAAAGAGAGTTCAACCATCACAATGCCTAATACAAAAGTAATCTAGACGAAAAGCTTATTTTTGATGAATTTTCGAGTTATTTAGGAAGGAATATTTTTGTGAATAAGATGGAAGTGTTTTTACGCATAACACGTCGAATCATTTTGAGCACTTTCGTGATTGTGAATGTGGTCTGTGGTAATAGAGTATCGAATTAGACCATGTAGTTTTGAGGAGGAAGGAAAGGTGTGGGGATTATCGGTTCTAGTAAAAAAAGTTCATACTGAGTATTTTCCCGCCTCATAAAAGGAGGAAACAATCAACTCCAATGATAGGAAAATGGGAGTTGTCACGGAAAAGTCACGTTAATACAATTGCAGTAATATATGCATGAGGGTTTCCAATTTCTATGTTGAATTTCCTATCAATGTCTATTCCACTTTAGAAAAGTAACCATCTCGAATATTCTGATAATCCATTATTCTAATTTCTTACCCTTCCTTCAACCACGTACCAGGACGCACGAAAATTTTCTAGGATGCTTAACAACATTTGATAAATTTGTCCATCCATAAAAAGGCACATATTCATTCTTTTTTAAACATCTTTATAAAAACAAAAAAGTAAGATGAATAGTGGAGTATCAATGAAGATTCGAAGTTGTACAGGTAATGTGTAGGTAGCGTAAGGGTAGAGTAGTTTCCAGCATTACAAGCAAAAAAGTGCATTCAAGTTTGGAGGTGTGTCCAACCTCTGAAAGTTCATTTCACAATATTGCTTTTGTATGCCTATTGATAAGGAGTAAGTTATGACAAGAAGTTGGTAATGGGTAAAGGGAATCATGAGGATGCATGTGACACACCATGGGTTCATACACACGGCATCGTGCGGTGACGTAAGGATGGTGGAGCGAGAGGATCGTTGCGGTGAACCGCAGGCAACTGCTGGGACCTCCTCGCGCGACAAACTCTTGCGACTAAAGCACCCAACCCTTCTTGAATCCCTCTTACCCCTCGTTTCACGTGGTTATCTAGCGAACTTGCGCGGGAAAATCAATCGACCTAACGACCGACAGGTCAATGCGCACAGGGTTCTAGAATCTGAACCCAAACCAACACACCAGGGCACATCAGATCCCCGGTAAAAGGGGCACAAGCGTCCCAGCCACAGTGTAGGTGGGGCTAGTGAGTGTCTAGTCAGCCCTTAATATAGTAGGAGCTGGACCCACGCAAACAACCCCGGAGAACTTAACGTAACCTCTAGTAAGCACTAGAAAGCCCAGTTTCATGAATATACCTACACAGGCTTATTATCGCTAACAAATAAGGGACCTAATTGGAATGTCGGGTTTTTGCTTCCTCCTCTTCAGGTTCAATGCCCTTTACATAAGCAGAGACACATAGTTGTCAGTCATATGAGTGAACATTTCAAGTGGTTATCTTTGTGCCCAGTGTATGCAGGAGTTTTGAATTTGAAGAAGGGTTAGTGACATTTTTAAATATTGGAAGGTTTTCAAAGCTTGGGCTAAGAGCCTGTCGATCTACCTTCTGATAAACCGTACCTGGTTTCATAGTACATAATACCATATTTTCTGGACTTTTATTTCTAATAATCTTTCACTTCATAAGGACTAGTCAGATAAATATTTACACCATGCTTGAACCTATTCCAACCAGATTCAGAGGTAACAACATTTTTGAAAACAGTATTACGATATCAAGAATAAATGGCATATTACTACATAGGAAAAATTAAATGATGAGTTACTCAGCACTACCCTTTCAAGGTTACAGCACTCGGCTGAATTCTATCGCATTACTTTCCGAAGATGTTAGAACGTTTTTGAAAGTTCAAGAAGAAATTAAAATCTTCATTGTAACCCTTACTGCTTCAAGGGTATATTTTATGATCATCGACTCGATGATGCAATTAGAAGGCTTTCTTTAATTCACTGTAGTCTAGGAAAAGTGTTTTTACTTTTACGTTAAACGCTTATACTATTAAACTAAAATATTTTTAGAGGGTCTGATCATATTATTAAGCAGATTAATTTTACCTTACCTTGTCTGCGTGCGTTGAGACTAACAGCTCTTGCCAAAGGTGAATCCAGTACCTCTGAATGAGTACCTTGACGCGTTTTGCTCAGGTACAGCTGTAAGAAAATATTTTTTAGAAAACAATCTAGACAGATTAATAACAGATTTAAATCATATTGCCGTCACATTCACAGGAGGTTAAAGGAAAAAACACTTTTTATCATATTTCTTAGATACCCACGATATGAGGGATAGAAAATAGAAAAGGTTGGAGATATAGCAACTAGGTTGGCGACGCTTCGTAGGAAGCTATCTCTCGACGTCGGAGTGGATAACGGGGCAAACGATTTATTCTAAACCTTTATCCGGGCCCCTCGAAATTTATGAAAGAAGACGCCCGTTTAACCGACTCGCTCAGTCATCCCTCACCCCGGTGGTGAAGTCACCCTTCTCTCTCTGATTCGCCTTTCAAATCCCTTTCTCTTTGCTCATTTCTCTCTTGCTCCTTTTCCCGCACGATCCTCCTCGATCTCCACGCGATTCTCTGGCTCCGTCGTCTCCCCGTGCTCGCATGTCAGCCCTTTATTTTATACCGAGGCGAGACCGTCCGAGCTGGTTTAGGTATTAAAGGAGATGGTTCACCCTAAGCGCGTGATCGGGATCCCAAATTCTCGATCGGACGAGACGGGACTCACTTATCGACATCACATTGGCCATAAGTCAAATTCAAAAGAAGTGTCTAAATCACTTGAACTTCAATCAATTTTCCTCTAACAAAAAAATGTGACAAAATCCATAAAGGAGAGAAAATAGATCGTTGCAAATGAGAGGTAAAAAAGTTGAGGTAGCAATTAAATTTGTAAGGACTTTCTACGATTCATGAGAGAGGATTGAAAAGTAGAGAGTTTTATCAAATATAGATGGAGCCTGAGTAGAAAGTCATGTTTGTGATTCGTGTGGACATAAGACATAAATACGACCAAAAATACCGTACGAATCGCCAATCCCCTTCGATATGAGAAACGAAATGTGAGTGTTCAAGACGATCCTAGTATATGCGTGCATAGGTGAAATTCTCGAAATATACATGGGGCAACGGAGACCGACAGCCAGAGGGTGAGACTAGATGGCAAACCAGCCAGAAAGGCAGTCCAATTTCTCAAACCTGTCCGATCCGTGTCGTATGCAAAATCAATCACGCTCGCCCCGTCCTTCTTCTTGCCTCGAGAGCTTCGGTCCTTCGATTTTCAAATCCGGCTGAAGCCACGGCCGTAATCCAAGCTCGGGTCGAAAATTTCCAGCTCACCAAAAGGCCTGGTCGCAAGAGTTTGTCATTTTTTCCATTGCATTTGAATATACCTCAGCGAAAGGTCACACGTACTTTTTGAAAAAATCAGGGCTCAGCCATTCGCAGTATTGTTCTTCGGAATTTCAAAAAAGCTGTTTCGTTCGTTGATGTTTAGCAAAGCAGAGCGATAGGAAAAAGTAATTAATGCACCTCAAAGTGATTTTCTACACATTTATCCGGGGCAGGGACCTTTTCGCACTGGATCTACTTGGTCCGAAGCTGGTCAAAGGGATTCCCAAGCCTTTTAATGTGGGCCAAATCAGAATTGCTGATTTTTTCTGGCCCTTGCCCGACCTGTTGTTCGTAGCCAGTCTGTCGAAAGCTGAAAGAAGACACGACAGCCGAGAGAAAAGAGGGCGGGAGAATGGAATGTTTATCATACGCATTTCCCACATTGAAACTTTGACACGTCCGGCAAACTTTAAATTGAAATACGTATTGTGACAGATTTTCCTGGAAGACATTTCTTATACCTTTTTGAAATTTCAATCTCATCACTAAAAATTGATCATATCATTCAACGGTATGAGACAACTAACGACTAATATCATTTATCCTTCAGTTCCAAGGGTATATTCTATCTAATAAGCAGCTAATGGCAGCAAGTGAGGTACTAGAAGTGATTTAATACCAATAGACGACGAAACATGTTTATTGGACTTCCGGTCGCGCCCCAAAAATCACATGTCAGACCACTTACAGCGTTATTTCGAGGGCGTCTGCCAACCCTCCGTCCCTAAAAACAATAAAACCGCCCCAAAGAATTATCTCTGGCGTAGAGCACGCACGGATGATCCTGCTCCTCTACTATTTCTTTTCTTTTTATTAAGCAGCTCATCTCCTCTTTCCTTCGGACAAGCCTACTTGACTCTTGCTGTTTTCTCCGACACCCTGTCGTTCCGACCACGTGAGGTATAATAAAATATTTATGACTTGTTTACACACCGCAAATGTAAGAACCTCGGAGTTACGAGATGATCTTTTGCTGCTGAAAAACGTGTAAACGTTGGAAATTATCGATTCTTTTTATGGGGGAGAATTTTTATGTTCTGGTGATTATCCGGAAAATTGAACTAGATAATGCTGGAAGAAAAAAACACTACTATTTCAACTAATCTGGGAGGGCATTTTTAATTAAATAATACTAATCTCGAAAGGAGCTCTCCCTAGTGGGCAAATCTCATCCTCGCCCTTTTCTCGCCCGTCTGTCTATCTCGTTTTCCTGCTTTCTCGACCGGGCCAGCGAATCGTTCCTCTTTTAGACTTCGAATTGTAATTAACATTTGGTTCTCCCATTAGTGTAATTAAAGTGCCATTCCATAATCTAGGAGGCGGAGAGGGGTACCTTATCTTTCAGACTTCAGCCCCGCTCGGGGGGTGCTCCCAGGTCGTTTTCTCCTCTCGCCTCGTTTCCAACCCCCGTCGCTTTCCGAATACGCAGAGCCTGTAGTTTCCTTTAGCGATAACTCCTTTCGCGAAAGAGCTTCGGGTGAAAGGAGATAGGAACTAGAAAGCAAGTGAGAAGAAATCGTGAACAAGGTGCAGCGACACGCGAAATAAAGTAAAGATTGAAATAAACACTTTAAAGAGCATTGGATTTGATCGTCGATTCAATCTTAGCTTGCTTCTTGTTTCCTATACGCGAAGAAGAATTTATATAAAAAAAAATCATTGTTGCTGTCTTATGAGAAAACCTTATAAGTAAAATTCGCCATACAGACTATTATCTGATATCTTTGCATGAGAGAGTAAACTGTATGACGAATGTCACTTGGTTGGTTTTTTGCCGGAGAGAAGATCAACATCTTGCCTTTTGAGACAAATGAAAATCCTCAGACCCGATCAAAACCAAAAATATATGCCTTATTGGAAAATGGTGCAATCAGAATTTGTGGACCTTTTTGAGGTCAATAATTTTGCCCAGTAATATTCTCTCTTTTCTCCCGTAGTTTTGCCAGAAAAATGCAATTTTTTATCCTGACAAGTGCGCTATCAAACAAAAAATGTGCATCCGATAGAAGATATTGTCTTATATTAATTTGTGGATATTTCTAAAATAACTAATTTTTCATCAAAATATTTTCTCGCATCTTGCAAAGTTTAAGCGAAAAAGGTAGGTTCAAATTTTTGAAAAATTTTTTCGATGGTAAAGACAAGAATCGTTGGTCAAGAATAGCTGGATAACGAACTTGTTCTTCCTTTTTAGGCCTTAAAAAAGTATGATAACGCACAATCGAATATGATCATTCTTTCGGAAGTTATTAAGTTTACAAATCCCCGTAAGTCGATTTTCAGATAAAACCGATACCTTCTCATTTAGAACAAGATCGCAAAAAATAGGGAACCAAAAAAGTGAGGTGAAGATATTTTATCTGAAAATAGTGTAATATAAGCTACATAAAAAATGAACAAAAAACTTGTTTTCTACTAGTTTCATTTCTTCAAAGACGCACTATAAACCTACGGAATCAATTGAACGATTTCACACAAGAAAAAATAATTCTTCGAAAATATCAAGGTTTTGAGGATATGTCTATATAAAAAAATGGGATAATTTGGATTTTATTTTTCATTCGTTGGCTTTTGTGGCGTCGGTAGATATGAAAAATTGAAGTAACCAATCCGCAACCATCCTGAAAGTTATAATGCAAAAACTGAGGTATGCCGTGCAGTACATCGAGTTCTTCTTCAATTTGATTAATATGTTGAATGGAACAAGCTCTTTCTCGCACCGAATTACTACAACTGAAATTTCTCTAAAAAGGAGCCGAACTTTTGTACTTTTTCCGTGTCTCAAACTTTAGGATCCAATCGAGATCTCCTTTGGGTCAAACTCTTTTGCTGTCCTAAATTTTGAAAGACTTGAAATCCACATCGAGTGTCTGCTTTGAAACACAAAGACAGCTATCTGAAAAAGGTATGAATTTGATCTGTCTGGTTAATTTGAAAGTACCACAGAACTTCGATGAGAGAGGGAAGTAAATCCTGTAAGTTTTTTTTACCACAGTTTCAGGTTAAAACTGAGTTTGCAAGAGTGGTACTAGGGAGACAGTCAAACAAAAAAACTTACACGTCCAAAAATTAAGGTTACATTTTTCAAGGTCACAATTGATTAAAACATTTTTCAATGAAAGTTTTAGAGCAGTTACAAAAAAAAATTTTCTTCATGCCTCAGTCGAAATTACGTTCCTCTGGCATCGATTGTAAGACAGAAAGTCTAAATTTAGGCATTGATAGAATTACACTCGGGCCCTCTGTAACACCGGGAGCAAAAACTTACTTGCGCGTACCTATTCATAAGACTATCGTTGCTGCCGTCATTACTGCTGTTACTCCCGCTTGTTCATATAACTTCAAAGCTTGCTTGGATTTAATTTTTGTTTTGATGTATTTGTGAAAGTAATTTAAAAAGTGATATTAACTAAAAATTTTCTATAAATGAACAAAATAAATAAATCATTCTCTTTTGACAAAACCACGGACGAGGAAGAGGTTATATAAGATTAGATTAAAATTTTTTCTTTTGAAAATGTGTGATTACATTTGCTTTTGTAAATGTATTTGATGGCTGCGGCCCCCCCCCCCACCCCCCCCCCCCC
>WSXT02000006.1:1380012-1391983 GCA_011762715.2 Neuroterus valhalla
AGGGACGCGTGGCGGTCTCGGGTAGATGAGGCAATGAACTTTCGAGTTCCAAATGCTGATAAATAATAATAATAAAAGTTTAACACTCCATTTTCCTCCGTGCAGAAGTTTGGAAGTCCTAAACTGCGAGATATGATGTCCTCGACTTCGCCTCGGGCACCACATCACGCAGTGAAGGAATTTCAACTTTCTGCCCTTGTAGTGTAATATACTATTACAATTACTCTATTCGCAAAGACCGCACCTCGCATAACTGTTTCATGTAGTTTCTGTACCCAGAAGTCTCTAACAGGTTCAACCTGACGTTGTGGTTAAAGTCATCTTCAACTGTGACGAGTAGTCGCTGTTACCAGAAATAGGAAGTCGTACTTAATCTGTTTACTGTAATCAGTTTTCAGGTTATTGTAACATGATCGTTAGTCACCCATACAAGTGACTATAACTGAAGCCTATTGCTGTCTGTGTACGTCTACTTTCACAGATGCCTTGCTGTCATTTTCCTCAATCCTTTTGCCAATTGCCATCTAAGTTATACTACTTCTGAAGGATTTCTCCCATTTAGTTCTTATTCCTTATATACATCCTTTTACATATCCTCATAAATATAATATTTTAGAATCTCACAAGTCATCTTATTTTTTTCTTACAGTGTTTCTCACAAGGAATTGTAATACAAATCACACGGAATATACATTTTTCGTACATAATTTTTCAAGTTTTCTCGCCTGTTAAAATTTGTCAGGTACCAGGCATTTAATAAATTATTGAATTTGATGAATAATAGTTTACTTAATTAATGAGGAATATAGGAAATTAAATTGATGTAGTTTCACAAGAATAAACAATAACAAGTAGCATTAGGCCTTCCCAGTCTATTGTTTTGTTTTTTTTATCAAGATCGCTTACATGCTTTGATTCTGATCCGAGTCTTTTTTGAGGCGTGATTCTATATTATGCGGAAAAGGGTGATGTCACCATAAAGCGTAGAAAGATTTGTGAGGGAAGCTTCGAAGAGTGTAAAAATGTCAAAAGAAGTTAATTGTTGAGATTAGAGCATTATTTTGGAACACCATAACGCTGAATAATATTTTTTGGATTTTTTTTTCTGTAGGAGATGCATCCTTAAGCAAATAACTGGAAAATCGTTTGCATTTTAGAAGAGCCGATCGAAATAAGCTATGGGGCTCGTTATACTATTTCAAACATGATTGTATGATCAGTCATGTATCGTTTTACAAATTATTCTTCAATCTCTACGATTAGGTTCAAGTAACTTATTGAATCTTTCTCAATATTCCATTACAAATCTTTAGACGATCGACGATAAAACAACTTTTTTTTATTCTTAAAACAGAATTATGCCTTGAGAAGGACTTGGACCCAAGTGGAAATATGTCAGCGATGTAAATAAACATTAAAAACTAGAATCGGCCTGCACTTACTTATTATTAAGATACCGAAAAGAATCAATACAAGTATATTAAAATTTTGTGTGTGAAATTAATTAATTTATAATAAGTACATGCGTATACAACATTTCTATACATATATAGTTTATAAATGGATTAAAATAGGTAGAATATTTCATATTAAATAAATTGTTGCATAGTATGAGAGAAAAGTTTTGTGACAGCGACCTTTGAATTCACGATAAAAGAATTAAGATGTCACAAAGAAACACGCGACAAATTAAGCGCGCGACAAAAATCGTAGGAGCAAAGGAGTCAGGAAGTTGAAATTAAAACAAAGAAAAAGGGAAAGATAAGAACGGTATCGTTGACATTTTCCGGTGGTTGAGTTAATAATGCGCGCGGTACACAAACCGAGGTCGATTTCGTCGCGGGGTTGGTAGATCTACAATGTGCTACCATAAAGAGGCACGGATGTGTTTATTCGGGAATTTGCCTTTGCTTTTTTTCTTCAGATCTCGCCCGCCTCATTCACTCTCTGCCACCACCCTTCGCCAAATTTATCTTATTTTCGGCGACGATCCCGTTTGAGAATTTATGCCCTCTCGGCTGCAGCTTGCTGGAAAAGGACGAAAAGGGTAGTTGCAGAGAAAAAGAGAGGAAACAATGGGACTGGAACAGAAAGCGATAAAAAAGAAAATCAGGACGCAATTATTGTCTATCCAGATCGAGAGCCGATTTTATCCTTTAGGGAGGATTTGATCTCACTGTTATTATTGGTATCCACGAAGGAAGGAATTTCGGAAAAAGAAAACCAGAGAAGGGTTATGATCCTCAAGTGGCAGATTTCGTGACAAAGCTGGAAAAGGTGGAAGAAATGGACGATACAGAGGAATCTGGGATGGGTTTCTTGACGGGACACTAATGGCATTTTTATTATTTCTCCGACCCGAGTAATGGGGATAGAACGGTCCATTGGACGCCTGACAGGACTCACAGCTACCGTTCTTCCGCAATTCTTCTTCTCACATTTTTGTATCGTTTTTTCTTTTCGGTCAACTAGAGAATTCTTCCCCATACTTAAATCGAACTTGAATCAGATTTTCGACCACGATTTACACGTATAAATACGAAAAGGACTTACTTCACAAATTTGAAAAGGCTTATATATATTCTGGAATTTGAGGTTGCGTTCTGTTCTGCAAATATGTGGCTTGAGGTACATGTTAGGTTTGAAGGGAGGATGTGTGTTGTCCGGAAGCAGAAAGAGAAATTTGAGGCAGCGCAGTCGAATCACACAAGATGCTAATCCGTGAACCGTGGCCGCTGCCCATCCATGGGGCTCCTCTAGGTACCATTAGTCATTAGCGATTCTAAAAGCTGGGGGTGGAATATTACGGCGGTGGCGGCGGCCACGCCGGCTTTTACCATACTTTAGCTTTATACGAAGCTCATTCATCAAAGCACGAAGGCCAGTCGCGGCGGGTTATACACACGGTACGGCTATCGCCGTGGGTTGTGCACTGTGGTGGGTTACTTACCACTTACCAGTCCTTTGCCTCGAGCTTATTCCATCCTTTATTCGCGTAATAGCTATCTCTGAATATTACTTTTCAACACCATTATCAGAAACACTTGAAAAACCAGAGTTTCTTAGGAAATTTCAAAATCCTTGATCTGAAATAAATAATTTTTGTATAGGTACTGAAATTCAGTCTAATGCAGTTCCTTAAGCTTATTTATTTCCAGTCCTAAGAATACCTCGATTTCAGTTATGATTGTTATTCATCCTTGGACAAATAGACTCATTCAGTCAAATGTGCCTATTTTATTTTCGAGTTTAATAAGCCTTCCTCAAAGTGACATCCTTGACTTACGTGGTTTGGAAATATATGATGAATCAAAATAGTTTTTGTAATAAAATTTAGTTAAAAATTCATCCAGAACTTCAAAACTATGAAAATTGAACATAAGACTTGGAACATAAACACAATAATGAAGAAGGTGCGTTAATAATCATCGAATTTGATTTTACCTTATGTTTATTTAAGCGAAATCCATATAATTGAAAAACAAATTACCATCATTTTAATTATTTCATTTTATGAATTTGTCTAACTTCTATTTTCCCAAGGTACTACTTCCTGGAAGTTTTATATGTTCAAACAACTATATGACTTTAATTTTATCATTTCCATTCACTGTTCAAGGGAATTTTCATTTTTTCACATAACAATTTTTACATTCTCATCATAGTGAGAAGGTATTGGTTTTATGTGAAAATCGGTTTTCGCGGAATTTATAAAATCTCCACTTTTTGAGAACTTTTGATTCCGAAAAAGTAGTTTTTACGTTGGTGTCTTCGTAGTCGTCGTCGTTGCCCTCTGTATACTCCATAACTTTTGAAAGACTAATCGGATTGGATTGCCCTTTGGCACATATTTTGAAGGGACCAAAAAGACAGGTTAGGTTCGTAAACCAGCTACTTTGGATGAAAAATCGAAGAGAGGGAGCATTTTGAAAACTTTTTTGAACTTTTTTTTCCAAGACAGAAAACCTGTAAGTACAATTTCTTGTAGCACGTAAAAAGTGAAACAATTCATCACAGTCATTTTTTTCGATAAAAACGAAATTGTCAGGGTTATGGTATTTTAAAAATGGAAAAAAAATAAAAGAAAATGAGAATTTTTAGCCAAATAACGCAAGATTGAAATGAAAGTCAGGAAGAAAAAATGTTTTTTATTGGGAGCCCTACAAGATCGTCAATACAACTTTTTGAAGTTTTTCAAAACATCGAAAAATCCAATTTTGATCGCACGGAAAATCATGAAAAAAAATCTGCCCGCTGGGTGGGCACATTCTCATCGCGCGTTCCCCGCGCGGCTCGCTTTGCTCGCAATTTTGAACGCGCCTAGGACGCGCGTCTTTTCGATCTCGCGCTTCGCGCCTAATGGTAATCTCCCCTCGCGCTCCGCGCTCGGTTTTGTACCTCCCTACAGTTGTATATAAAGCTTGTGAAACTCATAAGCGAAATGTCGACTACTGCAATTTGATGAGTGTGAATACTCTTTTGTTGAAGCATCTCCGGCTTCAACAAATACATTCTTATCGCATGTCTCGTGCTGCGCACTCGATCAAAGTTTGTCCGAAAATTATAACAAATTTACAGATATTTTTCGGTCGAATAACTTTTCTCTGTCAATCTTCTGTGTATTCTTGTCATTCTTTCAAAAATTTCATTTTTATAGTTATTTTTCCTGATTGAAATGAATTCGTTTTATGGTCTTCTATCAATGAAGAAAAGACTAATTGTTCTATAAAAAAGGTAATTTTACCAAACTTGTAAGTTTAGTTCATTTATATTTTCCTGTACCTTGCATTGTTTAACCAAAAAGTGAATCTTCCTATTTTTAATTATTTTTTGTGTGACCCAAATTTGTATTTTCGATTTTTTCAGAAAACTCGAAAAGTTGTAAAGATCATCCTGGAGGGCTCCTAAAAAGAATTTTTTTTCTTGCTACAAGAAATCGTACTTACAATTTTTGAGTCTTGTGAAAAAGTCTAGAAAAATGTTCGAAATGCCCCCTCTCTTTGATTTTTCATCCAAAAAAGCTGGTTAAAGAATTCGTCCTTTCTTTTACGGTTTCAAAAAAGTATGCCATAGCACAATCCGATATGATCTTTTTCTTCGAAAGATCGAAAATTCCCATTTTGATCGCACAAAAATTAATGAAAAATAATCTGCGAACACAGTAACTAAAAAGACAGGTCATGTTCGTGAGCCATTTATTTTGGCCAAAAAATTGAAGGAGGGAGCATTTCGGAAATTTTTTTCGACTTTTGTTCCAAGATTAAAAAATTGTAAGTATGGCTTCTCGCTTTAATTGTAATTATATAAATATTAGAAATAGATTAGCTAATTTTTAAAAAAATAAAACAAGGTAAAGGGTACAAAAATGAATAATACCTTCATTTGATGCATTAGAATGAAAAGCAATATAGAAAAGTTCGCGTTATCCATGGGATAAGAAACAAGTTTGTTTATTTGATTCTGATGAGTTTATCTAGAAAACTGATACTTTCTTTACTTTAATATTGCTGAAACTATGCTGAAATCAGTTAGTTTATCTTCAAATGAGGGGCTCATAGAAAAAGCGGAGGAACAAATTGTCTCAGCTGAAGTAATTCAAGAACGTTCCGAGCAAAAACGATACAATTTTCGTGTTTCTCGTTTAGTTTGAAAGGTTTTTCATTTTAATTTTAGAAGTCTATGGATTTCCATATCTTTCTCTTTACTTTGCATGGAGGACAAGAGAAAATCGAAAGCCGTTCAAACTAGCAATAGAACTTTATGATTTTAGGGTCAGGAAATAGTAATTTGGTACAATAAAAATAATGTAAAATAGTTTTTGGAAGAGATATAAAATGTGAATTGTCTTTCGATGAAATAAATGTTATGCAAAAAGGTAGTTCAGAAAAATATAAATTACACAAAATGGCAATTTGGTAAAAGTAAAGATGCTATAAAATAGCGGTTCAGTGAAATGAAAATAATTTCAAACAGTACACCAGCACAATAACAATAAGGTCAAATAGTGATTCAATCACACAACTGTTGGTAAAACAAATATGAGGAAAATTAAAATTGGGGAAATATTCATCATCATAAAACGTACTGTAATGACTATATACATACATTTTTCACTCAAGAGGAAGAAAAAACAATTCATCTGGATTACAAGACATTAGACATTCTATTATTAGCCCAGAGCCTTCAAAACTACAAAAATTCGGAATTCTGTTCTTCAAAAGTACGTAGTTGACCGAAGCATAACCATGCTGTTTAATGGAAACCAAGTGTACCTTGGTACTGAATCACTTTCTCGAATCTTTCTTTCCATGGTTCAATCCAGCTCTTTGGTAATCTATAGAGTAGCTTTTTTGTTCATCTTTAAATTCCATATTCTAAATTTTGAGAGCACTTCTTATCTGTCTCGACAAACTAGGATTCTGTGAGTTAGGCTTTCAGGACAATTTTCATTCTGATTCATTTTAATTTTATCTTGAGTACATTGACCTGGAAAACAAAAGTTATATTACTTCCAACTAAGACAACATTTTACCTCCACTTGGATCAATGGAAATTATTTCTAGACCTAAATTCAGTCTAAGATAAATATTTGTTTTATCTTCAAGTGGAAAGTGACATCTTGATAGTAGCTATATTGATTTCATTAAAAATTGTAAGACATAAAGCGTCTCTTGTTAAAGTAAACGTGAAAATTGTGACTGACTATAGAATATCATGAGCAAAATACGTGTGGAGGCTTAGCCCTGGCTTACAATTGCTCGCGGTCCGAATGGCAACTATACAGGAAACGAGAGAGGAATAAGGGTGACTCTCAGGAAGAGACTGAGAGAGTGAAGGAGTGGAAGAGAGAACGAGATAGAAATATAGGAAGGGTGAACCGAAAAGTACTTTAATACACGGCAATCCCCTTGGTTCGGTACTCACAAACTCGGACTGACTCTGTCCATCTCACTCTTCCTCTCTCATTCACTCTCTTGTCTGTCGCATGGCTTCCGATGAAATTTCACATCTTCTACATCAGCTGCCTTTGATTCGCTGACTGTAGTACTAATCCTAGCTTCACCACCTCTCCTAAGCATCAAACGCGCAGCATCATATATAGGAAGAAAAGTTTTCGTTGTAAGCTACTAAAATTTGAAAGGCATTTTTTTTTAATTAATAAAATTAGGCTAGGCATTAAAAATATAGTATTTCATCATATAATAACGAATTTATCGAAGGAAAGAAAAATATGCAGAGTAGTGTAGTGGGCGCGTTCATTATATGGTGTATCTTTGATTCTTATAATTTTATAAACGCTGTTTTTCCTCATATTAGAGTAACCCTTCTTGATATTACGTGAAAAAATTTGTGGATTTTTTTGGCCTTACATGAACTTTTCCATTGATTCATGGGGAAAAAATAACTTCTTGTGAATGTGTAAATTAAGAGCAAAAATATGTTGCAACTGTAATTTTTGGGAAATATTCCTGTTTATGATAATTCAGGGAATAAAAGTCGGCTATAACTCTGAGCATTATCGAACTTAAAGATCTTCTTAGGAAGTTCCAAAGAATCACCCATAAGTGCTAATCGAGAATGTCACATAAAAGAAATGTTGAAGATCACGTTTCAAGAATGTTTGCTCACAATATAATTTAAAATAACTTGTTGATTTGTGCTGATTTTCAAATACTTTTCTATGATTTCAACAATTATGATCCGTTCAAACTATTTATTTCTGGTATTAACCGCTAAACAGCATGTATAATGTGTGTTTGTGAATCTGATAATAAATTTGAACGATACCTGTAATTTTTTCTAACAAGTTTTTTACTATTCAAAGAACATTGTTTTCATTTCTTTCAATAGTTTTAATAATTCAAATGCTCCTTGGAATAATTTTTCAAATGCTTGAAATCATGACATAAAAATTAGGACGCGTTTAAGTATCTATTTCTTTCTTAATGTCGATAATTCAACCCATCATCGTGGTTTCCACGCACTGCTCTGGCTCAGTGATAATTCATTGAATCAATATTATACTGAAGTATTCAGGAGAGTCGAATTAATATTATTAATATTATTTTGTGTATTGAAGATACACAACACAGTTACAATAGAATGAAAAAATGATACATGTGTGTGAATGTGGAAAACACACGTGACGTGAAATAGATTGTAGCATCAAGAAATCAGAACATGACGCTATCTATTGGTTGCTCACTCAACCGAGATAATATAAAATGTTGAATTGTCTGTCAACGAACTAACTTACACCGCCACCTCTTGAAAAATCATAGAACTTACAAATATTTATAACTTCTCGTCCTATAATGAACATCTGATTTGCAATTTTTTGAATATTGAGGAAATAATTCGAGATAGAAAATGATGCTGTGCTTCAAGTTGTACTAAATTACAGACCAAAAGATTCTGCAGTGGTTGTTCAACCAATATTTCATTTATATATAGAACCTGTGCTGATAATTGCATAATATAAAAAAAATATTATGGAAGAAAAATTCTTGGAAAATTCTTTTCCATTAAGCGCTTAGCACCAAGATTGATGACGCCTTGGGCGCGCCGTTATGCTCTCGTTTTATACATTCCCTGCGCGTATTTCGATTTTTTTTTGGATCGTCATACATTTCGTAACTTCAAACAATAGCTGAAATCGAATTGAAATCATTTTCTTATTTGACTTCAAAAAGATTCTCAAAACACCTGCGGCTATGCCTACTACATTCGCATAGCGTCACTCGCGCTTTGCGCTCCACATGCAGAATATACGGACTGAGGTATTGGGATCCGCCACACTGCGATACGCCATCAAGTGACAGAATTGTAAAACTTCAATACTGGGTAGATTTTGATCCATGGCATTGGGCTTTGCACAAAATTATCATTTATATAAAAATACACAAAACTTGGTGTGATAGCTGTATAAAATTAACAATTAATTTTATTCCGTGTGGTGAGTGGAAAATTGTAATGGAATTCATGTTCAAGAAAAATAATGTGACAGCCACATGTTAGGACTTGTGACTGGATTCAGCATGGCACGTGCAATGAACTTTCTTCATATTACCATCAAAAAATTTTTAATTTATCTTGTGAGGCTTGGATTTTAGATTCAGAGTTTGAAGAAAAATTAGTATTATTATTGGCAGCCTTGACAACGAACCTTCATCGCGTAATTATTTTCCACGAAAAAGAAGGTGCTCGGCTTGTTACGCTCTTTCACCCTCAACAAAGTTTCGACACGAAGGTGTCGACTTTTTAAATTTGCATGCTTTGACCGATGATCGGCTTTATTGTTCTGTATATTTGAAAAAATTTTTCATAGTTTTATTTACATTTCCAATGCTAATATTCAATATCTACTCAAAATAGCGGCCATATTAGAGTCGAAACGCCGGTGGCGCCTTCTAGATATTTTATCCATTTTATTGAGAATATATAACTGGGCGTTTTTTCTGGGACATATAATATTTGTTGATTGCAGATATGTTTAAGAATTCCTCTCAAGTGAATTTGGAACAAAAGGTCAAAGAATGCTTTAAAGATATTCGAAATCATTGCACTGTATTATATTTGTTAAATTGAATCTAAAAATGTCATACATAGATGATACCTGAGTTTTTTTTTGTAATGAACCAGAAAATTTGGCAACAAATTCTGAATTTTTGAGAGAAGTTCCACTCAAAATGTTGAGAATGCTCTAAATTTTCAAATCTAGGTTGAATTGATTTGTTGAATGTTCGTTGCCCACCCCAGGCGCGCATCTATCGAATTTTGCGCTTTGCGCTCGGTCTTTGTACTCTTCTACATTTTTGTATATATCTATTGAAACAGCAAAGTGAACCATCGTCTGCTGTGTTTTGATGATTGTGGATTCTTCTTTTTTAAAGCTTCTTCTAACGAATTAATTTAACGAATTAAGCTTCTTCTTTTAACTAGTACATGAAGTTTTGGTTTGAAATCAACTTTTTCCCGTATGATACAACATGGTATATTTATCGTATTCGAACTCAAATTATTTTCATTTACACCTTAATCTCTTTGCATGAATAAGTAATTCAATAAAACGACTATAATCATGAGAAAGGAAACATTTCTCTTATCTGAAAAATGTTAAGATTAGGGTAGGAAATGAATAGGGCATAGCTGTCCTTTGATCTGTTAATTTCTGTTTCGAGGGAAATAGGGAATTCGAAAGTGAAAACAAATAAAAAGAGGAGAAGCCAGAAACGTATACGTGTTTAGGTTGCGGAATTTCATAGGATCGAAAAGAAAACCCAAAGTACAAAGGGATTGGCCCGTAGTGCTGGCCACGGCATTGTGGGATCCGCGAACCCCAACGCTGGACTCTACCAGGGACTCTGTGTAATTGTCTGTCGCGTGATTACCCCCTACCACTCCCATCTCTTTCCACTTCTATCTTGTATCTTGGTTTCCATTCCATTACATTTAATTTTTAATCCATCCATTGACAGAACTGTTAAAAATTATATTAAATTAAAAATTGAAAATGATGTTCCAATTTATTGTCTAACCTTCGACAGTAGGCAAAAGTGAAAAATGACCAAAAGTGGGGCAATTTGCACCATTGAAATGCATCTAGGGTGCTCGCTGAATGGAGCTAAGTACGACGTAAATCTGTTTACCTCGGATAATAGAAGTAAATGAATGGTTCAATACGAAATGAACCAAGCCAATATCAGCGAACCACCGAACTCTGAAGAGACTCCATAGTCCATGCCATCCTTAGTTTCCTCCTTCAATTCTGCAGCTGATCCCAGCTTAGGATTAAGTCCCACGGGAAACGGAAAGCGGAGAGCAGTCGAAGGGTGAAGCCTACTCATTTATCCTTTTTATCGATCTACTGATCTTAACGAGTTGGACCTTCTTGTCAAACTCAAGCCGCCCAAAAGTCTGATGTCTAGAAAGTTTCATCACCATTCCATCAAATTTACAGAAAAAGGACTTTAAGGGGCCTAATTGTAGGATGAAAAAGTGACATTCTAATCACCCTATAGATGTATACAAATATTTATATCTCTCTTCTGCCATTTCCATCTGCGAAACAAATTTCCAGTTCCTTATTTGAAAGTTCCTTATTACAAACGCATTCTTCTCTAAACACAGAATAATAAAATTATCCTCATTATCATTCGTTTTTGGGTCTCCAGAATGACCAAGTATTATGTCAGTATCTTCGCGTTGTACAGCAACCCAGTCGTTCATGTCTCCGCGTAATATTATTCTTTCGCCTGAATCACATGTTTCTATTATAGCATCCAACGAGTCCCAGAAGGTGTCTCTCCTGATTCCCGCTTTCAGTCTTACCCATTATAATCTAGGAGATACACACTCATACATTTTGACATGCGCTTTTGCTCTCTCATTCAGAATTAGACCAATTCCTTGGCTAGCGTGTGATTCATTGTCTACTCCTGACCAGAGTTCGAAACCATCCTCCACCTTATTAATCTCACATCGCTTTTTTTTTGTTTCAGGTACGCCCAAAATATCTAGCTTCCTTACGCGCATAGTATTCCATAATTCCTTTCCCCTTAGATCATCTACGCATCTGGCATTTCACACACCCAATCTATATCCAACACCTGAAACTTTTTCGGGGGCAAGCGGTCCGTTAATGAAAATGTCAGTCTTGTCATCCGAGGCTAAATTATAGTTTGTATTATTCATCTTGTAAATTATCCGCCCAACTTTTACTTTGATCGAGAAAATGTTCCGTAAATAAATGTATGTACAAAAAAGAGCTAATTCATCATATAATGGTTTATCAATTCATAACGCCAGTCAACACCAAACATGAGTCATGTAAAGGAAGGTACAAAAGAAAGGGTAAAAAAATCTGCCCGCTGCGCAAGCACATCCTCATCGCACGCTTCGCTCGCAAGTTTGAGCGCGCCTAGGGCGCGCGTCTTTCGGATCTCGCGCTTCGCGCTCGAAGGTAATCTCA
>WSXT02000006.1:1397101-1408252 GCA_011762715.2 Neuroterus valhalla
AGCGCCCACTGAACGTCGTACTTTGAAAACTTTGGACGTTAAGAGAAAGGGTAGCTTGCTGCCAAGGACGTATTGTATAGGCTTTGCTGTGAAACAGAGGAGGGGTATTTCGACCTGCACATGCCATAGATTCAACAAAGCGGCTCAAGACTTTAGAATCTCATTGAATTTTTATCCGCAAATCATAGATAAATTTTGAATAATTGAAAGATCATCATATTGAATTAAAAAACGAAGGAATTGTTCTAACTGAAACTAAGAGAGAATCATTTCGGATTCTAATCGGTTGAAGATGACTGAAATGTTGAGACTTTCGCTAATGAAGGATGGGCAAGAGGTAGGAGAGTCAACGACGCAAGCAAAGGCCAACAGGTCGCCATTAGAGCGTACTGTTCCGAACTACTAATAGCCAATTCATCCACCATAGTCAGCCCAGTCTGCACCCTCCTGTAGCGACCAAGATCGACGCTCAGTATAAATATAGGTGGTTTCAAGCAAGGTTTCTGATCGACAACAAGCCACCCAACATTTAACTCCGAGTTACGAACTGCTGCTACCATCGTAATTAATGAACCTAATACATCAGATTTCTCTATAATAGAGAAATGAGACCATTCGAAAATAAGGGAACCGTTTTTTTTTCAAAACGCCAAATGATCAGAGAGAGCTGAACAAACTGAAAGAAAATGATCTTTTTACGTGCGATTATTCTTTGATATGATCTAAAGGTGTAATCCATATTTTAGAATATAGGAATGAGAATAATGAGAAAGCGCTCCATCCCTACTCCCGAACGCGATAGTCTATATCAGAAGGAGTATAGTCGGCGCCTTACTTCTGTAATTACGAGGGGGAAATTAAGCACCAGCGCAGCCGCCGTTTGGTCCACCGTCCATCCATCCGTCTGTCGTTCGGTTAACGAGAGATGAGAAGGGACCAGGTTCCTAGTGCTTAGACGACAAAGACTATGACATAAGACGAGCTCTTGCTCCATGCCAGTCAACCAGCCAACCGCCAGCTTCCTTAGCCTTAGATCTCGGCAATGGATCGAGCCACAAAGCACCCATTAAAAGATCATATCACCCACTGCCGCTTCTGAGAACCAGCAAGATCTCCCTACGAAAGGGTAGCTTTTCCTCACTTTCCTTTGCCATTCCTCCTTCCTTTTACTCTAATCTCAAAGGAACACTTCCCTCTAATATTTCTGCATGAAGAGAATACCTGGAGGTATTTGCCTCAAAAACGAAGCACTCACTCTAAAATATACTTTTACTATAGAATAAAATATATTTTTACAATAAGCATTCTTTTTAAGTTTGAAATCAGGGGAATTTTCCCTTAATAAGACTGGACGTGACACTTGGGTTTGAAAAAGATTATTTTATGAGCCAATGGTGTAGAGCATCAGCTGTGCGTTCCAACCCCGAGCGAATATTTCGATATCCATCCCATGGTGTACGGCGCTACCCTCTAATACGAGTATTAATATCCCCTTACCTTAAGACGTCACTATTTTATTAATGAGACACATTTTTGTTACCAAAGGGAGTCTTTCTTTCCCTTAAAAATTCAATAATTCAAAAATACCCTACTAACTATAGCTTCTAGAACATATCTCAAGTCTAGAGAAGTTTGAGTAAAATACTTCATTATTCTCGATTCGGTTACGCAAATATAATTGCCATTCAATGACGTTGAACCAATTCCACTTGTGGCACTGGACAAAGGCTCACGTGGAAGCCCGCTGCTGCAAAGCTGGACAAAAGCGGTCACAGCGGTAATTATCGTCCTGAAGGATCAGAAAAGCGAGAAAGCCGAACGCGCGGATGAAGAGGTCGATGAGAGCGTCGAGGTCGATGACGAGGGAGCTGACTAGGCTTCCTCGAGTTTCTAGCCAACCAAGCAACCATTTAAAGCTGGACAAAGTTTCTTCACTCACTAGGCTTCCAAGCTCGTGGAAACTTTCCCCGTTTCTAGGAGAAGCTGTTTTTCTTTGTTCCGCCCTGAAGCCTGACCACAGTCGCTTTAAAGCAACCACTTTCGAAATTACAATTATAGTATCTCAGTATTTGAAGTTTATTTTACCCGGAAAATACCCTGCAATACCAAGAGGTCATGGAAACCCCATAATTCTTGATGATTGGCAATATAAACTTCAACCGTGATTTCTATTTTGGAAATTAATTTTCACCTTTCCCGACCTCTAGTTTTGCAAAGTTACCTGAGACAAAGAAGCTCGGAAAATTTCAGCGTGATCGGTGTATATTTACAGAATGGTACCAATCCTTTCTAACTTGATTACATCAATCATTTGTTTGCATTATTTTGGTGATTATCGCAATTTTTTCTTAGATACTGTACATGCAAATGAAAGTTCTGAAACGTAACTTCGTTTCGGTAATCCGACAGAAATCTCAGAATTCATCTCGCGTCTCTCGCGAGCTCAACGCACAACCAATTACAGAATTTTCCAGAAGAGTGACGCAGTTTCTCACAGACCTACGTAGTACTATAACCCAACAGTTTCCAAACCTCTTTCACTGCTTCTCATCGACGTTCTCGAAGCGTATGTATGTAAATTAGACTCTCTCAGTCTCGTTGAAAGCCACCGGTATCTTGAAACTCGCACGTGGCAACCGGGCCTCATGGGTGTGTTCGTATTCTAATTTCAGACTTTGGTCCTCCTTTAGACTCACGTCCTTGTGAGAAAAGAGAAGTGCTATGCATTTCTCAGACCCTCAAAATCGCTTCCTGGATAATCGCAGGAGCGTCCTCTTTCCATCTTCTTTCCTCAAGATGTCTCCTTCGAATTTCTTTTTTTCGTTCCACTTCCCTGCAGTCGAGAGTCTTTTCCTTTGGGATAGCGTCGGTATTAATATACGCAAAATGAAAATTAGGCCCGATTTGCATCCCGTAATGGGAAAAGAAGGCGTACCTGTTGACTATAGCTGCGTTCACAAGACGCAGATTTGACGAGAGGGAATGAAAGTGGAGAGGAATGTTTTGCATACAATAATCGCTAAGAAAACTCAACAACAATAACGAGCAGCTTCCCTTTTAAATATGCTGTGGGAATATCCTATCGCTGTGGCTTAATTTTGACAATATAATATATAATAATTTACCAACTTGACTATTCAGAACAGATTATTGAAAGTGAAAATTGTGAAAGCTTCTAGTAGATTCTTGGAAGGAGTGAGCTAAGATGGAATCGTCGACGACATAGTGCGGTGTTAAGCCAATATCTCTTAGGTAGGCCATAGGCGAGGCATTAATTTAGATTATGGCGGTGGCTCGAGCAAGCTTGCTGTGGCTTCTCGAAATAGAGGATAGAAACCGTGTACGATCTTCGCATCGTACCTTTCTCTCCTTCTCCAATAAACCCTTTTCGTATATAAGAGGATCCAGTACACACGAGCTACAGGCTAAGCCTCGATTTTGATGTCTTTAGGAATTCCCATTTAACCGAATTCCAAGAGCAAGCACCGAACCGCAAGGTTTTATCATCGGATACAGCAGATGATCAATGGCGGGGTGAACGTATGGTTCCAAGAGGACCAGTGCGCCATAATCTTAACTGTTAACCACCTTAAGCTATTTGCCTCGCGTAAACTCTGAAATTCGGACATTCAAACTTCCGGAAGATTAGGTCAACCACAATTTTGATAAAAGTCCAAATGAGTGATCACTATGGAATATAGTTATATTAGAATTAGTAAATAAGATGGCTCCTATAAATGATTTGTAACACTTACTTGAGAATATTTGCTGAGGAAGCGATATCCTTGAACGAGCAGAAGTTTGCTGACGTCCCAAGGTTCTGCTGATATGCTTGGTTGACCTTTATGAAAGCATATCAGAGATATCTTTGGGGTAATGTGTTGACTGAAGTTCTTAGACAGAACTAGAATGGCGCAGTCTCTTCGTTCTAATCCAATATGAGAGAAGGGAGATAGAACGCAGGTTATGTTATTACTAGAGATATTTGAGAAATCCGATCCAAGGATCGACACGAACTTTGTCGCTGCAAGTCCTGTGTAGCGTGTTTAAGCAACACGTACGCAAGTGGATAAGCAGCCTACGAAGTTCATTCATGAGCTGACGCGGCCGGAATAGGTTATATGCTTCTCTACTTAGTCTGATATTCCCGAACGACTGTAGAGTCACCTAATACCGGAATGCAATAACGAGAGGGTTCTGAGCTGGTCCATCGTAATCGGGTCTTGTCGCTATAATCTGCATTCGTATACTCAATCAATACCCTCCTAAACTCCCGGGTATTATTACGAACTTAGCCTTGCACCAATTCTTATTCCACGAAATTAGGATTTGGGTGCAAATTAATGTTTAAAAAATGAAAACATCATTCAATGATGTATAAACAGTTTTCAATGGTGGTATTTATCTTAATGATAACGGTACGTGATTTGTTGAAGAAAATGTTAATGTCTTGATAAGCAGAAAGTGGAGACTTTTACAGTATGATTTCTATTTTGAATCCGCTTTCCGTGCACCTATGTGCCAAAGTTTCCTCGTTATTACCATCATTATCATGCTGGCTATCAGCGTTACAATTTGCAAGGTAGTACACCCACAATAGCCACGAACCATTTGCCAACGTGCTCGTTAGCTCGAGCTAATTAATACGCGTGCCGAGTATCGAGCAAACGTTTCGTCAAGGGGTGCATTGGGCTCCGTCCACAGAGACATCTGGGCTCCAAACTCGTCGCTAGGAAATTGAAGGGTTGGACTAAGAAAGTGAATTATTCTCGAGTCCAGGGCTAGCCAACGCTCATTGAGAGGATCAATGAACGACCCGCGATCGACCAACGAACTGTCCACACCAAAGGGTATTCAAGTCCGAAGCGAATACGAAAGGGGAGAGAAGCAGATCCCCTGGGTCGAGAACATCGAGGTTTGGACAGATTGTCCTATCGCCTTACACTTCGCACATCGACACGACTAAATTATCCATGAATGGCCAATTAACCTGGCAACTGGACCAATTAAATGCCTTGACCCAAGTTGAATTCACTTTTGTGCGGTTCGACCTAAGCTCTTGGACTTCGACCCGCATTGGAACATTCAGATCTATTTTCAATTTTTTATCTGTACAGATATATCTAAAATTCGTTTCCCTGGAAGAAATCCTATGTCTGAATAAAGTGTTAGACTAGCATTAAGTTTTGAGCTTTCAAAAATTTTTT
Organism: Neuroterus valhalla; assembly: GCA_011762715.2. NCBI lineage: Eukaryota > Metazoa > Arthropoda > Insecta > Hymenoptera > Cynipidae > Neuroterus > Neuroterus valhalla. The sequence goes on from WSXT02000006.1 coordinate 1,402,309, forward strand.
TAGATATATTTCAAATATTTCAAGTTTTTGACTAGTTTATATTCCTTTGCCTTGTTTCTATCTCACGGTCAATTATGAATTTTTTTACTCAAGGACAAGGTGGTACCAGGACTCCAATGGAGAGCAAGGCCCCTTTCCTCGTTGGTTCCCTCGTTCCAGGCCGGCTTTCTCGGCTTGGCGGCGTACCACGCGATGGTACATTTTTAATTACTTACACCCACGCAGCTGCATCGCGCGATGACTATAAATCAAGAGGAGCGCCGCCCAGCAAAGTAATTACAGCTTGAATTTTAGATAATGTTGCCGCAAGCACGGCACCTCGCTATTGTTTTCCATCCTCTAGGCCCCTTCGTCCTATCGCAATCCAATCCACAGACGATCCTCTATAAACAAACTCTGCTCGACGATCTGTGTCCAGCACACTATTTTTTCGCGCAATTGACCTATGGTGTCAAACATTTAGGTTGGTTCCTGAATGATGAATTTTCCATTAGTACTTGAATATTCGTGAAGTTTTATTTATGATCACAAAAAACGTGGGAAATTAAATTTACCCGAACATTTTCGAAGTGTAGCAATACGAAGAGAGATCGGAATGATCATTCGGAATCGATACGCAGGATCGAATTAAATTTTCAAAACGAAGAAAAGCTGACGTCGATTTATGATTGCATGCGCTAGGCATATGAATCCTATAATCGCCTAAGTGGCCTATTGGAGAAAAGTGCTTGTAGTCATTGAAACTTCTTCTGTTCAGAATATGGATTGATTGTTGTGGTTATGAATTTGTAGAAAATTATAAAGTAGTTCTCGTTTTGAAGTTTCATGATGGTTCGCTGGAATTCAATAACGAAAAAAAAAACAATTTTATTTGTTACAGTAACAAAATGCGAATAGAAATATTTTCCTTATGAACTGTCCAAACTCTACGCTATACTTTCTCTACATTTTAGCACTTTCAACCATTCTGGAGTTTCTTCATATTACTGCATTTTTGTAACTTTTTCGAGTGATGCATGAACAATGATCATCGTTTTGAAGTCGATAAAACTTTCGAACTGCTTACTTAAGTATGCGCTAATTAAGAGCCAATTCCGGGCGAAAAGACGAGGAAGGATCAGGAAAGCAAATGCCTGACGTGAGTCTCACCAACTGGCAGCATTGCGGCAGTCATTCCGTTTCCCGCGCAATCAAGGTGCGGTTGAGAAAACTTTAAAAAAAGAGGTCGCTAGAAAAGAGTAGAATTTAATTAGGAGACCTCGCTTTCGTATTCTCAGAGATCCATGAAGAAGCAAGAGAGACGAATGAGAAAGTTGGGAGGAAAGACAGAGAGACTAGGTAGAGAAAACGAGTGAGCAATCCGGAATCCGCAAAGTACGGAGGAATATGGAGTACCTACCACGGAGAAGGAATATCGCGAGCGAAGACATAACAATCAGGAATATGATAACACGCGGGACGGATGCTTACCTTCATCTCAGACCATCGGTGGAAGGTTGCTGAAGGGTGTTCCGAGGAGAGGCGAGAGCAAGATGAAAGATGATGAGTGAAGGAGCCAGGGAGGCAGGGGCGCTTAATTAGAGGCAGACTTCCGTAGGATGCTTGAGGCTTCCCTACGGTCTAAAGTTCTCTCTTCCTACAGTTTATCTGCGTAAAGTGGCTATCTTGAAATTAACCTCTAAATCATATCGAGTCTTAGCCCCCTTCTAATGCAACCAATTTTTCTATTCCTCACCTCATCCAGGTCTCTGCAGCGTTCTCTGAGGAGCCAAGTCTCAGAGATGAGAATATTTTTGTAATTGGTAATGAAATTACAGTCGGGTACCACAATTTTCTAGTCGGATCATAAGCTCTTGTTCTTCATTATTTCTTTCAAAGTTGTTTAGCGTCGTGCATCATGCGATGGCCATCGATTCCTTGAATTCCGCACTGTGGCTCGTTCGATACTAATTTATCGTGTCGATATTTGAACGTTGTGAGCATCACGGGCCGCGATATTACCGGATAAAATAAGCCATTAAGTCGACTGGCGCGAGTTTCCATGAGGCAAGCTCAGACGCCATCCCTTCTTCGAGGAAGAGAATGAGGGTAAGGGGTAAGAAAGACCAAGGAGGGCCCGAGTGAGACGGGATTACCCACCCGACCGAAAGGAGATTCCACTAAGCTTTCAGATTTTACCCTCTTAGCCGACCAAGGATTATAAAACGCAAATACGTCCCTTGATTAGTGAGTATAAAATAAACATCGACTCTTGCTCTCTTCTATCTCGTCTCTTTCTATTTCCTCTAATTAACTTCTCCCTACGTATAATCAATTGACAAAGTAGAGAAGCTGCCAATTTCTATTATTTTAATTGGAATTGATCCAAATGAATGAATCGATACGCGACAATTCCTCTCCCCACATACTCACATAAAACCACAATGATGTCTGCACGCAAGCTGCATTTAATGTCCTCCTCTATAATCTCGCGGGGATCGGTGAGTTAGGCAGTGACACAGGAGAGTAGTGCGTGCTACACACTTGCTCTAAAAACATGTTAGGTACGAGAAGTCGCAAGCAAGGGTGCACGAAGGACGAATAATTGATGTAAGTCGACTGTATCGGTGGTCTGTCGCTTGAAACCAGAAGGGACGGCTCTTGTCTATCTTATAGATAATTCAATTTTCTAGAACGTCTCCTATCGTCCAGTTTGAACCCGAACAAACCGCTCATAGTTGCAGGTCCTGCCCTATTTGTATGAATTATGGCTTTACAATGATCGTCTGAAGTTACACTTTCATGGAAGGCGACAAGCTCACTTCACTCGACTTGTAGGTAACAGAAAAGAGACCTTCATGTTTACAAAAGTGATCGTATATGGGTGATAAAAACTAGGTGAGCCCTGTGGAAGCGGCTTCGCCGCCGCGTAGAAATATACAAATGACAGTGGCGCCATCTGTCGAAGATTGGCCGAACCAACTCAGAAACTTTCGTGGGCTCATGCACAACAACTTCGCTAGAGATCATCACATGATCAAATGCATAGTTCAGGCTGGCTGCTAACATGCAAGGGGGAAAATTTGGCTCGGTCCACAAAATGTACAAATTTCTTCAGGTCATTGAAATTTAAGGAATGTAAGTAGATTTGCAAAAAAATTTTTATTGGAAGCAATGAAAACTGAACTGCTAATTGAAACAGTTAATTGAATATTAAAACTATCGAGACTTAAAAACTAAGAGTTTTGAGACAAAAGAAACGGAATAATTCCAAATTAGAGGATTAGAAGTTTCTTTTTTTTAAACTTCAAAAAGTCGTTAATTTCGGGTCATTTTGTTATTGGTATTTTGCTCAAGATAAAACATACGAATTTAGAACTATTTGGAAATGTAAATGAATTCAAAACGCTCTTACCTGAGTCAGGCCACGTCAACGCTGCCCATAAAATTTTGGTAATTTCTTAAAAAGTGACAACAATTGGGAAAATCTGCACATAAAAGCATTAGAAAGAAACACTTTGGAACGTTTTTCAAAAAACCGCACCGTTTGAATTCATTTTATTAATAATGGTTTTTGCAACTTTTAATAGGAAAATTAATAACTCACGACTCATTTGCAATTATCAAATGAAATTTGTTATGACAATTGTGAAGCGTTTTCTCTTTCTAATAAGAATTTTCTATGGATTAGATTTGCAAAATTATGATTTTTTCATAAACAATTATAATAACAAATTCGATTATTTATAACTTCTAGGCCTCCGATCATAGTGGAATTTTACCACAATTTAGTATGAACACTTTATCCCGTTCTCAAAAAAAAAGTGATTCTCACTCTGACAGTATCAAAAAAAAGCTTCGGTCGCGGGCGCCGCGTCACAATTGTCGCCTCGAACGGCGCACAGTGGGAAAAAAACACTGTTTTGGAAGAAAAATGAGCCAACTCCTCAATTTTCAATGGATCAGAGTTTTTTTTAAAATACTTATGATGAATCGTACTTTAACGCAGATGTGCACGTTTTTTGGATTTATTATTTAATAATGTTTTACTCAACCTAAAATTTTCATTTGGTTATATTTGCGATATTTACTGAGCCCCATTCATGGATTTCTGTGGGATCATTAATTTTTATCTCAAGAACATGAATGTTACACATTAGAGTTCCATGAAACACATATTTGACATTACTATGAATAATTTTTTATAAACAAATTCACTTATTTGGCATATCTGTGCGGTAGTCGCATGCGCCGAGCGCGCCGTTCAAGGCGATAATTGTTACGCAGCGCCCGCGACAAAAACTTTTTTTTGATACTGTTGGAGTGGGAATTACCAATTTTTTTTTCGAGAACAGAATCGTTGTCATGATACATCGTGTTAAATTTTCACTACGATCGGAGGCCTAGAAGTTATAAATAATCAAATTTTTTCAATTGATAGTTCACGAACAAATGATAATTTTACAAATATAATTTTTTTTAAATTTGTATTAGAAAGAGAGAACGCTTCACAACTGTAATAACAGATTTCATTTGATTATCGCAAACGAGTTGTGAGTTAATATTTTCCTATTAAGAGTTGCAAAAATCATTATTAATAGAATAAATGAAAACGGTGTGATTTTTTGAAAAATGGTTCAATGTGTTGTTTTGTAATGCTGTTATTATGCACAGATTTTTTTCAATTGTTGTCACTTTTCAAAAAATCACCAAAATTGCATGGCACAGATTAAGCACAGAGAACTCAATGATTTCAAACTTAAAAATGTTACGATCTCAACTTTTTCAAGTCAAAGAAAAATTTAACTTATTAGAATTTGAATATAGCCGTTTTATATCGAGTCAAATGACATTTGGAGTCAAGTAGTATCATATCCCGGTTCCTTAGTCCAGTGGTCGCCATAACCATTCATAAATATCAAGAAAAAAACAATATTTTCAAAATTTTATCACATACCTTAAACTTTAACAGGGATAACGTTGAATGGGAAAAAAATCATTCCACAGATTGTTCTACAACATATATTCTACAAAATGGGACAGAAAATACTTGAGCAAGAATCTCAGATCCTACTAAAGACATTGTAGATGGCTACAAATAAAATTACTTTTGTTATTCTAACGCTACCTACCGCGAATCTACACCTGTTAAATAGTGAAATGTAGCTGGTCAAATACTAGGGTCAATAACAAAAGCACGAGAGACATATCACGTGAATGGTATCATGTGTGCGAGGGATTCTATCGATTATATGCTGTCGACAGTTCAAACTTCATTGAAGTAACTCGAGCATCGAAATTTATACTAAATCAGGGCATCGAATCGACATCCGTCATGCAACGTCAGTCCTTCGTACTCCGATGGAAACCCTAGCCACTTGACGGTAATTCTTTAGATGGCATGCGCCTGCCACTCGAACAACACGACATCGCACGAAACCGTCGAGTTTTTATTCTCGAACCAATTATAACATGTGCACGACACCTTTAGCCTTTACTCAAGATATGCTCAAGTCCTGAAGGATTTGTAAACAAAAGGATTTTTTACACTTTAAATCTTGATCAAGGATCGTTCTCTGAATAATTGAAAGTTGAAGACCTCTATAGATGAATGATGGGCTGTTTTCATTGAAACGCCTCTGAACTGATGCAAATCTTTGTCGCTTACACTATTGATTAAAAGAATTATTCATGTATTACTATAGAAATAAAATGAGTGTGTTTCGTGAGTAATTGTGTGAAATGAGGCATATAAGATCATAAGGGTACCAGTTCCAAATATCGGTTTCACAATGCGTACGCGTTCTAAATTTATAAATTAATACCGTCGAAATAACTGCTATATTTTCGGTCTGCTTTCCTGTATCAGTCTTATTTCACAATTCCCAATGTATGTATGTATGTATGTATGTATGTATTTAATCTCTTCCCATTTACGGGTTTGAGGGCCTCCGTTCCCTTTACA
>WSXT02000006.1:1408352-1424161 GCA_011762715.2 Neuroterus valhalla
ACCTTCTCATAATGATGAGAATGTAATTAATGAATAAATGATAAATATATATGTAACGGGAGAAAACAAATCGGAGAAGGATTTTTAAAAGCATTCTACTTTGGAACTTTAGGAATATTTTTGGTGTCGTTTTCATCGACGTAACCTACATCGACGTAACCTTACTTTCAGCTTGTCCGGGCAGCTCGACCTACTGTGCCTCTCCGAAGAACTTTCGCAGAAAAGTAATGATTTTTCAATAAATTTTTTTTTTTTTTAACTCTTTGACTTCTTACAATCCTGAATTTTGTTTGACAGATTAGCAGAGGTTAGGTTGGTATAATCCAGCCTAATTTATCTTCAAGATGCATTAACGGTTGCTGATTATTTACGTAATTTCAGTGAAATCATAAACGTTCATGATTATACATGTTTCATTGAAATCTTATTTATAAATCTGATTGAAAGTGTGAACTTAGAATTTTTTGAACGTGCAAATTATGTCTTGTGAAAACTGTAGTTTGTGAAAATTGTGAACATGAAAATGGTCTTCATTTATCAATTAAACTGAATGCAAAAATATAAATTTTGAAATTTTCAAGAGAAGAAGCAAATGGATAAATTAAATATAGATAATCAGGTAGAAGTCAAAGAAAGACCGAAAAGAATCTGCCGTAAAAAAAGCTTGTGAAGCCTAATCTCTAAAAACCTTCATCATATCTATATTATCATACACACATCTATTGACGTAGTTATTATTTTTCATAAAAAACTATAGAATGTTAATGTTTAATTCTTATAATTAGGGAAATTTATGTTAATGCGAATTTACGAACAATTCTATATTTTGTACCGAAGTTGGTTGTTACGACTGCAAAAAATGTATAATGTCCAAAAATTACTATAATTTGTTATTACAAAACTGTCAGCATTGTTATTGAATTAGATCATGATATTACCACAGAAAAAAAATCAATTTCTACGTGAAATCTCCCATTTTCGAACTATGCTCAAAGATTGATTTATATTATCTAAAAAAAAAATTGATGATAAGATAAAGCGTGGCGTCAAAAATCTACGCAAACCTTTAAAATAATTTTTCTGCGTGCATACTTTCATCAGTTCTCTTTCTTAAGTTAATGAATCTAACTTCAAGCACAAATGAAAATTTTGAAAATAAAGCAGAAAAACAAAGTTTGAATCCAGAAGTATCCATGCTCAATTAATTTTTTCGATTAAAATTGAACTAAGGCGTGCATAACTTTAGTAATTGATCGAGAAGCCTTAGAAAATTACTTGGATCCAAACGGGTGTACTCAGAGATTGCGAAAAAATAATCAGGTTTTTCATAAATCAAAAATATGATCAATTATACAAATGTTCAAAAAGCATGATTCTCTAGTGTTGTTTCCAATCGGATTTCTGAACAATGATGTATCAGTATCATATTACCTGCTTTCGAGGAATTTATTTATTATTTATTATAATTGAAATCAACTAATTGTGCGAGTGGAAATTCAGAAGATGGTTTATTCCATCTTTTTTGTATAAAGTCATACTGGTAAATCCTAAGATATTGAGAAAAATGAAATTGATTTCTTACCACCTTTTCGCGTAAGCATTGTGTGGTGATACCAGTGAAAGAAGTCACTATTTACCTGTAACAGACAGAAACACTTCATTAGAACAGGGTTCAAAATGTCGATTCCAGGACTTTCTTTCATAAGACAATTATAAGCTCAAATCATTTAATTTATGAACCTCTTAATTTTATCTAAATGATCTGCAATTTTGCAGACATAGTTATCTTAGCTAATCTTCTAACTTCGAGATCTGAGAGCTGAATATTCCGAAAAAAATATTGACCTCAGTCAGGAAGGACCATGGACCATCCTTGTGGTGACCTATGATCGTATCGGATAGATATGGGGTTTGTGAGATGGGCCTTCGTTTCCTGAGCTACCGAACGTCGAGTTTAATGCAGATTAAGGGCTGCGGGGTAGAGGGTCCTTTGTAGAACGCGTTTCGTTCGGTATTAGCCTGGAAGTAGCTCGTAGAACCGGGGTATTACCTGGAATTACGTCTCAATCTACCGTGGCCGTGGACTAAACTAATATTAAAACTTTTAACGTAGTTAGCGCAGCCCGTGGTTGCTTTACCGTCCGTGAAGCTCCACTCTGTGCGCGGCTGCATTGACCGTTACCGGACTTTGATGTGTTTTCTGCGAAAATTCGCTCCGAAGTCATAAATTAGCTGTGGGGGACCATGACGACTCCGGGGCTTCGTCTATTGAACACTCGAAACCTGTCGAACAAGCTTGGATACAGGGCAACATCTGTCGATTAGCTCCCAACTTCTCATCAAGGGTGAAATTCCTGATTACTTGTTATTATAGGAAAAATCTCTTTCTACTGAAAAGTATTGAAAATCGATCGAAAAATTATTCCTCTTTGCCCATGCTTTATAGTATGATACTGAAGTGACCTATTTTTTGAAAAGCCTATTTCAATCTATCCAATATATTTAGCGATATAAATGTTCATTCTTTGATACTTTCCACATATGGGCGATTCTCCAAATAAAGGGACTTTTTGAAATAAGTAAATTTTTTCTAAAAAACATTCTCGAAATTGTATATTATGATCAAACTTAGATTCATTTTAAAAAAAAAACATCTTCTGAGAGTATACACTCCACAAATTCATGTTAAAGGCTTGTTGAGCTTTACAGCGTCAAGCATTATCTTATCATTAATTGTTTTTGGATGAAATAAATCAATCTTTGATTAAAGCTTGGGCGTTGGAGATTCACCGTAGAGATTCAATCTTTTTCTTTGTATATATCAAAATTTATTATGATATTATTATTACAATTTTATAATAACAAATAATAATAATTTTTGGATATTATACATTTTCTGCAGTTGTAACAACCGACTTCGATACAAAATATACTATTGCTCCTAATTTCGTATTAAAATATATTTCCTAGATAATATAAATTTAATATTAACAGTTCATAAGTTCTCATAAAAAATAGTAACCACATCTATATAACAAAGGCTTTGAGGGTTCAAGCTTTTCCAGCTGTTTTTACGATAGTTTCTTTTCGGTCTTTCTGTGCTTCTACCTGATTTTCTGTATTTAATTTATTTATTTACTTTCTCGAAAAGGTTTAAACCACTTTTTTACGTCTTTCTTTTGCCGCCTTAGCTCTTTTCATCTCTTTGTTAATCTTTCCTCTTCTTCTAAAGTTCAGCAAGTGAATTTGATTTTTGCTTTTTACCTATGGCCACTTTGATATTAATTTTTCTGTACTGAAAATATAATTATACATAATAAAGAAGGTTTGAATTCATAAACAAACAATATTTCCAAGGAAAATATAATGATATATATACATAATTATCTATAATTATATATTTTTACGTTTACTTAAATTAATAAATAAACACCATTTCCATGTTCATAGTTTTCACAAAACACAATTTTTAAAAAAAATTCTAAGTTTACACTTTGAATAAGATTTATAAATAAGCTTTCAACAAAACATGTGTAATGATAAACGTTTATATTTTCTCTGTATGCTAGTACACAAACAACAACCGTTAATGCAGCTCAATGCTAAATGAATCTAGAGTATATATAAACCTAACCTCTGCTAATATGTCAAACGAAATTCAGGATTGAAAGGAAAATCAAACGATTCCCAAATGAGAAGAATATTTTTCCAGTTTTAATTATAAAAATCATATTCTTTGTTCATTTCGGTGCTCTCACGACCCAAGAAAAAATTCTTTTTTTTTTTAAACCCCGTTCTTATCACTTTTCTGCAAAAGTTCTTCGGAGAGGTGCAGTTTAATGTCTGGCCGCTCTGACAAGCTGAAAGTAAAGTTACGTCGATGGAGGTTACGTCGATGGAAAACAACACAAAAAGCGTTGCTAAAGTTCCAAAGAACTATGGATTGCTAAATCCTTGTGCGATTCGTTTTGTCCCGTTCTCATACATATTTTTATCCTTTATCCATCAAATTTTGTTCACAAATATAGAATTAATTGTCTATTACGTCGATGGATACCAATCAAAATAACAAGGTTTTCGAAAACTTTTTTTCAATTTGTAGAGAAAGTTCTTAATTTTCATGCTTAAGGCTTGAACAAAAGAAAGGTAAGAGATTGTTTTTTAATTCTATGCCAAAGCTGGTCCCAAAACGGTATATAGTTGTCAAATGATCGCTGTTCATGTATCGATGTAACCAGAATAATATTTCCACGGACACTTATATTTGCATTTTGAATATTGCACTAAAATGGAAATATTTATAATAAAACTTTTTCTCTTTTAATCAAACTTCGAAACCCTTAAGAATACTATTTTAATTTACTTCAATATTGATTTCCTACGTGACTTCAAAATCTGCTTCAGGCATGTGTGGACATCTCCTAAAGGCATTTTTTGGACACATAACATTTGTTTGCTTCATGTAATGATGATTTAATATAATATTCACTGTAGAACGTGTTAAAAGGTACTAAAATGAAGATCTTTACAGAGGTTCACATCAAAACAACCAATAGTTTTAGTAATATAATGCTTGGACACGAAAGTGCCCTGTCTCAGGAGAATTATTCATATATTTCGTATTTCATTTCCTAATTGAAAAAATTTCCATCTAGTCTAAATGACCTAATTATGCTTCGAATATTTGATTAGTTAAATGTTTTGGTGCAGTATAAATTTCTGTTTTGCGGATGGTAAACTGAAACTTGTGTTAGAAAGGATGAATATGACTAAAATGAGAATCTCAGAATGAACTTGTTTGATTATAAAGTGATTGTTAAGTTCGGTAATCTTTTGAGCTGGTGATTGAACCGTGGACTCTTCAAATGATATAGAGAACAAGAAAGAACTAAACTAAAGGAAGGAAGAACAAAAATTGATATTGTAGTTTTTTTTGCGACGTAATTCGAAACGATCTAACATTTTTGAAGAATAATTCCATTTTTAATTGTGTGAATGGAACCTAATATTTTGGGGTACTGCTGATTAATGTTTGGAGGATTAGGTTTTTTTAATATCTCTAGGTTGCTACCATTTTCCATAACTCTAATACTAAGAATTGAAGTATCTATTCGAAAACAACTCAACTCATTCAATTTGCTCCAAAAACTTAAAACATTTACAATTCATTCGCTGGAAAGTTTCACGATTTAATATATTTTCGGGGAAATACAAGTGATCCAGAAATAATTCAAAGTCGTGTTAAACAATATGAAGAATTATGATGTATTTAGAAAAATCGATGGGATCCTAGATGGAAGTTTATTTCGAAAGATACCCTTGAACGCATGAAAGTAACTTATACGTCATATTTTTGTTCGTGCGATCTCTTTGAATAATACCTAATCTAAATTATTTGCACTTGTATAAGTATATAATCAACATTCTCTTAAAAAAAAAAAAAAAAAAAACTGTGACACATGCCTCAGATATCAATATTTTATTTGGCAGGAACTAGATTCAGATATGGTGTCAATATTGTAGATATAGGGAGTGAACATAAATCACGAGATAAGGCTGAATGTAAATGTGAGTCACTTCATTGAATTGGTGTTTAACATAACTACACTTTATTTAAATTAAGATGAAATATTTTGTGAATCTATTATGCACTTTGAATAGTCGCACTTGTTATCTAGATAGTTATCAATTTATTAAATTGTCGCTTGAGTGATATCGCATATGGATATATTTGTTCCAATTATTTCTCCCCTCCTCTTGAATCTGATTATTCGTAGGTCACGAGGTTAAGCGCTCACTGGTCGATCGAGAGCCGAAACGAGTATATATTATTTGCAATCAATTTGTGTAAATCACTCTATAAAGTAAACAATATAGTAGCTATGAGAATTCAATCTTAACGCCTATTGATTTGTTATTTAATTGATAATTCTAATGCTGTTTCTTCTAGCTATTTTGATTAACACAATCCGTTGAAGCTAATTTAATTTAAATTCCATTAATGATTAGAGCATCGACTGAGATAACGTTGTGTCAACATAAATATTTTTAGTTTCAGGCTATGCTCATAGCATGAAAAGAGATTTCTGCTCAAGGATACCCTCTTCTCTGCTATTCTATTATGTTTGATGAAGAATATCAACATATACTCACAGTTTGAACAAGGATTCCAGAAAAACATATTTTTGTTATTCGAACGTTATCTCTGCTGATGATTCAATTTTTTCTACGTGAAAGATCAGTAACAAAAATAAAAAGATATCGGAAACATATCCAATGCATTATATATCGAAAGTTGGCAATACTTCTATCTTATCTTTTATCGAGTTTCGCTGCACCGGAAAACGGCCTTAAGAAATTGCGCCGTTTTCAAACTTCCTAATATTAACTTTCTTGTTTATGAATTTTTGTAGCTGCATTTTTAGTTCAAAAGAAAAAATGCGATTAACCAATTCAGAAATGTGATTTATCTACAAATGTGCAGTCGATCTCATTCCAAAAAATTTGCATTCACAAACACTTATTTCCAATTACGTGCATAATTTTCAGTTATGAAAAATTTCAACCGGGGGCCCACAAAATGCACCTCTATTTCACAATAGTTAGAACCTAAAAAGCCATTGGTGGGCAGCCTCTCGTCCGAGGATTCACACAAGTAGTGACGAAACGTCTTGCCCCCACCTTGAGATTCACCCCTCCAGTGGAAAAGCTCTTTGCGATTTTCATCCAACCCCTAGTACATCCAGATACTCAGGAGTTCCTCTTCCACCCCCTCGAAACCACCCTCTTTCTCTCCTTTTCAACCACCAACAAATCTACGCATGCGTAAAATCCCACTCTCAAAAGCTCTAGGATGGTTCGAAGCTTCTCGCTCCACGTTCCACGCCTCCCGCGACAGGCTTACTTCCGACAACTTTTTGTCCCGTAAGGGAGGAGGTATAGGTAAGTGCGTCAGGTGCACGATAGGTACAGTACCCAGGCCTGCGAAAAAATCTCTAAACAGCGGAGAGGCAGAACGCACGAGAATCAAAGGCGAAAAAACAAGAGGAACTTTTCATAATCCTTCTTCTTATCTCTAATTATTATTTTTTCTTGCAATATTTTTCCTTATTTATAAATATTTTTTCCTTCCTCTTGAGGTGCATTTTTGAGAATGATGAGGGGAAAATGCTCCTCTCTTACATTCACACAGGGCCCGAACTTTAGAACAGTGCACAGTGGTTCCAAATGCCTGAAAAGCGGTCAAAAGTCGAAAAAAATAATTAAAAAAAAATGGTTTTCTAGAGTTTGCATCCACTTATTATTATATTCAGACCTTGGAAAAGCGGCAAAGAGAGTCTGAATATCTATATAATGTTCTTCGGCTCTCTCTTAAGTTGCGCTTCCTAGACTCAAAATTTTACGCCCTCCAAGCGTTAATAAATTGTTTTTGATAAAAGTCGTGTAATTTATGTGAAAGTCAAGCGATTTACACCTTCAGCAACAGAATCTCTTTCTAACTGTTTTTGTAATTGAATGGAACAAACAGTAACACGAAAAAAGAAAATATTGTTGATAAAAATAATTATAAATTTTTCATCGTATGATCTTATATTTTCAGCTAGCAGTCGTTGATAAAAATATGCACAAATAATTTTAACCGCGATCAACCGCTTCCGTTTTTCTCTTAGAAATTCGACTGAAGCCCTTTCTAGCACATATCAAAAAATTAGCTGCAACCTTTTGCAACCTTGCCATTGACGTGATTGTTAATTTGGTAATTTCGGCCCGCCTACATGCCGCCGCGACACCACAGTGGGAGAAAAGCACTTTTTTGGGACACAAATCAGCTGACCCCTCAATTTTCAACGGATCAGAGCTTTTTTTTTTAAACTACTCATGAAGAATCGTACTTTAACGTATAAATGCACGTTTTTTTAAATTTGTTATTTTTAATTTGTTATTTAGCTTATAATTTGCAATTGGTTATACTTGCGATAGCTACATAACCTCATTCATCGATATTTCTTCACAAAGGTGTAAAATTCGTGGAGTTCCTTTCTTTGAATACGAATAAAACTTGTAGATGAATATCCTGTATTTTGACAATTGTTATAAACGAATTGATGGATATAACTGTAAACTGTTGCATTTTCGGAATTCGAATGTATTTCTTACATAGGTTTTGTTATAAAAATGTGAAGGATCACTTTTATTGCAAACAAGCACCATATGGCATTTATGGGTAATAGTTTACCAATTTTCATAAACAAATTCACTTATTTGCGACATCTGTGCATCGAAGATTTTTATTTTCTGTGCAGTCATTTATTTTTATTTGAAGAACAAGAATATTACACACTAAAGTTGCATGAAATATTATTTGTCATTGTTGTAAACAATGTTCATGAACAAATTCTTTTAATTGTCATATGTGTGTATCGAAAACTTTTCTTTTCGGTGGAATCTTTTATTTTTATCTGAAGAGCAAGAATACTACACATTAGAGTTCCATGAAACAACATTTGCCATTGTTTCAAACAACTTTTATAAACAAATTCACTTATTCGGCATATCTGTGTATCGAAAACTTTTATTTTCAGTGGAATTTTTCATTGCCATCCAAAAAACCAGAATATTACACATTAGAGTTCCATGGAACAATATTTGTCATTGTTATAAACAATTTTGATAAACAAATTCTTTCATGTGGCATATATGCATATCGGAAACATTTGTTTTCAGTGGAATTTCTTATTTTCATCTGAAGAACAAGATTATTACACATTGCAGTTCCATGAAACAACATTTGTCATTGTCATAAACAATTTTTATAAAGAAATTCTTTCATTTGGCATATCTGTGTATCGGAAACTTTTCTTTTCTGTTGAATGTTTTATTTTCATCTGAGGAACAAGAATACCTCACATAAGAGTTCCATAACACAACATTTGTCATTGTTTAAACAATTTTTATCAACAAATTCACTTATTCGGCATTTATATGCATCCAAAATTTGTCTTTTATACGGAATCCCTTCTTTTCATCTAAAGAATAGAATTTGTGCACAACTCATTTTCATTCAACAACATTTATCATTGTTGTAAACAAATCCTACAATCAAATTCTCTTATTTTAGTATCACTGCAATGGCTACATTGATATAAAAACGTATTTCGTCGGCAATTCGTTTAAAAAAAATTTTAATACCAGATTCGTAATCAGCGACCTCGAAAACCCGCTTACACCAATTTGGAGAAGAATTAAGGCTTTATTCAGCCTACTCGTCCATAATATTAGATCTGCCATTTGTTTTTGAAATTTCGAAAACCGGATTCGTAGTCAGCGACCTCGAAAACCACCTTACACTAATTTTAAAAAGAATCGAAACTTTATTCAGCATACTCGTCCATCATACTGGATCCGCCATTTTGTTTTTGAAATTTTTGACACCGGATTTGTAGTCAGTGACCTCGAAAACCCTTTCACACCAATTTTGAGAAGAATCAAAACTTTATTCAGCATACTCGTTTACCATACTGGATCCGCCATTTTCTTTCTGAAATTTTTGACACCAGATTCGTATTCAGTGACCTCTAAAACCGCTGAAAAAGAAAATTTGGCCTATTGGATGAACATTCTATAGTTTTGGCCACCTTTCATGCATTTGGAACCACTGTGCAGTGGGATTGGCTTCTCGGCAACGATCTACTTTCTCCTTTTTAGTTCTCTGTATCTGAAACTTCAGTCGCGCTTTCTCGCCCACTTTTCCGCCTTCGAAAGTTCACGGCGCATTCGATTCGCGTGTAATGCGCAATTATGCAAACCGGTGACCTCTGTAGGTCGCAGGAAAGTGAAGAAAAATTCGTCGTCGCAAAGTATGTTAATGACCAAGGAGTGAGATAAAACGAGGGTCAGTTGAGCGGTAAAGTTCAACCTGCGAAGTTTAGCCGTTCATTGCCACCCGAGTCTTCAAGGATATATACCAAGAAAATTATTCATCCGCCCCAAAAACTATTCTCTTATATTATTTTGTTTAAAATTCGAGCTAATCATCTATTTTAGCAAGACGGAGAAAAAACTTAGAATAAATTTTTACGTTTGGTTTCTGAATAACAAAAATTTCGTAACAATTGTCGCTGAGCTGATTAGAATAATGTACATACCAACTATACACCAGGAAATATACTATATACTTGACATACCGAAAATAAGAAAAAATATGAAAAACAGCTAGAGAAGTTATGAAATTTGAACTCTTCGAAATCATTTACATTGAGAATAAATAAATAAAAAATTGAGTACATGCATGAAAGGAGACTTTCTGTAGCTTTAATTTCTATTTAGGTCACGCATTTCTCGCAATTGTTTGGCAACAATTTATCTGGTTTGTTTGCTGAGTTCCATCCGACTTATCAGATGAACGAGTCGATTTAAAAGAAAAGATTTTGTCTCAATGTCGTAAAAAAATGTATGTTCGTTCTTTCCATACTACAAAAATGAAGAGAATGAAGCCTTGCTTACGTCTGTAAAAACAATATATCAAATTGAAGAATTAAATTTGCCTTAAACGAATGAATTCTTCCGTATCATTCTGTAATATTTACAATGTTGCTCATAGCTATTTGCACAGTGATAAGCTAATATATGCCAACGATCGTTCTGGAATTCTTTAGTTCGACTTTTCGATAATTCAGGAGAACTGGTTTTTTGACTAAAAAAATGAAATTGCCGATCCCAGTACTCCTTACCTTCATGACATTTGATAATCTGATAAGTAAGTGACAATATCAAATCAAATAAAAAATAAGAGGTAACTCAAATCCAGTGTTGACTTCGTAAACGTTTCTGATGTCGTCTAGCATTAGAGATTTAAAAGTAAATGCAAATCAACTGCGTAGAATGGTCTATCTTTGCTGAAAGGCCAATTTTTTAAAATAAATACCCTATTCATCCCAACCTTGTAGAATAAAATATTGTTCTCCGCAGAATTATGTTCATCGCATCCAGGAATCGTTACCAATATCGAGAGGGAAATACCTAAGAGTAAGTTTGATTCTCGTTTTGCGCTACATTAAGATATTTGCAGCTACTATTCAGTAAGAATCGATCCAATTACACTAATTCAAACTTGTTTTCTCCCAATAGTGATAAAAGATGTGACACCATACGTGACTCAATTGCCCGTAGGTAAGTCCACCGAACTTATTGTATTCTTACCTCCACATATTTTACAAGATATCCTAACAGTACATGCGGACTGGAATTATTCCATCCCCTCCAAAAATTGTATACACATGAAGAGAAATGTTTAATGCTAGTCAATCAAACGTCGTTCGTTACGCCTCCATGATTTCTGACATTTCTATTTAGGAGTTTCTTTAATTACCTCAGTGAAGCATTTCAAAACATAGCATACTTTTAGAGAACTGAAGCATCGAGAGAAGAAACCTCGAATTAGGAAAATACTTTTATCCAAAAAATATATACATAATTCGACAAGAAAAATTTTTCAGTTCTAATTATAAAAATCATATTATTTGTTTCTCTCGGTGCTCTTAGGACTAAAACAAAATAATGTTTAAAAAAAAGTCCGTTCTTATTACTTCTTAACAAAAGCTCTTCGGAGAGGCAGGGTTTAATGTCGGCCCGCCCTGACAAGTTGATGTTAGGTTACGTCTATGGAGGTTACGTCGATGGAAAACAATGCAAAAAGTGTTCTAACAGTTTCAAAGTAGAATGAATTAGAAAACCCTTTTGCGATTCGTTCTTTCCCGTTCGAATACATATTTTTATCTTTCATTCATTAAATTTTGTTCACATATATAGAATTCTTCATCAATTACGTCGACGTATACTAATAAATATACGCAAGGTTTTCGTAAATTTTTTTTTGATTTGTAGAAAAAATTCCTAATTTTTACGCTCAAAGCTTGGAGAAATTATTAGTAAGAGGTTTTTTCTTCTATTCAACGCCAAAGCTGGTTCCAAAGAGGTATTCCTAGTTGTCAAATGATCGCCGTTTATGTATCGAAGTAACCACAAAATTATTTCCGTGGACACTTACATTTGTGTGCATATGTTGTGAATAGTGAATTCAGATCGAAAGATTTATGATAAAATTTGTAATTTTTTAGGCATGTTTCAAGACCCTTAAGGAAACATTTCTAAATTACTTCATCAATTATTTTCTACGTGGCTTCAAAATATGCTTGAGACATGTGTAATATAACCCTGGGGCACGAAAGTGCCGTGTCTGTGGAGAATTACCCAAGTATCTATAAGCAAGATTCTCACGTGAATAAATTGAGATTTGAACTGACTGTTCAAGATTATAATAAAATTTCCTAAGTTTTCCAAATCGAACGTATCTGATTTATAAAATATTTATTTACTACCTTGAATAAACCAAATATTTTCCAGTGGGCCCTGCAGCTGGAATAGGCCGAGCCATAGGAACCGATATGGGTAAGGCAATTGGTACTCACAGAACTAGGCCATATCCCAGGATGGGAGCATACCCTAGACGCTTCGGTGGTGCCAGAACTGGTGGAATGGGATATCCCGCTGCTGGAGGAATGGGAGGATTCAGACCTCCTGCAGGATACGGATATAATGCACAAGGCTTCCAGAATCAAAGACTTCCTGGCATTCAAGGACATTCTATGAATCCAGGACCAGCTGGAAATTATCAGTATCCTCAACAACCCTTCTATCCTCAGCAGCCTTTTTATCCTGAACGTACTGCGTTTCCGCAACGTGTAGCATGATTGACTTCCATACTTGTTTTCAAATGTATAAGTGATATCTTCCCAAAGTTAATAAACTTTCAACGCCAACTGTGGTAATTTAATTTATATTTAAATTCAGTCTTTTATTAATAACGCATGTGTGGCCAAGAAATAAAATATCTGTACTTTTGGTGTGTACCTCAGATGGATGTAAATCAACCGAAAAGTCCCCTTTGAAAATATTTTTTGATGTAGTTTCATATTGCGAGCTAAACTTAAATATTTCTTTTAAAACATAAGTTTGTATTGTGCCACTTCAAAGTGGGGTGAATAAAATTCTGTCTGTTCTTATGATATGGAAACAAATAAAGTATAGAGTGATTGGATCGCATTAGGACGGTCCAAAAATGCATTAGAATTTTTTTTTTCGAAATCCTATGCAAAACGCCCAGAAATTCGTTCGAATCTACGAAAAAATAAAAGCATTTTTTCTTTCAAATAATCTTTAGAGATGGCGCAAGCCTAATGAATTTTAGCACGTATTTCCCACAAGGACAAAAGACGTTTTTGTAAATTTCATTCAGATTTCTCATTATTAGGTGAATCAAGTTCGAAATTCCCCGTTTCTCTTCAAAATTAGTCACGAAATGCGATAACAATATTCCTTTCAAATATCTCCCCCCTATTAGTCTGTTTTATAGGTTCCCAAAAAACCCCCATGAGTGGAAGAATGTTTTTTTTTAAGTTTTTGGTGTTAATTATGATTTTTTTGCGGTTTTTTTCAACGCAGATTATTTCAAATACATAAAAAATTTGTAGGGAGTTAATATTTAATTTAATTTAACAACAATAATTATTTGAAAAAATTATTATTGTTTATGGCTATCTTTTCTTAGATCAGTGCTGAAAAGTTGCGTTTTTTTCTGAAATGTATAACTTTGCTGTACCTTTTTAGTTGTGAACAAATAATAAATGAACATTAGGAAGAATCATATTTTGAGTAGTATTGTATTGTTTTAGGTTCATTATCTTTGTTCTTTCCCAATGTTAAAAAAGAATTAATTAGAACAAAAACGCTAAATTCATAGTGAAATTACAATTTAAAACTTTCTACTAAAATTATGGATCTTCAACGAAAAAATTGAATTTTTAAGAAAGTGAATCAACTTCAACCAATGATTTGAATTTTCCACCTCAAATATACATTTTTATTCAAAAATATAATGGTTGATATAACAATTTTCCTCTTCACTAATTCAATCATATTGGATTTCATTCAAATTCTATCCAGTGCAAAGTTAAACATTTCAGAAAAACCACAACTTCCTAGCACTTATCTAGGAGAAAATGGTTATAAACAATAATAAATTATATAGATGAGCATGTTTGTTGATTCGCATTAATTATTACCTCACTAATGAAAAGAGGACAAAAAACTTAAGAGTTTCGAAAAAACTGCATCTTTTTAGCACTAATATAAGAGAAGAAAGCCATAAACAAACAATAATATTTTGTTCAAACAATAATTCAACAAGAAATAATAGTTACTTTAATGCATTTGAAAATTGATGAAAGTTTCAGGAGCAAACCGCAACTATGTAGTATTAATCTGGAAGGAGATAGCTATAAACATTGACAATTTGATTGAACAATTATTTTTTGCTCAATTAAATTAAATAATTACTTATTTCAAATAAAAAGTAGACAAAAATTTGGAAATTTCAGAGAAAACCGCACCTTTGTAGCATTATCCTAAGAGAATATTGTTATAATTAATAACAAAATTGTTCAAAAAATCATTTTTGGTAATTTTAGTTGACTATCATCCCGCTTCAACTGAAACGATGAAAAAAAATTAAAAGGAAAAAACTTGGCATTCTAATCCTTCCCTTAGAGAAAGTTGCTAAAAACAATAACAAATTGTTTGAACAATTTATTTAAACATCTTATTATCACTACAAAGTAGTATTTCATGTATTTGAACCAATCTCCGTTAAAAAAAAACCGCTAAAACCCCTATAAAACAGACTCATGGAGATGATATTTGAAAAAGAACATTCGATTCGCATTCTGCGATTAATTGTGAAGAGAAATGATGAAGTTCGAACACGATCCTCCTAATATTGAGAATTCTGAATAAAATTTACAAAAACGTATTTTTTTCTTACGGGAAATACGTGTTAAACTTTATGGACCTTGCGCATCCTTCTAAAGATTATTTTTTTCAAGCACAGAAAAAAATGCGTTTATTTTTTTGGGGATTCGAACAAGTTTCCGGGCGTTTTGCATAGAAATTCGAAAAAAAACATTTAGACCACCCTAGATCGCGTACTACATAACATCAACAAATTCGCAAACATAACTCTTCTATTTCCTTCGGAAATAAGAACCACCAGTGTCAGCTCTGCCTGAAAAATATCCATGGTGCGAAAGAACTAGGGATCGAAATGAATTAATTCGTCGAGTACACTAAGGAGTGAAAGGATCAAGGAAGGGGGTAGTTAGCTAAGAGGGTTGATTCGATCTAAGGGGGGCGTCTGAAGATGCCCGAGGGCCGCGGAGGGCTATACGTATAGCGAGATAGATATAAGAAAGCAAATATTGGATACCGTTATATACACGCGTATTTGTGCGTAAATACAGGATTCGAGCGCGATGCGTATGAGTGTAAACACTAGAAAGAGCATTGCTACATATATCTTGAACGAGGCTGTCGGGACTGTCGGGAGACCAGGACATAAATCCATCGGTTTGCTATCTTTCCTTTATCCTATTCCTGCACCTCCTTTTCCTAACTCTCTGACCTCATCCTGGCTTTCTTATATCTTAGCAGGCCACCTCCAGGCGTTAGGCAAAACGAGATATGAACTCCACATATGAACGTTGGCAGATTCCCTCTCTGATCCTACCATGTTTTGAGTTCTTTTGCCAAACTCAGAAATTGGCTCTAAATCAAAATATCCAATATAGATTATAAGTATGACGATAACCATAATCAGAAGGTCCTGACATCAAGCAGATTATATATTTTTTCATTTGACAAGATCTGACTGAATTCTAAGGGGCCGTACCTAAATTACTTAACAGCTCCAAGGGTTG
>WSXT02000006.1:1424261-1442345 GCA_011762715.2 Neuroterus valhalla
ACGCGTGGCGGTCTCGGGTAGATGAGGCAATGAACTTTCGAGTTCCAAATGCTGATAAATAATAATAATAAAAAAAAGGGCCTGTTCCTCATAGATTGTGTCACCTGTCCATTGTTATTGAATATATATTCGTAGGCGGAATGTATTCCCCTTGCCCTTGGTATATATGCTTTTTAGATTCTCATCATAATAAGGAGGTATTGCTTTCATTTGCAATTCGACTTTCACGGAATTAATGAAATCTCCATGCTATGAGAACTCCTAATTCCGAAAAAATAGTTTTTACGTTGGTGTCTATCTTTCTGTTCTCTCTGTCGTTGTCGTCATCGATGTTGTCTGTATATTCCATAACTCTTGAAAGACTAATCGGATTGGATTACCCTTTGGCACACATTTTGAGGGACCAAAAAGAGAAGTCAAGTTCGCTATCCAGCAATTTTGTATTAAAAATCAAAGAGAAGGGGCATTTTGACAAAATTTTTGGACTTTTTTTTTAGACTCAAAATATATATGTACAATTTCTTATAGCACTTAAAAAGTGATAGAATAGATCCCTATAATTTTTTCGATGAAAAGAAAATTGCGGAGTTATGATATTTCCAAAATTCAAAAACATAATAGAAAATGAGAATTTTCAGCCCAATAACGCAAGATTTAAGGGAAAGTCAGAGAGGGAAAATGTTTGTTCTTGGAAGCCCTACAAGATCGTAAATACGTCTTTTTGGATTTTCTCACGCTCACATGTTTGAGCGCACCTGCGGCGCGCATCTTTCTGATCTCGTGCTTCGCGCTCTGTGGTAATCTCACCTCGCGCTCCGCGCTAGGTTATGAATTCACCTCGCGCTGCGCGCTCGGTCTTTGTACCTTCCTACAGTTGTATAAAAAGCTTGTGAAACTCAAAAGCGACATGTTGACTACTTTTATTTGATGGGTGTGAATTCTCTCTTGTTAAAGCTTCTCCGGCTTTAATGAATACATTCTCATCGATTGTCTCACGCTGCACACTCGACGAAAGTTTGTTTAAAACGGTGGACAAGTTTTCTTGCCTTATTTTCTTCACATTTTGTGTAGTTTTTCTAGAAAACCAGGTTTGTATTCTTCAATTTTATTTTTTAAGATTGGAACAAAAACTACGCGTCCAATGGAAAAAATTACAACAAATCTACAGATATTTTTCGGGTGAACAACTTTAATCTATCAATCTTCTGTGTTACCCTTTGTCATTTTTTCAAAAATTGTATTATTTCATTTAATAGTAATTTCTTCTGATTGAAATGAAGAATACAATCATATCCTGTTGAAGAAATTGATAACACATTTAAAGATATTTCACTGGTAAAGAACTTGCGTCTATTTCATTTTTCCTAAGTTTGTGTCAATTGTCCAAAAGTTAATTTTTCTCATTTTTTATAATTGTGCTTTTTCATACATGAAGCAGAAGTTACTTGTCCTATGAAAAAGATAAATCCACCAAATATGTAGATCTTTTTTTGATGCACAATTTCAGTTCATTTATATTTTCCCGTACCTTCCATAGTTTGACCAAAAAATGAATCTTTCTCATTTTCATTATTTTTTGTGCGACTAAAATTTGAATTTTCGATTGTTTTAAAGAATTGGAAAAGATGTAAAGATCATCCTTGAGGGCTTACAAAAAAAAACATTTTTTTTCTAAAACTTTTTTTCATATCTTGGCTTGCTTGGTAAAAAATTCTCATTTTCGGCTACATTTTTGAATTTCGGAAATACCACAACTTCGACAATTTTGTTTTTATCAAAGAAAAATCATGAGGATACGTTGTTCTTCTTTTTACCTAGGTACTACAATAAACCGTACTCACAATTTTCAAATCTTGGAAAAAAAGTCCAACAAAATTTTCAAAATGCTCCCCCCCTTTCATTTTTGATCCAAGAAAGCTGGTTAACTAATTTGACCTGTCTTTTTGGTCCCTTAATATGTGTGCCGAAGGGCAATCCAATCCGATTAGTTTTTCAAAAGTTATGGAGTATAAAGACGACGACAACGACAACAGACAGTCAGACAACAACGTAAAATCTACTTTTTCAGAATCAGGAGGTCTCAAAACGTAGAGATTTCATAGATTCCGCGAAAGTCGATTTTCACATAAAACCAATACTTCCTTATTATGATGAGAATGTAATAATCTGTGAACTCGATAACTTTCGAAAGAATGATCATATTCGTTTGGGCTTTGGCACCCATTTTGAGGGACCCAAAAGACAAGTCGAGTTCGTTAACCAGCTTTTTTGGATCTAAAATAACATTTTTGACATTTTTTTGGACTTTTTCTTTTCAAAACTGAAAAATTGAAAGTATGATTTCTTGAAGCAGGTAAAAAGTGAAACAATTTATCCTCCTAATTTTTTTTTCTTTATAAAAACGGAATTGACAGAGTTGTGACATTTTTGAAATTCAAAAATATAAACGAAAATGAGAACTTTTACCAAATAACGCAAGATATAAAAAAAGGCAGAAAGAAGAAAGCTTTCTTATTCGAAGCCTTATAAGATCGCTCATACAACTTTTTGAATTTTCTCGAAAAATCGAAAATTCGTATTTTGATCGCACAAAGAATAATGAAAAATAATCTATGAACTCGATAGCTTCCGAATGACTAATCATATTCGATCATATTTTTGCACACGTTCCCAGCAACCAAAAAGACAGGTCAAGTTCTTCAACCAGTTATTTTGGACGGAAAATTAATTGGGGAGCATTTTGGAATTTTTTTTTGCTTTTTTCGAAGGCTCAAAAATTGTGAGTATCGTTTCTTGTAGTAGGTAAAAAGTGAAACAATTCATTCTCGTGTTTTTTTTCTTCAAATCCAAATCGTTAGAGTTGTGAAATTTTCAAAATTCAAAAATATAAACGAAAATGAGAATTCTTAGCCAAATAGCGCAGGATTTTCAAAAAGGCGGAAGGAAAAAAAGCTTTCTTCTTGGGAGCCGTACAAGATCGTTGCTACAACTTTTTGAATTTTCCCGAAAAATCAAAAATTCGAATTTTGATCGCGCAAAGAATAATGAAAAATAATCTGTGGACTCGAAAACTTTCGAATGAATAATCATATTCGATCATATTTTTGCATACGTTCCTAGCGACCAAAGCTGCAGGTCAAGTTCGTTAACCACCTGTTTTGGACGGAAAATTGAAGGGAGGTGCATTTTGGAAATTTTTTCGGGCTTTTTTTCTAAGACTCGAAAATTGCAAGCGTGGCTTCTTGTTTTTTTTTTTCTGCAAAAATAGTCTAGAAATAAAAACATACAGTTTATGAATAAAATTGTTCTTTGAAAGAACCTCTACAATTTTTTTTTATTTCCTTTCTCATGAGATACATAGTTTTGGAATTATTCCAAAAAAACAAAATTTCAAATAAAAGTCAAATTTCGAGCAAAACATAGTGAGATAAGAAGAAAAGTTTTGACAGATCTAGATCGAGTGCGCAGCACGAGACACACTAAGAGAAAGTATTCGTTAAAGCCGGAGAAGCTTTAATAAAAGAGAATTCACAATCATCAAATACAGCAGCCGACATTCTTCTTTTTAGTTTCAAAAGCTCTGTACACAATTGTAGGGAAGTAAAAAGACTGAGCTCGTAGTGCGAGGAAAATTCAAAACCGAGCGTGGAGCGCGAGGTCTATTTATTATCAAGCGCGAAGCGCGAGATCCAAAAGACCCGCGCCCTAGGCGCACTTAAATTTGCGAGCTGCGCGCGCAGCACGTGATGAGAATGTGCCTGCGCGGCAGGCAGATTTTTTTCTCAAAGAATGCAATATTGTGGACACGTGAGGCCATGAAAAACTTAACTTGTTTATAGTAAACTCATTTAGGTTGAAACTTCATAACATGCTTATTCTGTACCTGGAATAAGTGCAGATTCAATCAAACATTTCAATAACAGCTTTTCACTTTTACGCGTAAAATCAATGAAGTATAATTTTACAAGTTACGATTCAAACCACAGAATAGCGGTTAGGTTTTGCCTCATTTTACACACAAAAAAATATTTAAAACAATTTCATTCCATTTTTTGTGACTTATCATGTTGCTCTTTCTACTGATATTTAAAGTATTCTATGAATTCGTTTCTCACTTAATCAACAAGTTAACTTACTCTGCTCTAAAAGCAATTATTATCTGCTCTAAGTTTTAGAAATAAGTATATTGGCTTTTTGGATAGAAAAACTTTGATTTTTATGATTCTGCTATTTGTTCAGATCTATGAGACACAGTTCTGATCTGAAGGCAATTATTCTTTGAATCGGATGGTCTGTATACATTTAAAAACCCGTTTGGAAATTCAGTGAATAGGAAATCCTACTAAAAAATAGGAGGTTCCCGCGAATGGTATGATTGAAAAGGTTCTTATCGGAAATTCAGCCTATGGTCATCGAACGTAAGACCCTGGGAAGGTAGAGTCCTCACCACGCAATTTACACTTGGCAAACATTATGCAAATAAAGCGATCGTAGAACGCGGAAGATAACCTCTTCGTCGTGCCAAAAAGGGATAAGGGGGTATAGGGTTAGTGAGCGGGGTGTAAGGAGTAAAAAGGTCAAGGGGAAGGGAGGGGGCACAGGGCGACCCTAGTTAGTCCCGGGTCTATGAATCGTTAATGCTAATCAGAGTAGCCAGATCCTACGGTCGAGATGACGTCAGCCCTCCGTCAGGACAAGCAAGGAGGCGACTTGATGAATTAGCTCAGGCAAGATATTGATAACCGTTAATTGTTGGCGACGAAGTTACCAAAAGCGACGTCCCCTAAAGAGATTCTCTTCAACGCTCAACCGTGTCTTAAAACGAAATTATTTTGATACCTTCCATTTACTGAAGCTTTGAAACTTACTGTAATATGTTCAAACTCAATATTCAATCTTTGATTTTTATTTCATATTTCACATCGTAATAAGTTTGTTTTGCTTCAGATAATTTTTCAAATTTTTAGAAAGAGTTATTTGATCATTGCAAATTGAATTTCAAGCTGAATTTATAAAATATGTTTTTTCCTACAAGGTACCAAGCATTTATGTATTTAAGTGAAATAATATTCGGTACATTTTTTCAATTCACTAAAATTGCTTTGAATGGTATGATGTAGCATACTTGATTTTCAGTCAGCTAAAAGGGATGCTAAGTATCATAGAATCTTTCCAATGTTTATTTAGAAAAGGAGTCCATTCTCATTCATTTCGGAATCTTTGAATTATGGATAACTGTATTTGAGAATTTCGGATAATGCAGAAAATTCTCTCAATTACACCTCAATCACCAAACTGAGATGCAGAAAATTGAAATGCAGTTTCAAAACATTTAAAAATTGAGTCTCCTTTGCAGCAATCCTTTTTTCAAAACTTTTCTTTCACCCAGAATCTGGATCCTGGGAATCTGGATCCTAATGTTTATGAATCGAGGATTTCGTGTAAAATCTCCCTTCAGCCTTCAATTTAATTTGAACCCATTTCTGATATTTTATATAATATCTTCTATATTACTTCGGTATCCAACAGCTTTTTGATTAAGGGCGGAATTAATATTCAGAAAAGGAGCACGATAACATCCCTTTAGGTTTGGTGTGCCTTATCTTAAGAGAATATAAATTCATTGGTAAGGTCTACAATGCGTTGTGGCCAGCACGTACAACGATTGGACATCTTCCATTAGCCAACTTCCGTTTGTTTTTGCTCTTTACCCAAGATCACAAACAGTAGATAAATACATGCGTATGAGTTTAGGATAGGTTCCACATGACATAGATACAGTAAAATTCTACAAACCAAAAAGAAATACAAAAATTTGAGTACATAAATATTTAGATTTCATACTGATCCCTAAATTTTACGTACAATAGGTATGATGTATTGAATTATTTAATTGATATGCTAGCAAACGTGTGAACCTAGTATAATTATTAATATTGTTATGTGATAAAAAGCATCAATATTAGAAAAAAGAGAATAATGGAAGGAGCTGCGAGAAAAATATAACTTTAAGGCAATGGGATTGAATAGGTTTTAAAGGGCTTTGATGCTGACCACCTCAACACAGTTCAACGATCCGGCTGGTCAGTGATGAATAGCAAATGCAATATGTTCCAAAAAAGAGAACACCACGCCGAATCTACGACGGGATAATATTCCATCCATGTATTCCGATTGAAAATAGTATGGGGAGCTTCAAACCATTGAGCTCAGTTTTTGTATCGAATGAAGCCGAACATGGGGAAGTATTTTTTCGATTTTTCAGCTATAAGTCCATTCTGGAAATAATAAAGCTGCTGCCCTAACTTTCCCTGACAGCTGATTCTACTCCTTCTTGTAGATAATAATCTATTGTTTTTACCTTTATAGAGTTCTACTTTAACTATTAAGAGAAATAAATAAAGGATGACCTAAATGTGGAACGAATAGCCGTACTTCATTAAAAATGTGTAGGTTATTAATACAATGTTTGATATTCATAATATAATTCATTATTTAAAAAAGGGTAGATCTGGTTTGTGAATAAGGTCATAAATAGAAAATTTGCAACGATACGGAAAATATCGGGGGATATACTGAAACTGCTTTAAGGTGGATCCAAGAGGCAGCGATAAATTCTAGGAAAGGAACATGGCGTTGGTAGCAAGACGCGGTTGGTGGTCGTCGATAATAAGGGGATGATCTCGCGATAAGGGTAGCAGCATTAATTGAGATTCCAGATAGAGCGCGGTAACTTTTGCCCTGCCGCGAACCAGATAACCATCGTCGGAACAATGGTACTGCCGCATCTGGCTGCAACGACGTAAGAGTTTTGTCGAGAACGTGGAAGTGACTGAGCAGTCACTTTCTCCTCACAATCACGAGATGCTAGGAATCATAAATCTTTCACGATTAAACTAGAATTTATTGAGAATTTTTATTCATTTTTCAGCTCAAAGTTTGTTCCCTTAGCTTAGACTGGCTATGTATAGAACTACATGGTTACTTTCGTGGCGTTTCGGAAATTTTCGGGACTAACTTGGTAGGCTCGGAAAATATTCCCCATTTGGAATGGAACCTGAGGATAACTAGCACGTCCTTCATTTTTTATTCCCTGATTATGGAAAGACTGATATTTTGGTGCATTACTTTCAGGGGTGAAAATCAACCAACATTCTTCTTCAAAAATATCACTTAGGACTTATAATAAAAAAAAAATTGTAATTATTACTTTTTTTGGAACTCACAATCTATTTCCTAAATCCGAAAAGTTCCTTAATGGATTTTGTGTATTAAACTTTGACGTATCATCGAGAGGAAACCTTGATGAAATCTTTCCGAGTTCCTCTAAGGTTTCGATTCCTGAATTTGATCAGCTAGGTGCGTTGAATCAGTACGTGGTGGAGGAATTTGATGACAATATCTTCTAGTTCTCCAAATGATTGTTTGATTTAGGCTTATAAATATAAATATTGAGTTGTGGAACAAAAATTTGAAAGGCGTTTATTTATTCTTCTTTTTCTCAAAACATTTGTTCAAGTAAGATTTCAATAGAATTTTAGGAGCAAACAGTTTCAGAAACATTGAGAATAGAAGTTTTCAATAATTATATTTTGTGAAAAGGGTTAAACAAGGTTCGAGCGTAGTATCTTTAGTCAAGAGTGAATCTGGAATTTAGTCCACAAAAGAGTATACTATATTTGTTTATGCAAAATTTCAGAAATGAGCAATAATTTATGGAGCCGAACTTTTCATAATTTCCAGGGTAATGATATCTAGAAAAAAACGCAAATAGCTCCATAATAGAATTTCCATTTGTACCCAAGTTCCATGATGAACCTGAGATGAAAAAAGAGGATGGTTCAGTGCACAAATAGCTTGATTTTGAGTTCTCAGCGTTGGATATGGCGCGAAATATTCTCCATCAGGCACATGCAAAATTAATTATAAACAAATCTGAATTCCTCATAAGTAAATACTGTAAGAGTGTCGAAGATATTTAAAGAAAGCATATATTTAAAATTTCCATTTGAGCATATATCTAAAATCTTTCACTTTCTAATGAGGAAATAGAAGAAATAAATTATGAAAATTTTTTAGACACACTATTAAAAATTTGAGTATATTGGCTGATGTTATTCATCAAAGATCTTTTACTGTTGTCCAGGTAAAAATTACTGTCTTCAAAGAATGTTTGTGAACGAAAATATGGAAATCAAAATTAAATTTTGAGTTAGAATTAGGTATAAGGTCATCACCTTTTCATTCTTCTCTCAGCTATGTTTAACCTGGAATATGACAGATCACTTCTATGAGGTCACTTAAAATTTATGAATCAACAAATTCATATGACATGATTTTTTTTCTCAATTTTTAAACGGCTAAGCTTCATAAAAAGAATATATTTTCTAGAAATGAGTGGATACATGGTTGTTCAAGAAGAACATTTACAGGAGGATATATAAAAAGTACTAGCAGATCTTTATTTGATTCTCAAAAATTGGTCTATTTTGTGTCAGAGCTCTGCAATGAATGATGATGAAGAGATGGGAAATACCAGAAATGTTTATTAAAGGAGCCTAACATGCAGAATATACTCTCTGATTGTAAGGAATCTGGAATATTTCTATTTAGAAGTTAAAAATAGAAAACCATCGAAAATGTCCTGTCGGTCCCGTGTCCCCAGTACGAGTTTTCTCGAATTTTCGAAACATTAAACCACTATAATCATAATGTTTCTCTCTGAATCTGCATTGTATCTTCAGTATGAGTTATACTATGAGAAATTACAGTTTGTAACTTGCAACTCTTGTTTTATATATTATTACAAAATTTCCCAAATTTGCCTTTCGTTTTTATGTCCTGTCGGTCCCATGCATATTTAATTAGTTTTCATGTAAGAAAAAATATAAGACCTAACGTAAATTCGGTTGACATTTTTTACTCGGGTTGAATCAATTTCATCCGTAAAGAATGGTTCGATTCCCGCCTCGCAACCTGGAAGAACTTCGGCGGCCCACGCGGTGAACACTTGCCTAGCAGGGGAGTGTTCATCTCCGGAAAGTCGTGGTGCCGGTACCTCTTGAGAAAAAGGTTACTCTCAGTACTTGGGGCTGGGGTTCTTGGTGGTTTGGTGGTTTGGAACCCACCTTAAGTTGTACCCCCCCCCCCCCACTTACTACTAAGGTAGTGGTAGGGTGTGTAAAGGAATAGAGGAGAGGTACAAAGAAAATGTAAACCCTCAGGGGACACATTAAATCAACCAATCTAATCTAGAGGTCTTAGCGATTGGGAAAAGACTTTGGTCATAAATGACTATTGGAATAAAAAGAGGAAAGCAAATATAGAGGTAAAAGAAAGCAAGGATGAAATCAAAATGGAAGAAGAGACGAAATGGCTGGCCAAATTCCAACCCCTTTTTTTCGTGCACGATTTCTGGAGTATGGATCAGCTGAAACAGAAAATCTGTAACTTACAGAAGGAACTCTGCTTTATCAGCCCTAAGTGTCAAATGAGATGACACCCTTAATTCTGAAGAAGGGAAGTTTCTTCAAAAGTTGTCCCAAATTCTTGTAACCTCGTAACTATTTATTCATCAAATTTCGTAGGGTTCAAGTAGGTCCAAGCTGTAATATAAACTTTTTGGTCCTTATATTCAGGTCCGCACTATTTTTCACTGCACATTACTTATAATGGTTCGGGTCCGGACTTATTTGCACTTCACTCGGGTTCAAATTTTCCAGGGCCACACTTATTCGCACTTTGATTTTGGTTCAAATGGTTCAGGACCACACTTATTCGCTATTCTCTTATGCTACACTGGTCCACACTATTGAAACAAGTTCATGCGTCGTGAGTTCTCTCTCCAGACCCAAAAACGTAACTAACTCAAAATCTGAATTCTACCTCTAGCAGGCTTTCTCTCCCCTCTTCTTTCTTTTCAAGTCCATGGTCTCTTCAAGGACTCGGTCCTCGGTAATTCATGACCGCAATCTTGACAAACTTCCTCATACCTCAAGCTAAATTCTTGTTTATCATCATGATTGAATCAACAATACATTCTGTTGGCAACAAAATCCATCTTGATGCCTAAAGAGAGCATAAATGGTTACCGTCCCTACCAGAAATATAGAAATTTGTTAATAAATAAACATACATTTGATTTTTTTTCAATATTTCAACCTGTTTCCCAACATAAATGTTGCTATAAATCTGTTATTAAATAAGTGATAATATGTACGTGATAGCAACGATAGCTAAGCGTTTTATCAATATTATAAAAAAAAGGTCAAGCAAATCTGTCAAGTAGATTTGCCGGAATCATGCACAAAATTTGAAAAAAACAGTGTTTTGAGAGAACCTCCTGAACCTCCTGCGGTCCAACCTTGTGCGGTCCATCGGACCTTCTGACCTTTCCGGACACTTCTGAACCCTTTTGATGTAAAGAAGATTTTTACATGAATTCTTAGATTTTCTACTCATTAAAAATGAAATTAAAAAAATCGATGTTTTGAAAATTCGAAGGTAGAGTGCTGATGGTGAAATTGCATGGGACTTGGACAAAGCGACTTTTCTCGCTATCTACAAGAAAAAGGGTGGTCAGGGCGACTTTATAATTGTAAAGCGATTATCCTACTTTGTACTGTGGGCAAAATATTAACCAAAATTCCTATTTATAAATTCATAGGAGTCATCTGGGAAGTCGAAGTGGATCCACACCAGGGAGATTATGTCCGGATCAGATATTTAGCTAGAGATAGATAAAAGAAAAAAGCCTAAAAGTAAACAATGAAGTTTTTTGTGCATTTATTGATCTGAATTAAGCTTTTGACAAGGTAAATAGAGCTACAATTTGAAAGGTCTTCAAAGAATATGGAGTGACTGGTCGGCTTCTGAAAGCAATAAGATAGACAGGGGGTTAGGCAAGATCGTTACGGCAGAATCAGGCGATGATTTGCAGAGGATGTTGAGCAAACTGGATGCCAGCATGAACAGCATGGGCCTTAAGATTAACGCGAATGAGACAAAAATTATTGTGTTCGGAAGTAAGGTCGCAAAAACACAATGCAATGTTGCCCCAAACGGAGAAGTATGTAAGAAGAATGTAACAGATAAAGCTAAAATTGCGATATGCGCCGTGGGATGGGAAAAGGGGGCTTAGCTCTAAAACTCGATTTTTTGGTAGAAAGAAAAGTCTGAAGATACAGGTAAAAAATGAGCTGTCTACCACTATACTCTGATCGTACTATCTGTGTGTCTTAGGGAGTGCTCAGGGAATAGACAGAGAAAGTATTTCTTGATTTCTCTGTATGAGCCGGACTGGCCGGGCAAGAGCCGAAGTCACCCGAACTTACCGATACGGTGGCTCAGAGTTGTGTAGTTTGAACAGTGAGCATGGAGTACTAAACTTTGAGCGTGAATAACAAGCTCAATATTCTTAATGGAAATTTCGTAAAAATCAATAAAAACCCGAAAATCGAGTTTTTCAGCTAAGCCCCCTTTTCCCATTGCACGTCACATATGTGATTCTGTGCTAGCACCAACCGTGCTGTATGGTATCAAGACCTGGACGTATCAAGAAAAGGACAAGAGTAAACTCAACGCGATCGGCATGCAATTTCTGCATAATGTGTGCTGTAATCCGTTAATGAACCAAGTGAGTAATGAGTGGGTTCTCAAAAAATGTGTTGTAAAAATAACACTGTTTGACAACAGTGAAAAAAGTTTGCTGAGTTGGTTCATTCACGTTGAGAGAATGGATGAAGAACGATTAACAAAGCAAGTGTATCTATGTAGGGTGAATGGTAGCGTACCTAGAGGCAGACCAAAGAAGGAATGGATAGATTGTGTAAATAAGACTCTAAGTTGCATTGGATGTGAAAGAAGCAAGAGATAACAAGTATGAACTTTTGCTTATTGGTTAAACATATTTTATCAAACTGTAAGGAAACATTATCGAACAAAAGAGAAGTTAATCCTCGATTGATAAGGTTTTATTCCACTTTCTCCAAGGCGTACACTGCTGTCAATCGGACATTGAATAGAAGTATTCGGTTTTCAAAATATCTCTTATAATATTCTGCAACCTCTTATGTAGAATCGAATAGAGTATCGAATAGAGTAGATACTTAATACAATTAAGGTTACCTGTTTCGGGATAATATCAGCAAGATTTCAATTGTCTCAAAAAGTAGTCCAAGTATTGAATAGAAAACACTTCGCACAATTTGTGAGTAAGAATCGTCCATTTATAGGTTTGGAAGATAACTTTACACAACGGGGTATTCAAAACTATGTAATTGCGCTATCTAGAGCGAGTTACCAGTACAGTGAGTGTTAATCATCTCTAATCAAAGTTTACAATTATTTGATTCAGATTTTAATTGGAAATTCCTACAAGCTATAACCCTGCCGATTAATAAATCGATTAAAGCTAATCGCAGCGTAAAACGAGGTCGTAATCGGTAGAGATATCGGTTGAATGAAAAATTGAATAATGATAAATATATTATAAAAAATCCTAATAAGAGCAATAACAAGACTCACAAGTAATTAAATTGTGGCTAGAATTTCTTGCATTACATGAATTCAGACCTCGTATAGTAGTTAGTTTTACGATACGACAAGGCACACGTGATTCGTTTCCTGGACTGCTTCCTTCTCTTGCTGCTGAACTCTGTTCATTTGACGTTCTCTTTACTATTATTTGTTGCTGCTCGTTGCAGCTTATCGACATCACTCTCACGTCGCTTGGAAATCATTCGGTCACAGTCGACTGAGCGAAACTAAACTAGGCGAGATTAAACGACTCAATGCAGAAGGGAAGCTATCGACTGAGAGAAAACAATGACGATAGTCAAATCCAATTTAAATTTCGTCAAGGTATTAAGTTGCAAGAATTTAGAAATTATTGACCTTTTAAGACACCTTATTCTGTATCTTGAAAGATCATACTCTGTATTCAATATTCGGCAATTTAAACTATCTAAGATAATAATTGCTCAACTTTATTATCGGAAACTGAGACATTCCACGATTATCTAAAATTTCGGGAATAACATTATAAAATAAAATATTGAAAGAAAGCAAAAAGGTTTGAAGAAAACGGATTTTTGATGAATTCCGTACAGAAGATATTCAGGTAACGGAAAGCTATTACAAGACGATATCTATTGAGGACGTCGTACTAGAGGGCCGCCTGGAGAGAAATAAAGAGCGATTGCTTCGGTAAATCAGGGCGCACCTCCTTCCAATGAAGCATCTCAGCCCTAGAAACTTCCTTTTGGCAAACACCTACCATCGATTCGAAAACTCGCCAGAGAATGGATATGGCATACACTATCATGAGGAGAAGGGCGGCACGCTTCGCACATACGTATCATGGCATTAGCAAGCCTTCGTCGTCCCCGCGGTCTCCTTTCTACCCCATAGTCTACATCAAACGTATCCATCTATACCTATACTTCCATAGGCACCTACTTCCACTTATTATATGTACCTACCTTCTTTCACCTACTATAATATACCTGAGCTACGTACGACGCATAACTACGGGGCAACTTTATGAAGCCATAAATACCCCCGCTACCCATTCCAGCTTGTGTAATATGCGATTTTTCCACAAGCTAAGGGGATTCCCCGGGAGGGTGATTCCGGCCCGTTAGAATTGATACGAGTAATTCGTGTGTATGGGAAGAATGAGAGGTACATGGAAACAGCTAATATCATACTCTTTTATTTTATTTTATCAGCTGAAAGAGAAATCAGGTTTTCTGAGTACAAAAAATTGGTATTCCGTTCCTAAAGCTGCCAACAAACCCTGCAGCAAGAAATTACAATTTAATAGAAAAAGGGTCTTCTGAACATGAAAGTACCCGATCCGCACGGGTAGGGTAAGGTTGCGGTTTTCCATTCTCTTCTTAGAACGATAAAAGTGTTTGAAAAATAAGTCATAGTGTTCCTGCCAACGTAGTTGTTCGCATTTTCTCGGAGGATCTCTGATACCTCGAAGAAAATACAGGGTCCCAAAAGATGGGGATGCTCTGAATATAGGACGGGTCCATGGGATGAGGTAAGTTACACCGATTAACAGGTGGATTCCCGCGTAATAAGAGGAATTTCAAGGGTCATGCAAAGGATCACATGGTATAGGAAGAGTCCAGTCCTGTGGTTTAGCCTGTTTTCGAAGGATGCGTGAAGTCATGTGGGAGAAGGATGGTTCTGAGAGATAGATGGGTCTCATGCCCGAGTAAAGATATTTTGTTTTGGATATCTTGCATACGTCGTGGTAATACCTATAGGATCATGATGGCTGGTTTTGTCTCACTAGCTAGACATTAAAGATACACAGATTTCCCTTACATAATTAGCTGTAGCTGTGCCAAAACAAGACCAGGTTGACTTGTCTTGAGGCATGGAAGTGACCCATACCTTGTTTTTACTACTTCAAGTTACGATTCATCTCGATGAAAGAAACTATCATCTTTAGCAGCTGCTAACGATTATAATTGTGCAACATTAATAAATTTTCATTTTATAATTGATGATTTAAAAATGAACGAAGTTGAAAAATGTGGGTCTTAACAACTACAAGTAACTAGAATTTTATGTATACATAAGAAAATTTGAATTGTGATTTTATATACGTATCTAGTGAACTGTTGGAGATAGGAAAAATTGACGACATTTTCGGATTCCTCATTCGACAAACATAATTATTACAGAGGGACAGATCTATCAATGCATACAAGAATACTGTGAAGATAAGTGAACATATTTCTCTTTTGGATGTGAAGTGGATGAGTGATGAGCGTCCAAAGCTCAAAAACACCCTTCGAGTTGAATAGCCTTGACTCAAGAGATTAATTTTTTTTGTAGTCGTAAATATTTGTCTTGAACCATAAAAAATTGTCCGGATCCGTCTCACAAGCTAGACAATGAAAATGACTTGATAACACCTTGGATTAGTCTTTACCCAAAACCATATAAGGATGAAATATTTTTATGCACGGGGGTTGACCTAAATCGGTATAAGAGTTTTGACCTAGAAGAACAAAACCAGAAACACTACACTAGCTTATAGAAAATGGTAGACCCTGTATATAATGAGTATGAATCTTTTGCGGAGCATTCAAAAAGCTTAACCTGTAAAATGCGGGATCGTTCAGGGGCGAATTTTTTAGAAAACTCGAAAAGTTTTTGGATTTCATATATCTAGGAAATGGTAGAGTTTTGGGAAAATTGGTAGGGACAAAAAAATTAGGGAGCAATATTTTCTACAACTTTCCTCATTAGGTCAACATGCTGTGATGAAAAGTGCAATTAATAGATGACGCGAAAGTACCAAAGAAGCGTATTTTCCGTAATGCACGCTCAACAACAATTATGAGCACATTTTTGTACAGCTCGTTTAATATAAAATTTTAAAATCCTTCCTAAATCAATCTCAATACTGAAGTCAGCATAGTTTTTGGAAGAGATTATTAATAATAAATATTAATTCATAATAACAATTTATCCTAATTAGGAATAAATTGAAAGCCCTACTTAAAAAAAAAATCATTTATTCAGTCTAAAGTAATGATTTATTATGTATCCACACTAACGTCGCCCTTGTCGAAAACAATGGGAAATCTACGGTGACAGGTTTGTCACGCTATAACTCGTGAAAGGTAAGTCAAGTCGGACAAGAAAATTTTTTAAACAAATTTTGTAGGTCTGTTTGAGACAAAGAACTTGTTTATTGACAGTTTTGCGATAAAATTTTTTTTGGGCCAAAAAGGGAGAAAACGCTTTTTTTGGTACTTTAGCGCCATCTATTAATTGCACTTTTCATCGCAGCATGGCGAACTAATAAAAAAAGTTGTAGGAAACATTGCTTCAAACATTTTTCGTCCTGAAAATTTCCCGAAAAACCTACAATTTCCGGGATATATCAAATCCAAAAACTTTTTGAGTTTTCTGAAAAATTCGCCCCTGAAGGATCCCGCATTTTTCAGGTTGAGCTTTTTGGATGCTCTCATAGCAATTTCCACAGAAAAATGTTTTATGGTATTCTTCTCCACAAAATTTGACAGATTGACTGTACTATACGTGACAGACAAACTATGATTTTCCATAACGCCCAAATGCTGTTGGATTCATTGGAATCATCCAGAAAGAGTATTCCGTATAAATTTCAGCAAACTTGAAAGAATTCTCATAAATTGGTGAAAATTCGATAATATGCTTGAGGGAATTAACAAGAGTTAAAAAAAATTGAGAGATTTACAGAAAATTTGATAGAATTTGGAAGAATTTAGGACAATTTCAAAGAATCAAACCGACATAAGGAGAAATCATGTGATTATATGAATTCAAATAGATTTCATATATATTTTAGAAAATTCAAGAGTAGCCCTCTAATTTCGAATACTCAACATGATTCGAGTACCTCCACACTGATTCTCATTAATTCGGTTATTTTGCAGAAAATGACAGATTTTCTCTCACGTTTAATTCCAGTGAAATTTTTTTCATAAAACCTACAGTTTCCATTTGAAAAAAAATTGTTTGAAAATATCTAGGAAACATTCTGAGCTAACGATGAGATCGGCGTGATTAACAATTTTTTGAACATACATTTTAATACAACTAATATGAATACTCTGCCATAGCGGCAAAAAATGGATGTTGGATTTACATACAGCGCGAGGATTTATTTTGGAAATGACTTATCCCAATGCATGAAACTGTGAAGTTTCTTCTGTAGAACTTCTTCATTTTCAGGAATACTCGTTTCGCTAAGCATTATTTATGAGTAAACTGAGATAAAATGAACAATTTGTAAGAATATAGAAGAATCCTTATTGAGATTGTTGATGCATCATATGACACCATATGCGATAAGAGGTGAAGGGGGTCAGAGAGAAGAGTAGGCACGCGCTTCATACAGGGTGGCTTTTTACGGCACACTCATAAATTCTACGATCGCCATCGATAACAGCCGCAAGATACCTTATCGTACCGTGAGGCCGGCCACCCGGCCGGACCGTCTGTTTTGTGGATAATTTATTGACAGGGCAATTTGTAAGGGTCCTGGGAACTTCGCCAAGTCCGCCTTATACGATATTGTAAAAGCTCGACAGAAAAATATTGCCGAATGATTAGAAATAGATGCGACTGATAAAATCCAACATTCGACAGATTTCTGAATACCAGCAGATCAAACTTTTACCGATCCTTCTTCATGTAACTGTAAAACAGCTAAGCGACTTTGATGGAAGATATTGTTCGAGTGTTAGTTTTTGTTTCAAGATTCCTCAGTGTATAATATTTTCGTTATTTGACAGACAATTGAGAAAAAATTTCCAGTTTTGATAGAAAGGGCCTGGGAGTAGAAATA
Source organism: Neuroterus valhalla (assembly GCA_011762715.2). Taxonomy (NCBI): domain Eukaryota; kingdom Metazoa; phylum Arthropoda; class Insecta; order Hymenoptera; family Cynipidae; genus Neuroterus; species Neuroterus valhalla. Next base: position 1,441,624 of record WSXT02000006.1, read on the forward strand.
TGCATCGTTTCATTTGAATTCTAGATTCACAGAGGTCAAGTTCGCAATTTGCAATAATGAATCTAGATGCATGTTCCAAAGATTAAATATATTTTTGTCAAGTACTAGGTAAATTTTTATGAACGGAATCAAAGTTTCACGAGCCAATTATTCTAAAATACACCTTATTGAAAATCTCATTAAATTTAATCATCAGACTTAAATGTTCACGAGCATAAAATTACCAAGAGTTTTCCCTGAAACGATTAAAGCTTCATCTACTAGTAGTGGCTGAGAGTTTAGGCTTGGGATAAGCCATGGATAGCCGTACTACGCACGTTCTCAAAGTCGCACACGTTGGACGATTTATCAAGTCGACGACGTAACGCGACGTAACAGCTTATTCATGCGATCAAAGATTCTTGCTTGCAGTAGCGAATCTTCTAAAGCTTGCGGCAGGATCACATCCAAAGATTGCCTCCCTTTACGTGATTCCTGTTTTTATTTTTTTATGATTACTTCATGAGTGAATTTCAGTATCTTGGAGTAATTTTATAAGGGAGAAAAGATCTGCCTATAAAACCGCACCTCACAATAATATTAATATAAGTTTTTCCTAAAACAATTATTAAAAGTTTGTTATTCTGTGTGATAATTCTAAATCAATTACGGGTGGAGTTCCGAAAAGCGCTTACCTCCGATTTCTTTGAAACTCTGTATACCGACGTATTTTGACGCGCTGA
>WSXT02000006.1:1442445-1468071 GCA_011762715.2 Neuroterus valhalla
AAATCAACTCGATATCTATTTCGGTGCGGACGTGAGTTGTTGCAAAAAAAATCGATAATTTGGGTCACGTGACCCATCGCTTTTTCTAACTCCACCTTGGTGTCTGTCTGTCTGTCTGTCGTAGCGGGAATGTTGCAAATCTTCACGTTGATTTTTAGTCTACTTATCGATTACTGGGAAAATTGAAATTTTCCACAAATATTATTTACACCTGACATTTTGGTCTTTTAATTCTGAAACGCGCAAATATAAATATTTTTATATAAAACTTTTCAATTGAACGAAATAAAGATTTCAAACGGTGATTCCCGGGAAGCACCGAAGTTTGTGACGACTGACGAGCGCTGAATAAATTCTGGTGATCGTTTTTCACGCTAGGGCTCGTATGTTCGCTTCAAAAATGCGCGGTTCTAATTTGAATGCGAATTTCATATAAAACTACGAAATGAATTATAAGAAAGAGAATTGGCTCGGATAGTACTTGGATGGGTGACCGAGACTACAAAGATCATAATAAAAAAAAATAATAAAATTTTTTGTTTAAAACGCTTTTATAAAAAATGATATCTAAACTAAAAAGGATAGTATAATTACTTCAATAATAAACAGAAGTCTATTACTATTTTATAGCACGAATAATAAAAGTGTGAGGCGTCTTGATAAATACTATATCCTGACGCCTCACGCTTTTATTATTCGTGCTATAAAATAGTAATAGACTTCTGTTTATTATTGAAGTAATTATTTTATCCTTTTTATTTTAGATGTAATTTTTTATAAAAGCGTTTTAAAAATTTTTTTTTTATATAATAACAAGACAGTTGCTTCCTTCATAATAAAAACACAGGATATATATTTCAAACATACCATTTGAGTATCGAGATATCTTCAGGATATCTTTGGATGTTTTTGAGATATTCGAAAGTCCCGCATGCAATATACCCAAAGTTACAAAAATGTCTCAAGAACATCCCAGGATATCACAGCAGTTTTGTTTGTGCTTTTCAGCGGGGCACCAGAAATAATGAACGGTCATAAATCCAGAGTTTTTAGTGTTTGCTTTAATCCTACATCTGATCACGAACTCGTGAGTGGTGGCTGGGATGATACGATTCAATTTTGGGACGTCAGACGACCATTTGCGCTTCGGCATATAAATGGTGTTCGCATTTGTGGCGAAGGAATTGATATTAGTAGCAATGGAAAACAGGTGAGAACACATTTTTCAATTCACCTTACTGTCTTATCCAACAGAAGCAGTACGAAGGAAATTGCTTAAAGTAGCTCTAAATTGTTGAGAAAGTATCAAAAGTACCTCAAACACAAATGTATATTCGGTTGTCTAAAAAAATACAGACTTTCTTTCCAACTTTGATATGCGAGTCCATTTCTTCATTTTACTAGATTTTAACATGCGCTTGGCAGAAAGAAAATGCTCTTCAATTATGGGATTACTCAAGCGGAAAACTTATTGCCACTCTGGAACCAGACGTTCATAAAAGTAAATTATATTGTGGAAAATTTATCAACGACATATTTTTCGTATGCGGGGGATCGGATGAAAATTATATTAGGGTTGTTGACCTACGCACAAACTCTGTAAGTCAAAAGCCAATTCTTAAAAAAAAATTATTAAAATAATCTTGATCATTAATTCCTCACAAATTAATCGAACTATATTTGCAGACTATCAGCGGCATTAAAAATTTACCAGGAGGAGTTTACTCAATTGATATCGGACCAATGTCAGCGGAACGAGTACAAAGATCTTGACCAACAGACGCAACCAACATGCCAAAACTTGCTTTTTGTAGTGACAAGACCATTTTTGAAATAGAGCTTCTCTAAGCTGGAAGGAACAAAACACATAGCGGCGGAACCGATTCTAAGTGAAAAAGTTGTTTGAAAATGAGTTTTCGAAGATAATCAATCGTGCCTTTTCAAGAGGAAAAGAAATTTCTCTGTATTATCAATTTTTAACCAAGAAATGGTCCGAAAATATGATCATAACCGTATTTTTATAATCTTTTTTTAGCATAATTTAAATTCTCCTGACTCAATTCTTGAAAGTGGGTTTATTATTATTATACGGGTTTAATAAATTTCTCAAATAATTGTGTCATGTAATAAATTGTAATTTGAACTTTCGAGTTTTTCGGATTCAGACTCGAAAAGATTCACTTGTCTATTGCTTTCCTACATACGCGTCTATTTTTCCAATATTTGACGGAATGTGTGTTTCCAATATTCTTTTGTGGTGAAGTGGCAATATTCAATCGAGAAGAGTCTCTAGTCGTCAAAGCTACATGATTATACGAAGATGAGTACCTTATATTTGCCCTGAAATTCTATTTAACAAAGAGTTATTTGTTTTGTTGGAAATTTGTGTTGTTTTTTTTCATTACACTTAGAAGTTTTTCTTGTAAATTTAGATTTTTCTTTAATGGATCTAAGTTATTTTGTACAAAATTCAATAAGTTCGTATTTGGGCATTTACGCAGAAGTTTTTAACAGTTCTTGTCCCCATTGAATGGGGACTAGTTTATATTTCATTTTCGAGAGCATCTCATTTCTTCATTGGCTCAGTGGATAAGGAGACTCGAAAAGATCCACTTGCCTATCGCTTTCCTACATACGCCTCTATTTTCCCAATGATAATTAGAGTTATTTGTTTGAAAAATTTGAGTTATTTTTTCTCGAAAATTTGGTATTTGGTTAAAAAAGGAATATCAAAATATGGTTGGAATTATATTTTCGGATTTTTGTTAAATCCCTTTCGATTATCTTGAACTTTGTCTTGAATTTTTCGTGAGGAACTCAATTAGAGAAAAGAAACTCGAAATATTGCAGGGAAGTGAAGAATAAATTGTATAAGATTGAAAATATCTGTCAAGCAATAAACAATTTTATTTGATACAAACTATGGTACAAAATTTATACAGAACAACGCATGGTTTTCTTTTATTTTACTTCGTACCTCGAATGACAACACAGCTTCTCATCTCGCTTGGACACACACATTTAAGCGGATGGGGCATGGAGAAAGGAGGGGAATTACTAATAAAAATGAGCACATCGATTCGCAATAATACAAACTTACTTGACTTACTAGTACCTAACTAATCGACTCGGTGAGAGAAAGAGTACGACGCGTCTTGTTTTAGGCATGCATCCTGTCCTCGGTGACTTTCCTCTTACACGTCGAAAAGAGAAAGAGAGAGCTTATGCAGATTCATCATGCGTCCATTTATGATGAAAAAATATCGATACCCGAAACTCGAAATGCTACCACACCAAACAAGAGCGTCTCCGACGACGAAACGGTCAAGGTACTCTCTCCTAATTTCATCCAGCCGCACACAAGTATTATTTTCTAACGGCGACGATCAGTTAAGTTTTGAGTTACATCTCGAAAGTCCGTCGTATCCACAATTCTACGTCTAACGATCAACAAGCCTATTTGGTTGAGAAGTCACATAGTTATAAAATAGAATAATTGTCGCGTGCTTAAAACGCGAAGTGTTGCACTTGCAAGCAGCATCGCTGGCGTAAAAAATTGGTCATCAATTTATTTCGTTCGTTTTTTTCTCACTCGTCCTATTATTTTGTTTTCTCATTTGTCATACTAATTGAATTCATTGGTACGCGAAAATACGTGAGATGTACGCAGTAACATAAGTTCGATGATATGTCTTAAAAAATATCTTTGAAAGTCGTAAGAAACACTCGCGTAGCTCAGCTCATAATTTTACATGCACATTAGCACCCTCCAGTATTATTAGTTGTACTTTTGGCTTTTTAAAATCACGATTTTAATCTGACGCTTCATCTACATTAGATCGCCGGGTACAAAACTGGTTCATTCAAATTATCGAACCTAATCGATTGTATATACGACAATTATAAGTAATGGGATTATAAAGAGTAGGACAGTAACAGTTAATAAAAAAGGAAAGCACTGAGACAGTATCTTGCACTCGCTTGAGTCGAACCTCTTATCACAAAACATTTCTCAAACAAAAAAAAAAAAAAAAAAAAAATCCAAAAAAAAAGATAAGAACCAACACAACGTACAAATCGATATTACTACGACTATCAATAAATCCCCACTAAAATAATATAATTTCTGCAGGTCGAAAAACGAGATGCAATATTAGAACCCAACTTTTGTGACGATTGGAATTTGATTTAAAAAAAAAAAGCATTCATGCTTTCCGAACTTCGGAACATTCTTTTTATTTTCTTCTCGAATAATATCGATTTGAAGTCCTGTTGGAAGACAGAAAATTTTAATTACAAACCTAAAGGACTTTCAAGTTAGCTGCCTCAGGCGAGTCCTTTCACGCATACTTACAACATCGCGCGAAAATGTTCGACATCACTCACGTCACGCACACATCGCACCGCCAAGTGCTTCTAATCACATTAGTCACTATAAATTACTAATAGTTTAACATTACATCGTCTCGAGATCTCTTCCGCTAGCGTCTCGACAATCATAACGAAGCGACAATTATGTTTTTTTTATTACACATAAATGTCGAATGACTTAAAAAGAACGCAAGAAAGAAATGAGAAGACCAGAACTTGTGCGAGGCCCAGACGTTACATTCACAGCCTGACTGAGCACTCGCCTCTCGAATAATCAAAGCTCCATCCTCACGCATCGGCCTTCGACTGTTTCATTTGATTCCACATAGACTACATTTACTTCCTCATCCACTTGAGGACTCGACTCTCTAAACATTAACAAAAACTTCTAGAGTCTGGCCAATCGAGCCAGACTTACTTAATTCCGCTGTCTGGCAGTTTGAATTTCATATGGAAGAAATTTCTAATCTCATTGCGTAATTAACAGATTCTCTTATCAGCGACAAATTAATAAAATATAGTCCAGTTGTCGAAATCTTATCTTGACGAGTTCTAGTCACCCTACCGAGCAAACGTCGACGGCTCGAAGAACGTAAACTATTGGCGTTAAGGAGATCACACGGTTTCTTTCCTACACTTGAACACGAGAGACGAAGTCCTCGTTTCTCGCAAGACACGCTCATCCATTTTTTACAAGCTGAAAAATGTTTGTTTAGAAAAATAGTAAAAAGCCAATGAACTTTAAAATACCATCAGGAATTCGTCAGCTTCCAACAGCATTTGATTAACCAAATTGGTAAAGAGAGCGCATAAACAGTCTGGGCAGGATTCAATTATGAATTATCAAATGAGGAAATATCTCAGTAATCTTGAACTTAGCCTTTATAAGCATGATGCCGTAATTTTATGAGTTTTATGTAGGCACACCGGATTTGAATTGTTTTTCTATAATATAACATAAAATGCGAAAATTCTGTTGATATGAAACTACATATTTTTGCCTCCTAATAATTTATAAGGAATTTCTACCATTATTCAGACTGTCTCGATGACTGGAATATCTACATTATGCTTTCGAATAATCTTAGCAATTAGTCATCTTCAAATAATTTTTTCCCCGATGATCGGAACCTTTTATTCTTTAAAAGATTCAAAATCCAGGATCTCATTCACAATCCGTAATATTGCAGAATTTTTTATTCACTCAATATTTTTATTTTTAATGCATAAATTTTTCACGTTGAACACAGGCATGTGTTCCTTCTTCCATTAATCATCTTTGTCATTTTTAATATCCACATTGAACTATTTGACAAAATTCATAATGTTTCATCCACATAAATAATAATTATTTGCCAATCCCTTGAACATACTGCATTAAATAATTCCCAAATTGTTACAAAAATCCTAAATTTGGTGTGAAGGTTACTTTTGACATGCGGAAACATTTGGGTTCACTGAAAAATTGAGAAAATATTCCGAATTGACAAACTTACGGCGTTCTTTTTTTAATAAATAGAAAATTTCCATGTCCCACTTTTCGAAACTTTTCACTAGCTTGGAAATATGTGCATACCAAAAATAAATACAATTCAATCAATTGACCAATATTTGAAATTCGATTCAAACTATTTCAAACACATTAATATTTCATATCATGGTGTAAATTACGATGGGAGACGAAATAAAATCAATTTTCTATGTTACCCTACCCGCAAGAACGGCAAATGAAAAAAATTGGTTTCTCTATATAAAATAAAAATGTTCACAAATGTTGCAAAACCTTAAACCCCTGAACAGAATCAATTATATAAAATTTAAATATTTTCATTAGTTAAATACTATAGCTGTTCATTCAGGAATATCGGAACAACTGTTCTCGCACCATCCTAAAAGTTTTGGTGTGTCAAAAGGAACCTTTACACATGCTCTTGTAATTATTTGAGGAAATTTTAAATACACCACTTGAACTGCTAGAAAATAAGGCTGCACAAACTTCAGAATGGTACTTATCTGTTACTAGTTTTTCGCTATTTCTTTTTTCTTCTCCTGTTTTCTCTTTCTGTTCCAATACTCGTTTTTTTAAACTTCTAAAAAATGGATAAGGATCGCTTGCTAACCGTCTTACAAAGTACGACGCAGAGTATTTTATTACATGGTATTATAAACGGGACTGCTATGCCTAGGCCTGTCCTGCAGCCTAGCTAAGGGGTGAGTTCTTCCATACTGTTGCTGTTTTTTGCTAGCTGCCTTTGCCACGACGCTGGCGACCACGACACTCGATGAGGGAATCGGCGGCCTACCTGGAGCCTCTGGTGCATCAGTGAACAAAGAGGAAGAGTGGTTGATAATCATAGGAGCTGATCTCCTCGCGAACTCCGGAGCGATTTTCGACTTCGCGGGAGGATGAACTTCTATCGAGTCTCTTTCTCTATCCCTATTGGACACACGCAACTGTATCTCCGAATTTCTCTTCACTTCTGGCTTTGCGATTTCGTACTTTCCGACAAGAACTTTCACAGAAAGATCTTCACTTGGTTGCAAAGGGGAATTCAGATCGTTCGCTTTCGCTCCCTTCTCCTTAGACTCGAGACTCAACGATTGAATCTTCGACTCATTGTGTGCAATCACAGGAGAAGAAGGTAAACTCCTAATTTTAACATCCCTCTTCGATCGCAGATTGACGCAGGAATCAATGTCACAAAAGTTTTCAGGAGTTTTTTCTGATTTTGTAGAGGACTTGGCTTCGAACTCCTTTTTGAGATTCTTAACTATTCCAGAAATGCTCCGCTGACACTCAGACTCGGGAGAATCGTCTACGGAGAGGCATCTTTTATTGAATATAGGTTTGTTATTCAGGTTCTCGAGAACCATCTTATGATGCTTTACGGAAGGACACTGGGGCGTGTTTACGACGCTTGGACTTGAGGTTTCGCTCTCTGACCTGCAGGTTCTTAACGAAAGGGGTACATCAGTCTCTGACGAGAGGGAAGAGGGAGCTGGCGCACTCGTTGAAAGTCTCCCTATTTGTCTTAAAGATATGGGAGTGATATCAATAGCTCCTAATGGACTAGGAGCGTCGTTGGGTATTTCGACCTTGAGGTTCTGGTCATTGACGGGGGATGGATCCCTTCTTCGAGGAGTGGGCGAAGGTGTATAGTGCAGAAGCACAGGGTTGTATGCTTCCGTTGGACCATCTTCGGTATCTACTGTCAACCTTTCCGATTTTTCGTCCGAGTCAGAAGTCTGCGTGCAGACTCTCTTCACAGTGCTCGCACTGCTGCCCTCTTCTAGTTTCTGCTTCGTCCTCTTGACAGTGCCAGGATGCCATGGTATTTCCTCCTTATCATACGGAAAAAGACCACTCGATCCCAGAGAATCAGCAGGACGCATATCGTAGGAACCCCACGAACTATTTCTTGATGGAAGTGTTGCCCAGGAACTATGAACAGAGTTGTCAAGGACGACGGCGCTGTCGTAGCTACTCCAGGAACTCTGACGACTTGGAGCATCTCTCTTCATAGGTTCTCCACGCCTCTCCTCTCGATCAAAGACTCTGTCAAGCTGAGCGCTGAAGGGATCTCCATCTCTTTTTGACTTTCTGCCGACAGTTCCGGGATAAGATACAGTCGTCGTCATCGTTAGAAGCGGAACACTCGCTAGACACTCACTCACTCCACTTACTTCGCCGATACGAACACTACTATTTGAATTAGTACATTTAGCTTCTGCAGACGCAGTCCAGACTAGACACTCACTATTTTCAACTGAGGAAGATTTGCTAGTGGTAACAGGAACAACCCGCTCGATTATTGAACCTTTGATGTGTCGGTTCTCGCCAGGATCCCAGACCTCCTTCTTTAGAACTACAGCAGTTATTTGAGGGATTTGAAGTATTTGTGCTTGTTGTTCCGACACGCCATTTACCATGAGCTTCTCGTTCGACTCAGAAAGAGGACTCTGGGGTAGTGGCTTACTATCGGCATCGGATCCCGGAGACGGGGGTTTACTCGTAGCGGCTTCGAACTGATTTGTGAGGTTTAATACGAGTCCTTTGCGCTTCTGACTCTGCGTTTCCAGTTTGCTGACTCGGTTTTTCACGCTCGGTACGTCGGGACCAGGTAGGTGAACAATTTGGTTCTGCGAGACGCTGTACGATTGTCCGTTATCACAAGGCATTAGGACGTTTCTCGCTTCTTGATCTACTCCAGTCTTTGGATTGGAGCCACGCAGGAGGTCTTCTCGAGTGACTTCAGTATTCCCAGTTTTATCGATACTCTCTAAAGACTGCGACAAAGGAGCTGCAATACAAAATTTTAATTAGAATTTTAAAAAAGGATGTAAGATGGAGGTGCAATATTTAATTGACAAAATATTCTCACCCGCTGGGATAATGTTCTCAGCAGCTTCTAAGTCTGGGGACCAGCTCTTTGGCCTTTGACCTTTGTTCTTCAGTTCGACTCCGGAGGATTCTATTAAAGAGTCGTCCGCGGAGTCCACCTTCTGCTCTTTCTTGGTTTGATCCTTGGCCATCGTAGGTGACTTCAGGTTCGTATCAGACTTGGATCTCTGTAGCTTCTCTTTATTTTTCATGGCATCGAGAATGCCTTGGTAAGTCTCGAGTTGCAGCAGGAAACTGTTATTAGGCTTTATACAGTTTCGCTTCTCCTTGACGTGCTTCCACGCCTGAGAGAAGTCCCAGTTATAAGCTTTCATGGCATACGCGATGACGACGGACGCTGATCTGGACACACCCATTTTACAGTGCACTAGCACTTTTGATCCCTCCTTCTTGGCTTTGGTTATGTACTTGAAAGTGTCATCCCAGTGTTTAAGTAAATCCGTCTTCTCATCATCGTATACTCGAACGTTTAGGTAATTGAACATCCCTGGGAAGAAATTGTCGATCTCCCTCGTCACGTTCAATATATGCCTAACCCTGTAAAGAAACATTGTTAACTAGTTAAACTTTCTAAATGTGTTACAAATGTAACGATTTATATAAACCACATAGGGTAATTCATTTTTTCTTCAATTATATGACGATGACATACCCATTCTTTTGTAATTCTTCCAGATTGCTAGCATTCCATTCACTACCCAAGTAGACGTGATCAAATATCTCGGTTGGAGCATCCATCTGACCTAGAATGGTAAGCATTTCCTGATCGATAAAAGGTTTAAACTCTCCCAAATCCATATCGAGATCTTCCTCGAGACGGCCTCTGATGTACTTCGACGTGACTTCATCAAGATCCACTGACATCATGATCTCTTTTAATGTCGCGCGGATCACACGTTCAGTTTCGTCCCTCTCCCTCGGCCTGCGACAGAAGACAATCGATTAGCACATATTAAACACAAGTTCGTCAAATAAGGGATGAAACTATGCGACTTGACATTTACTCGATATTTAGTAGGTTCAGCAAAACCTAGTAGAAGCTACAAAGCTCGACTAAAAGGTAAGGCACAAATAACATTTCGTAATACCCCCTTGCACATATTTCCCCTTTAATGAAAAAGTTCCGGGTTCCAGCAATGTTAAGCAGGAAGGGCATAGACGAAAAAAATAGAAATAATTATAGGACAGCGATAAAGTTATGCTTCCCTGGTGTGCAGGCACATTGGGGATTTGAAGTGTCAACAAACTAGCACCTTTGGCGATAAGCCAAGCTGAATAAAAAAAAATCCAACAGTTTCTCGACGAACCTGTGATTTATTTGAATGAGGATAATGCGTTGTAGAGACGGGAAGCCATGTTGGGTGAAAATCAGACCTTGATTTATAAAAACACATTATACCGACGCAGAGTGGTTAAAGATCCCAAAAAGCTCCCCGAAACCCCAAAATTTGAAATTTACCGGCTGAGGTAGATGTTCATTTATGCTTCTTTGGGGGGTGTTAAGAGCATCATTTCGTGAAAGGGCAAGTCACTTATTCATAACTGTCCTTGTGGCGAGCACTTAAACTTGACTCTTCGCCGAAGGGATGCCCATCAGTTTGTTTCTCGAGTTTTGAGCGTTCGACGAAAAATCTTGTTATTCTATGAGTTCGTGCCAGAAACAGATACGGTGACATGGAGGATATTCCTTAAGGTATTTTAGAACGAAAGATGTTATTTTGTGTCAAATCGCTGCTTGCTTCTGGATTTACATTTCGAACAAGTATGTTTATGATATTGGGAGTGGAATAAGCAAGTCCAAAATTTTTCCATATAATTCTGGAATATACATAGTGAATTATTTTTTTGCCTGCGAGTGCGCGCACCGGGATTTTCCGTTTTGATCGCCAAAAGTATCAACTTTTTGATTCCTTCAACAAAAGCTGCCCCGAGCTGCCCCCGTAGAAATGAATGTGCTTTTTCTACAACCGCGTGGGATAGCTCACCCGCGCTATAGCCCGCCAATCCATGATTCTCTACGCGCCATATGCCATACCGAAAAGATACTCATTCAAAATGGAAGTAATTTATTCAGTGACGTTCGAATTTACCATTGGGAACGTTCAAAATGTGCTGGACACAATACATAGGATCTCCAAAATCAATTTTACCACTTCATAAAATTAGAGTATTTATAAGTTCAAGTATTCAATTTTCTCATCAAAAAATATAACGAATAAATAAATAATATGAAAAAACTATAAATATATAAGCAATGAAGATATGTAAAAGTAATAAATGTAACGAAAATATTGCAAAAGAAAAGCGACTTCAGAATAAAAACTTCGGATTTTTGGCGTACAAAGTTTATAAACTGGGAAATAAGGCAATACATTTTTTACTCCGCTATTGACAGGATTCAAGACGCGGGTAGTGAAATGGAAACGTCTCAAAATTTTCGAATATGTGGAATCCTCCAAGGACCTGAGTCTTGAAAATAAAATCACGACTTTAGGGACGAAGTTTCTCGGTATACTAGCTGATACCAACCCTCGCGAGAGGCTTTGAGAATGTTTCTTCTGAGCTCGAAATGTATGCCATTTTTAGTAACAACATTTTGAATTGCGAATTTGAGATATCGTTTCTGAAATCAGCGACCCAAAAAACCCTTTTGTACTTCCTCTCGTGAAAAACAATAGAAAGTTTCGGAAAATTGTTCGTCATTTTGGGTCCGCCACTTTGAATTTCCAATATCATTTTTGAAATCAGCGAACCAAAAAACTTCTTTGTATTTATTTTCGTGGAAAAACAATAGAAAATATTGGGAGTGTCCGCCATTTTGAATTTTGAATTCTTAATGCCATTTTTGAAATTAGTGACCGAAGAAACGTGATATAAACACTCGAGAAGTCATAAATATTAACTTTTCAAGTTTTGGCCACGAATTTGGGTTCTTGAACCACTGTGAGACGTGGAAGAAAAAGGGCTTAGGCTCAGGAAAAAAAACTAACGATTCTCTGAGGGATATAAGATAACGAGGAGAGTTTAAGAAGTTGAGATTGACAACTCACTTGTTGCGAACGCTGTCCGGTGAGGGTGGTCTTCGAGACTCGAGATTGTCCATAGCATGCCACTCATTGAGGCACGAGCGGTCACTCTCGATTCGTTGTTCATAGTAGCTGACCCAATCGTGCGACAGTCCACCCAAAAAGTAGTTTTGCTCACGTGCCTTACTCGATACTTTGTGCAAAGTCTGCAGAGCTGACCTGTAATACACAAATGGTCATTTATAGTCATTTACATAGTCTCTTAAATATTAACAAATTTATTACCAAATCAATTTACATGCTTTCATAAACAATTTACCAATTTCAAGAAATATGGATTTGAAATAGTCTAATTCTCGAGAGTTCAATTTTAATCTATTTAGTTTTGAATCTATTGAAATAATAATCGTTTGAACATTAAAAGGCTTCAATGATTAAATTGCAGAATTCTGGAATAAATGAATTTGAACCAAACAAATTTGAATTTTCCAAACCAAAAATTGTTCTAGTTCGTCGTTTTGAATCGTCCAACAATATAGGTATAAACACTCTACATTGATCAATAAAAAATGAGAAGATTTGAGATTTTACACTGCCTTCAATTGAAAATGAATATCGAAAAATCTTAAATTAAATTGCTTTGAGTCCATGTGATACATGAGTCACGTGACTTTTGTATACAACATTTGGTTTAAATAGAAAATTATTTTGTTCAAAAATCAAAAAGAAAAAAATTTCCAAATTTTAAACCAAATGTTATATAAAAACCTAGTTCATTGTTCCTTATGCTTTTCCCAAATTTTCAACTTGATATCTTTCTCGGTGCGGACTTGAGTTTTTGCAAAAAAAAATCGATACTATGGGTCACGTGACTTATGTATGACATGGCCCTAAACTGTAAAATATTCCAATGAAACCGTAGCAATTTTGAAGAGTTGCAAAACAGACATGTTCACACTCGACTTACTTCATACGTGTATGATTATTATTTTCATTATACCATCAAGCCAAATCCCTTTCGGGGTAAACTTAACTCGCTTACACTTTATTATTTTAAACGAATAATTATTGGTTAGGTTGCACACTGAGGAGGGCACTAGTCTCCAGCAGGAATCTGTTAGAAATTTGTACATAACTGACCAAATAAGAACTAGTCAAGTTACAAACAAAATAATTTATTTTTATTGAAAATTAAAAGAAAAATAGATAATTGAATGTTCTCATGACCACGAAAAATATGGAATTGCAAAAAAAAAATCATTCATCCAACTATATCTTATTTGAAATTGAAATCAGAAAATAGGGTGATTTTCACTTTCTGTTCCTCTGATTGAAAATAACGTTAAAAAAGAAAGATCCTTCTTATTAAACAATCACCTAATTTCCCAAGACGTAATACGCGTGAAACGCAATTTAGAGGGAGAAATATATACCAGAGAAAAAGATTATTTGTGGTGCAATGAAAGCTGTGTGCTCGTAATCAGCCGTAATTCACTTATTCATAGGACCATAAAAGTCCACTCATTCCCAGAGTTCATTGGCATTATGGAAAGAGCAGGGGTACAAAAGGAAGATGAGCGTTTTCGCCGATTGAGTCACTTATCGTCTCGTTACGCACGTGAAATTCAATGCGTAAACTTTCTACCATCCAGAAATGTCCGATCATGGTTATGATCGTGCAAATTCCAAATTTCACTTTCAATTCTTTTATATTATAATGAGAGTGACTATATTCAGTCTAAACATAAAACTGAATGGAAAATATGCCTATCTCACTCGGCGAACTATTTCCGGGTACCAAGCCTTCTCTTCTCCGTTGAATATTTAATACGTCTGACAACAATAAATTTCTGTCGCATACTTCTCGAGAACTCAAATATATTCTCTTGAAGGTTCACGTACAATCGATTTATAACAAACGCTTTTGACCAAGATTATGACAATCCTAAATAAATCGAAATTAAATTCGAGACAGTGACTTCTTGGTAAATATCACAAATAGGGAACACCATGGTTTACACCGCACCGGTCAAAAAGACCGGTGTACGGGCTGCAGGTTACTTCCATAACATAAACGTAAATGTTACTTGAAAATGTACCTGCCCTCATAACACTCCATTATACACTAAAATTTCTTTTTGTCAGGTGCTCTTTTTCCTTGAGAAATATTCACTATATTCTAAATCAACAGCAGTTTGACATTTTTTGGCAACATTCCATTAGCGATTCCTGTTGAATTCAGGTCTAGAGACAATAGGACCCCACATAAAAGTGACAATTTTAAGGATATAGATTATTCCTATAAACAACTTTGAAATTGATCTTCTAATTAAAACACTAGTTTTCAGTGAAAAATTAAAGATGCATATTGTGAAACGACAAAACGAATTATGTTCAGATTATTACAAGGAAAAAAAGTTGAATAAACTGCGAAACTGTGCATGACACTGAAAAAAGGAACATTAGTGACAACACCAAGCTTCGCACCAAATAAGGAAAAACAACGAGCGTCATTAACTTTGCCAATAGACCGTAACGGTAGACAAAAAGAAAGTTATAAGTTATTCTCGGTACACTCAGATAATTCCGAACTCTGCATGCCTAACGACTTTGATAATTCTAATACGAATATGCATCCACAACTGATATCTTACTCTCTTGACATAAATGAGGAAGAAATTACTAATTTGGGGTACCAATTTTAGTAATCTGACGCAGCATTAGTTATTCTTTCTTACGCAATCGATCGCTCAGATTTTCATACCAACTTTCCATAGCTTTTCACATGTACTTTGAGAGTTACAACATAACAGCTACTCCCATAATCAGAGCCTCACTTTCATACCAGACACGAGCATTGACCATTTGGACTGATTGATCGTGCAATAAATCACAATTGTTGATAATTACTATCGTCAGCCGAACCGAGTCTGAATTTCCTTGAAAATATTTCTAATTGCACTTTCAAGAGTTTGAGTTGTAAACATGACTCAAGTTTCAGTACTTGTTAGTTTCTATTTTCTGGAATTTTCCTATGGGTAATCATAAAACCATGCCTCGTCGTAGAGTAATATAAAAGTATTGGTGCAAAAGTTGTAAGATGTTATATTCATTTCGCTCACAATCCTCCTGAACAAGTTTCAACTAAACCAGAGGTGTCCAATGCGTAAGCAACGGTGTAAATAACTGTCACTCATCAATCCCCTCTTACCTCCTTGAATGCGCTCGAAGAAAGGGAAGAAAGGAGAAGCGCGCCAGCCTAGCGTTGGACACCCCTGAACTAAACAGTCTATTATCTTCTACTTCTCCAAACTCTTCGAAACATTCGAATACTTTCAACCTTTGCAACCCAACGATGAAAATTTGAACCAGTTGGCAAAGAATTGCAAAAACTCTAAATACGCCAACGTCGGGAAGATTCTTGGAGGTAGGACCCTTTCATTGGTATCCGGTAGAATAATTCTCCATACATCCCTGAAGAATCAGCAGCTTCTACGGGTGTAGACCGAAGACGAATCAAATCCACATTAACTAGAAAGTTGGACCGTCATGTAACGACTGAAGAGCAGCCCAACTAGGAAGCGAATTTATCGAGCATTCCGAGTAAATACCTAAGACCTTGGAGAATCTCACGATCACCAGAGTCGTCTTTTGAGATACAGCAAGCTTACAGGATTACGGCACTCCCAAGTGCAAACTACCGGATACTCGGTTTCGCCTCCAGAAGTGGAAACGTCGTTATCGAATCGGCAGATGGCAGGAATCGAGAGCTATCTTCCAGTGCACGTCGTTAGCGGTTTCCCGCAAATCGGTCTCCATGCTAACATCTCGTCTTCTTGGATAACGTGGAATCCAGGCAAACTAGAACCATTTTCACAACTCTCACAGGGAAGCTTTCAGAAGAGATGATTGATGGAAGAAGTTTATGTTTCTGTGGTATCCAAAAGCTTGAGACACAAAAGGAAAATTGAGATGAATGTAGAAAGAATTCAAGGATTCACGAGTTCAATGAACTAAAAGGAACCAGATCAATACTGATCAATTCAACGTTCACCGTTACCGGAACATACTCTCTAAATCCTCATCAGCCAAATTCCGCTGAATAATCAGCTATAAGCATCCCGCTGATGGCAATCATGGGTTTTTAATTGATTTCTCTCGATCTTTTGAATTTGTAAATTCAATCCTTCAAAATTGAACAATCTGCCACTTGACATATTAAAAAATGAATTTTCAAATTGAAAAATCTAATACTGGACACATCTAAATTGCAAACGTCTGCGAAATTTCTCCCAATTGCACATTATTTGAAGTTCCAAGATTTTAAAATCAACCTTTCTATGCTGTACAATTTAGAATTAAATTCTCGGACGTTGAATAGTTTTGGCGTACAACACCTTCACAATCAGTTAGCATTTCATGATGATGAATCAATATAAACTGTACTAAGTCAAAAAGAAGTCAGTCTAATACATCGAATATAATTTAAAATTCAAAGGTTAAAAAATTAGAGACGTTCAAAAAAGAAACATTCAAACTCGTTCAATTCTAGAGTAATCCCAAAATTAAAAATCTCAACCCTCAAAATCGAGCAATTCCATCTTCAAGGCGTAACTCGTTTACGCTTTATCATTGCAAATGGATTATTAGTGGTCAAGTTGCACACTGAGGAGTTCATCAGTCTCCTGCAGGAATCTGTTAGAAATTCACACAAACTTCTCAAATAAGAGCTAGTCGAATTTTGTACAAAATAATTTAGTTTCATTGAAATTCAATTTTCTCTATCAACTTAATATAGAAAAGTGAACATTTGCGATAAAAAATGAATTTCAGACAAAAGGAAAACTGATTTTCAGCAAATTATTTCAACTTCCAACCACTAAAAACCAACTAAATAGTTTAATTTTCATAAAAATATTTTAATCTCTAACCAAACACTTGAATTTCCAACAGAAGAAGGAATGTTTAACAATAAATGTAATTTCCAAGTGGATACTTGATTTTTCTACCAGATCTTTGAAAGTTAAAAATACCTTCTACGAAATAGTTAAATTTCCATCCAAACAGATGAGATTTGAAATCAAGAAAATTAGTTTCTAACAAAGTAGATAAGTTTCAACCAAGTAGCTGAAGTTTTTGAAAAATGGATTAAAAAGTTAAATGTGATCAAAATTAAAGTGGAGTTAAAAAGTAGTTTAACTTTAACTAGGAATAGAATATTCATATTTTCATTTAACCAAATTATTTCTCAATGAAAAAATGCATTCCATTTAAATACGCGGATTAATTTCCAATCAAATAGATGAATTTTGAAATCAAGAAAATTAGTTTCTAACAAAGCAGATAAGCTTTCAAACAAGTAGCTGAAGTTTTTTAAAAATGTATTAAAAAATTAAATTTGATCAAAATCAAAGTGAAGTAAAAAAGGTAGTTTAACTTTAACTAGAAATAGAATATTCATATTTTTATTTAACCAAATTATTTCTCAATGAAAGAATGTATTCCAATTAAATATGTGGATTAATTTCCAATCAAACAGATGAATTTTGAAATCAAGAAAATTAGTTTCTAACAAAGTAGATAAGCTTTCAAACAAGTAGCTGAAGTTTTTTAAAAATGGATTAAAAAATTAAATGTGATCAAAATTAAAGTAAAGTAAAAAAGTAGTTTAACTCTAACTAGAAATATAATATTCATATTTTCAGTTAACAAAATTATTTCTCAATAAAAAAATTGATTCCTTCTAAATAAGTCGATAAATTTTCAATCGAAGAGAAGAATTTTCATCTCGAATAAAGAATCTTAAAAAAAAATTAATTTTCAAAAAAGGAGTTCAAAACGTAACCTAAAGAGGATTTTTAAGCAAGATAGATTATTTTCTGTAGATGGAATAGTTGGATTTTCAACCAGAGATGAATTTTTAATTTAAAAAAATTAAATTTCAACGAAGAACTTTAACCAGGAAAGGATGAATTTACGACGAGAAAAATATATTTAATTTAATTATATATCTAATATATATTTAATACATATATATATTTTTAACTAAATATTTCATATATTCATATTTATATTTAATCTAAACAAGATTCTTATTGGAAATAAAAAACAATTGAATTCAACCAGAAAAGATGAATTTTGAACAAAATAGTTGCCTCCTCAGCCAAAGCAGATTAGTTTTCAATTAGAAAAGACTGATTTTGAAATAAAAGTATTAATTTAAAGCTCATAAATAGAATATTTAAATTTGAGGTTAAAGATTCAACACTCGATGAAAAGACAAATTTCAAAAAAATTTGTAGATAAATTTTCAATCAAAGAGAACAATTTTCATCTCAAATGGCGAACCTTGAAAAAAAAAATTACTTTTAGAGAGAAGAGTAAAAAATTGAACCTGAAAGATGAATTTTGTATGAAAAAAAAAATTGAACGAGGTAGATAAGCTTCAAACCAAGTTCAGGAAAGTGAATTCTATACCAAATAATGTGGAGATGTTATGTTTAGGTGTCGACCAGTGTGTACAGATGTCAGAGATAGATAATAATTTTTTCGATCTTCTGGTCTTTTAGAAGAAGATCGGCAATTTTACTATCCATCTCTCACATTTATGTCAAAAAGTTTATACTCTTTAAAAATAGTTCAATTTTCAACTCATAACTTAAATTTTCAACGAGAAAGATGAATGAGATAAATGAATTCAACCAAAAAAGACGGATGTTCTTAAAAAAGCGCTGAATTGTAGTTCAATATGTTTTTGTTGGGAATTGGTATACGATGTTTGCTTTCGCTCGTTTTTATCCTGGATTAGGTCATTCGTTCTGGAGTTGGAAATTCCGGATTCTGTGGTTCCTATCCTCGTGAAATTACGTCAAATTGAAAAAAGCACACATTCAACTTTTAAACTCAAATTCCTTCCCAAAATCTTTAATCACCCCAACTCTGATAATAAGCCTCCCAGAAATGTCTGATGTACTCGATCCTGTGAGGTTGTGATCCCTCCAAACCCTATCGTCTGCAGCTAGATTTTTATCCAAAATGCCCAAATTCGCCTGAACATTTGATCGAGGGAGTGGAAAACTGCAGAAACCCAAAACTCCCGAACACAGCCGATTACCGACAGAATATTTTGGATGTAGACATTCGATAGCATCGATCAAATCTCTTGCTCGACTGTAGTTAAAGGTAGTGAAGTAAAGATTCAAACAGCCAAAGTTTCAACTACCAAGGCTTTCCATTTGGATCAAATCTGAATGGTTTTTTACTCAGTATAATGTTGAACTCAAAATGATATTAATTTCAAGTCCCAACCATTTTTATGGATTTAACTGTAAAATCAGTGAATTTGAAATGTTCGCAGCTCTAACTATGCCTTGCAAAGGAGACTAAAATTTTATACATAAAAAACAAACAAAAGTTTGAAAATGATACGCCAACAGTCTTAAAATCAGCATTCAAAATTGTACAATTAAAAATGGTTCAAGTTCCGAATGAAAAATAAAAAATGCAGGGACTAAGAAATTAAAATGATAGAATTCAAGCTCCAAAAATACACGTGTAGAATACAGTATAGAATATGCTGGTCAGAACTGCTCCAAAATCCTAATTACAAAATTCCCTGACTTCCCCTGAACAATTTCACAAATTCCTCAAAGTTTTATATTCCCTGACTTTCTTGAATTCCCTGCTACTGGAATCCACCTACCTGCACGCATATTAATTCATTTTATTCTTGTGGGTGATCTCCAGTAAGTTGATCATTTTAGATAATGAGATTTTCGAAAACAAAATATTTCCCAAACCATCTAAAATACATCGGGAGTTGCCCTTCCGAAAATTTCGCTCGTGGTCGAGGCAGCCCGAGGACTCCAAAATATTGATCTACACTCCTTATTTTCATTAATTTTCACCTCAATTTAAATGATATCGGTGATTATCGAATATGACTAAATGTTATTCGTATTATTTAGTAACTCTTCATTTTTAATTTTTAGTTTGGAACAGATGCGTGCCAAGAAATTTTGAGTATTTTTCTATTTATAATTTTCGGATTAAGTCTTGAATTTGGAAAGATTCCTAAATGGTGCTTTGATAAGAGTACTCTACTGAGAAAGATTTAGAAAAATTGATTATTCGAAGGAAGACTGGAAACTGACTAGGACGCGTAAGTGAGCGTCACGTGTGTTCAGGTTATGTTATGTAAAAATGTCTAAGGAAAAAAAGATCCAGCGTTTGTAGTTGAAGAAGAAATGTCAACTAATAGAAGAATCTAAAGCAGGTTACGCTAAATTATTACCAACCGAATAATACGGCCTAGACTTTTGATAATGGACCCCAACTGCTTCAAGTACAAGGCCAGCGGAGATCGTGCCCAAAAGTCGAACTACGATTGGAATCTCAGTGTAAACCATAAGAAACCATATAATTGTAGCTGGAACCTCTGAAAAATCAAATCAATTCGTAATTCCGAAGGAAAGATAGCAACGATACTAATGATAGCAAAGATTTAAAGAAAATTTTAAAATGATCTAAGACAGAAAATCCATCCAATAATCACTCGCTTGATGGGACTGTCGATCGATCTGACTGGAGCTCGTCACAGATAAGCCTCTCGTCAAGACCTTGGAAACAGGCTGCACTAGTCCAGCAGCCTGCAGCGCAAATGCTCGATATTTCGGAAGATAAGTGTTGTCGCTGACTGCCTCAAGCTTCGATTCGAAACGCGAATCGAGTCGCTGGGTTCCACGAGTGGGCGTCCTTGGTGAAAAGTGCGCGTTGCGTCGGTACCTTAAAGGCTTGATTCTCCTGCTACTTGGGAATCCAGGCAAAAACCCTCCTTCGTAAAGAAATCATTTGCAGAATCGCGACAAGTTACGACAGAATAGACAAAAATATGTCTTCAACCTTCAATCAGTACTTTCTCTGCAATAGCTAGAAAGTGAAATCCTTTCTTCACCTGTCAAAGCACAGTCACGAAGGCATAACGTCTCATTAGGAAGCTCAAAGACCATCAATTATCCTATTGTGTACTTTACGAGATTATCTTAAGCTTGTCGAAATATCCCTCTAGTTATCGATTCAAGGAAACAGCTGTAAATATTGGACAGGAGATTCAGAAAATGTATTGATGTGAGATTTAATCATAGAATTAGAAATTGGAACTTGGATTGAATGAAATTGAAAAGATAATAACCAGGTACAGATCGCATTCATAAGAAAAGCTCGTTTCATCATGTATCAGTTCATCTTGAATTCTATTGAACCTTTATGCAATCTCGTGCCACCACAATTATCATCAAAGCAGATCAAAGGTGAAAGAACGCGTCAGCGTTCTGGTCGGATTAGTGCCATGCAATCGAACTGGAATCACCTAACCAATGTCTACAAGGGAATCCGTATCGTACTCTATCTGATAAACAAGATTAGATACAACCAACTCTGACTTCTCTGGAATCGAATAAAGGATTTTCTTTCGATTCTCTTTAAGTGAATTGGAACGAGAATATTCGATAGATCGAGGCTCTCAACTCTCTTCACATAAGATAGTGTAATTATAATCAGTCACGTCACCACTCAGTCCAAAACGGGATGGCTGATGAGATGATGAGGCAAGTGCCTCGTTCAGCCGAGCCGATCAGTCTGCAAAACCGTTTATGTCACCGTAAGACTCGCGAGGCATTCGGTTATCTAAGCGAGTTCAATTATGCGCGGGGAATCCTTCGATAGCAAGATCGGTGGACACCCCGCAGAGTCGTTGTTGCACATGCAAGGACGCGCATGGATCTCTTGAGGAATTCATAGTCTCTTTCTTCTTCTTCTTTGGATACTTGCCAAAAGGGGTCGGTCACGAAGGAGATACAGAAACCAAGAGGGAAAGGGGGGAAGTTATGTTTTGCTTCAACAAAGGACACATGACAGGGTCAACGAGGTCGTCTCTAGCCTTGTCCAGAATCATATAGACCTATTGCTTGGCATAACATTATCAAGGTTTACGATCCTCTTGATCTTTCAAGAGTATCCCTTGTCTCATCGTGACTTGTAGTTCATTTCCGATCAATTTAAAATCATTTAGTCCTTTTTCAACATTTCAATCACTCTCTGTGTCAAGACCAACTTTCCTTACCTAATAACTCTAGCGACAACGAGGAAGACGTCAAGACAATCTTTCCTTCGGATGTTTCTGACAAACCAAAGAACGATTGGCAGGATGAAAAGAACCATCACATAAACAGAGCCTGAAGGCAGCATCTCTAACCGCGCGCAAATATTTAATCACTTATAATCCGATATTGCAGTTCAACTGATTCTTTGCATGGAGTCATCATCGTCAGATCAAAGGATGACTCCATCTGTAAGGTATAGTGCGTCACGAAATTCACTTTTGAGGGAAAAAAAAACGAGTTTCTGTTAAAGATGATGAGTGCTGCGGAGTATCCGGCTTAGTGGACCACGTTTCAGTGACTGGCAAACCTGTGTTCGGTCGCGGGAGATCAGAATAGTATGATGCGTGGGACAGAACCACTGGTAGGGGCAGTGACAGATGACGAAGGGTAGCCATATTTAGTATTGGCGCAAGCACTTCTCCCAGATACACCTGTCCCAATAACCATAATTAATTCTAGATGGATTTTCAATCCAGGATTAAGGATATCAATTGGTGACACGTTATCTGAGAAGAATAGAGTAATAAGACAATATCCCTTGCGGTCGTGAATCGAAGATTTCGGATCAGAATTTTTACGAACATACAACAATTGGTTGAAGAAAAGCTGACCAATGAAATAATCAAACTCGACTTTTATCAATGTTCATAGTTCACATCCAATAATTTATATTCGATTTTTGAAAGCGAAAGATCGAGAATTAAATCGAAGGAGATGGTGAAACTATAAATAGCCAATGGCATCGATGATGGCCTATGCCAATTTCAAATCCTGTATGCAACTCACGATCACTTTCGAATAATTCTTAGGTTGCATCGTAGGTTGGTGAGAATCATCGGTACTTTGTTCTAACACTTCAGCAATTTCCTCGTGTATTTAACACAATCCTAAACATCAGTTTGTAGACTCCACAACTTTCTCGATCGGGATCGGGTACTTGGTACTTGTTTATCTCTTTAGACGCAAAAGTTCGCTCTTACCCATTGTTTAACATTAGTGGGATTCCTATTTTCGTATGGCGGAAGAATACAACTTCTGTTGTATATTCTCGACCTCCAAAAGTCTAGACAACCTTCTATAGCTCCACGACACTTGAATAAAAACCAAACGACAAATTTAATTCAAAAACTTCCTGAAAAATCGTAATAATCATTAACTACCATCTACCCCAACTTGTACTTACGAAATCTAATGCTAACGAATAAAAGTGTTTGCAAAGATATACTCATTTACTTATTCAAGTCGATGCTGGAGATGGAATAATTCAATATATCGTCCCCTGCAAAGGGGAGGAATTTCTAAAATAGAATCAAAGTGCAAAAACCTATAATTGCAACATCTACATCAACATTATCGATCAATAACAAACAACAAATCAGTTTCTCTTTTTCCTTCACTTGACCTTACTGAGCCCACTTGCTATTTAATTTCCTGAGCGCTTCGGGTACTCTCCTTATTTGATCCTCAGATCTTGAGATCACTGAAAATCATCTTCAAAACGAACCGAGCAAAACAGAACCTGAAGTAAAAAAATTTATTGAAGATGCGGCTTCATAAAGGTAATAATGATCGAAGCGCGAGAATCTAAAGGCAGTTATCGATGCCTCAAGGTCGCCTAACGAGCCAAAGGTCTCGACTTCGTATAGCAAGCGGGACTGGGGAAGATGCCTCGGGCAAATTGTACCTCTACTCCGTTTACGGACTTCTAAATAATTCATGGTCGCGCTGGCTTCTCGAGACGCGAGAGCAGGTGCAGCTGTTGAGTGCTCATCTGTGCATGTGAGCTCCCAACATTTGCGCAAGGCACCCGAGACTGAATTTGTGTTAATACGTATGTGGTCAGAACCACGACCATTGTTTCGACATCCCCAGACTAGAATTCCATCCCGAGTATACCGTTTTGCAATCTCCATCTGGTCCAGACATTTCACTGCCCTCGTCAAATTCACCGCTGTTTCCTGGTTCCTGGTCACACCCATCTCAAACAATAACTCAAACTTCTCCAAGCCTAATCAGGGTGGCGATTCGGCGGAATGTTTCAAATTCCCGGTCATTTCCAGGTTCTTCAAGGTCAATTTTTTCAATTTTTCCGGTCAACTAGAAGCAACATATTTATATTTGTCGTAAAACGCTAATATTTATTTTCATTCAAATCTAAACATCCTTTAACACAACAGATCAAACATTGCAAAATAAATCAATTCTGAAAAGAATACTTTAATTTTCAACAAAAAATATTATTTTTTTACCGAAATCGGAACAGTTAAACTTGAAGTTATTGAAAAATCAATTTACGATGGCAAAAAAAAAAACAACAGACTTCCAACAAAACAGTAAATTTTTCAACCAATCTGCTGAATTTCCAAATAACATTATAAATCTTCAATCAGAACAGTTGAATTTCAAAACAAGAAGTTGAATTTTCAACTAAAACGATTAATATTTAACTGGAGCACTTCAATTTCAAACAATGAAGGTGAATATTCAAACAAGAGGATTAATTTACACATAAGAAGAATCATTTTCTAAGAAAAAACATAATGTTTTAACAAACTATTCGGTTTTCAAAGTCGAAATATGATTATTTTCAACCAAAAATGGAACAGTAAAATTTTTAGTTCAAAAAACAAATTTTAAAACAAGCATAAGTGTTTTATACTTAAAAGAAGAATCTTAACTGAACGAGTAGAGTTTCCACACAGATAAATTAACTTTCAATGAAAAGATGAATGGCCAACGAAAATTTTAATACTCAAATTTTAAATTGAAAAAAACTGGATGTTTACCTAAACAAATATATATTTAGCGGCAACTTTGGAATTTTAATTGGGTTCAGTTAAATTTTCAGTTAAAAAAAATTACTTATAACAAAAAAAAAACTAAATTTTGAACAAATTATCAACTGGAGTAGCTGAATTTTAAACCAGAAAGACGAATTTTGAAATGAAATGAGGAACATTTAACTAGAATAGTTCAATGTTTGACAAAAAATTAATTTTCAAACAAAAATGGAATAGTGACATTTTTGACATAAAAAATTAATTTTAAACCCAACATAAGAGTTTTCAACTAGATGCACGTTCGACTGGAATGAAAAATGTTTGAATGCATAATTTGAATTGTTAACCATAAAGAATGATTTATAAATAGAAAGAATCATTTTCTTAGAAAAAAGATAATGTTTTAACAAAATAGTCGAATTTCAAAGTCAAAAAATAATTATTTTCAAACAGATAAATAACTTTTACTGAAAAAGATGATCAAACGAAAATTTGATTATTCATATTTTGAATTGCGAAAAAAAATGTTTAACTAAAAAAAAGATTTTTAAAGGAACTTTGGAATTTTCAATTGGGATCAGTTAAATTTTCAGTTAAAAAAATTACTCATAACAAAAAAAACTATCTCTCAACAAACAAAAAAAACTATCAAACAAATTATTACATTTATACGCAAAATGATAAAAATTCAAATGAAAATGAAAATGTAAATGTTCAACTGAAGTAGTTGAATTTTAAACCAGAAAGACGAATGTTTAAATAAAAATATTATATATTTTTAATATTTAGTGTGACTATTTTATATTTTTAATATTAATATTTCTTCTTTGGAGTACTACTTCTACTCCAAAGACTGCTTTAAGTACTTGCTTTGTTTAAAATTAAGA